>OY856409.1:1949932358-1950284858 GCA_963693085.1 Alisma plantago-aquatica
ATGCCATGTTATATGAATTTGCATAAATAAATGCAATTTTGAGTCAAGAAGATGAGAGATTTTCTTCTTCCTTCTAAACCTCCATTCACTTCCTTTTCTACCTATGTGCTCAATAAATGTCTCAATTTCTTTAGATCATAAGCATACTTGTTATTATGCAGGTCTCTTTATATGAAACTCTTAGACATGCTTGATGTTGGGGTTAGTCACAAGGAAGTGTTTTTGGAAAATAACAATTGGAAAGAAGATATGAAAATATATGTTACATGATCTCAAGAATTTGGATATCTTGGCCATAATCATTGGTAAGGAAAATTACATGATGCGAGGATGAGAAAATCACATGGGTAGAAAATATTAACTTGGTGAGTGTTTCAAATTTTGGTTTACTCGAGGATGAGAAACATTTAAGTTTGGGGTATTTTTATGAATGAATACTTATCCCAATTGAACTACATTTCTTATTAGTTTGACATTCTAATTTGGCATTATATCTCATAGTTTCGTTGATTAGGATTCCACTCATATAATTGTTAATAAATAAGTTTTTTCATACTTTTATAAAATTAATGGGTTGTTTTAAATAAATTGGTATTTTTACCACTTTTTTGTGAGAATAATAATTTTGATCAAATTACATCACTTTTATCTTTTTGCAGGGAGGGTTGTAATATCAAAGCTTTATTCATGGACAATCATAAATTAATAGAAGAAAAAGTAAGACAATTAAAGTTATCCATGCCATTTCTTTGTTTATCAAGAAAAGGAAAAGTTGCATTTATTTATGTGTCATCAAGGTAGTTATTTGACCAGGTTCCAAGGTTACTAATTAAATTATTTCCTTATTGAGTGGTCACAATAAAAATTTAGAGAAACACAACATTCTTGTCTAATTTAGAAAGCAACTTGAAATTAAAGTCTAAGATTGTTGTATTGTCCAAATACCAACAAAACCCATTTAATCAATTATCCAAGAGGTATCACCAAATTATGGAAAGAGTGTTTCCATCTATGGATTCAGTCAAGGCAACACCCACTTTCCATTTTCCAAATTTATTATTGACAACAAAATGTTAATGTCGAAGTTTACTATGAACCAAGGCAATTAATGCCATTTATACATGTTGTCAACCAATTGATGCTTATTAAAATATATAGAAACCAGTCCACTCAAGAAATAACCAAAGAGATCTACGTCTCTGTATGCATTTTGAGCATGTGTACTAAAGCTATCAAGGTGTTGACACTAAATAACATTGAAGGCTTACTCCATCGCCATAACCAATAAGCATTTAGCAAGGAAAAGCACCAAAAATTCAAGATAAATAAAAACATGGCATGTGAGGAAAATACTCACACGTGCACATACACGGCCCTTCCTGTCATCACCATATCGACCTCCGACTGGCCATTGGCCTCCAGTTTGCTATCGATCTTCGACTGGCAATCGACCTCTTCCTTCATTGCTCGATCATTTCCTCCTCAACATGCCAAGGTTGACTGTGATGTCTCCAATTGACCAAGGCAGTTATCAACCTTCTCCAAGCAATGTTCAATATCACTACCAACCAACATGTTCCTTCTATCGAGCTCTACACATTGAACTCCTATTGTCTACCTTCATAATAATCAAGTGCACAACATCAATCAACCTCCATCAGCCATCATGGTTGATCGTTTCATATAATAGTAGGATTGGCCCCACTCATTTATATTGTGACTCTTGGAATCAACTCACTGAAAGTATAATATGCCTAGCAAAAACCAAACAAAAGGGATTAACTCCTTATGATCCACCCCATGTTATTCCCTTGGCCTTTCTCCCTTGACCTCTGTGGAAAGGAAGGAAGATAATCCAAGTGAGTAAACAAGTAGCCAAACTACTCTTCCATTATCTATCTCCCACTATATCTCCTCACATCCACCATACATGTCAATCCCCCTTGCTTCCACCAATCAACAAGAAACCACTCCCTCCATCATTGACGGCAGTCCCATCTACCATCCATAATAGTTTTTCATCACATATACGGTCTCTATAATTCAACATTACCCAAGGAAGAATAAAGAAGAAGACTCCCCATTACACACCATGTTGTGCAACCATTTTCCTACTTTCAATGATTGCACCTTCTTATTTCTTATGCTTTATTGATCTCACTATGTGGAGTGAGTAGTCCTCTCATTAGGGTGTGGGGATTTTCCTGCTATCTGTTTCTTTCTTTTTCATTCTTGTTTTAATTTTGGTATGAACTCATCAATTGTTTAACATGTGTTTTGTGGATTGATCATCTTCTCTATGTAATTTATTATAATATTAAAATTTGAGAACTTTAACATTTAAGATTTGAATATCAATTGGCTTTAGTTGATGCCTTCATGATACTTATGATGGGAAGTCTCTGAAGTAGTACATAAGTGATATCTAATCATTGAGATGATGATCTTATTGTGATACTTGCTCATGCAAGTTTCTAACGACAAAAGGGAAAACTAGCATAACTCCAATTGAAACTTCATATGAGTTTTGATTTGAGTGAATACATAAATTCAAGTAATGGTGATAAAACCCAATTATACCCAAATATTTCCCATCCTTTAATTTCTATCTAGGCTATATCCATCATTTATTTTTCTTACAAGTAGATCAATTAAAACCCAATCAAAGTCTCAGTCATAAATATTAGTCCTAGTTAACTAGATTAAAATTGGCAAGATTCTAAATATAGTTGTCCTTTGGGATTCAATCCTCAACTATATTACAATAAGACATGTTTACTTGTGGTTGGCATTATTACATTTTTGTTTAGGTAAACTCTTGGAAATCTATTCATAGTGAACATGATAGTGTGATAATATCCACATAAATCAACAGACTTTGTTCACTAATGAGTGTCTTCTCATGAGTAATCAAGAGAGCATCCACTAATGCTTGCAAAGTGTGGAGTATACTCAACAACCTCTTTATGATCACTACTATAGATAGGGGCACTTCTTTGACTACCCACATCCACCACACAGTTTATCTGACCCATCCTGATTCACTGACGCATTCTACCTGTAAGATCCCAATATGCAGTATGGAACATTCTATCCCCTTCAAGCATGATCATTCAGTACAACCGTCCTGTCTCTAAGTTTGTATTTGATAACAAGGACATTCTCAAATTCAAACTTATGTGGGTATGAAAAAAGATTTAGCTTCCATACATCTATATTTTTTACACCAAAATAATTAATCATTATAAAAAGCCTCATCCTCATGTTAGTGTTGTAACATCCCTAAAATTTTGATATAGAATAAACATGACTATAATTTAAGTTATAAATTCCAAAATTTAGTAATGATGTATGACACTAGAGTTTCCATTCATATTTTGGTAATGTAACGCATGGTTAATGATTGTTAGTGCATTACTTATAATGGAAGCATAATCTTGTAAAACATATGCTACCCTACATCAAGTGTAAGATTTGAGTTGATTATTGAATTCCTCATGGTTGAACTAACAAACATGCCAAGTTTCATTTTAATAGGATTACCCTAGACATATTAATATTTTATAGGAAGAAAAAGGGGACAGGTACATGTATCTTTACCTAGTTTTCATTTTACATAGCTAGTTAATGCCAAGGTACCTAAGTTCTTTCTTATTTCACAATGTTCATCGTGTGTCACGTGCATGAACTCATTGAGTTATCTCAGGTTCAATCTGAACTGTAGGATCTAGATCCCAAGGTAGAGACTTCATCTTCAACCCCTGTGCATCTTATGCATGGTGGCTCAACAATCAACAAAGAAATATGGCGACCCTTCTCTTCTCTCTCCTCTAGAACTCCC
The DNA here is from genome assembly GCA_963693085.1 of Alisma plantago-aquatica. Taxonomy (NCBI): domain Eukaryota; kingdom Viridiplantae; phylum Streptophyta; class Magnoliopsida; order Alismatales; family Alismataceae; genus Alisma; species Alisma plantago-aquatica. The sequence continues at coordinate 1,949,936,200 of OY856409.1, forward strand.
AATTTTCTCACAGCTATCAATTCCAGGAGCCTAGTTTGAGTTCAGCGAGCCCCCACTTCACTCAGGATCATGCTTTACTTTAGTACCCCCATGATTTTGATTAATGTGTCACATTCAAGTTGGGCATTATGGGCATTTCATGATTTTCACATTGATGCATCTGTGTCCATTTGAATCAGTTTTTGACAAAGTCACCCTCTATCACGCATAAGATCAAGGAATATATCAAAGGGTATATCAGTCTTTATAGGTTGTATCAATTTTTTTTTTCAAAAAACCTTTAATTGATTTTATCTCCCTCCTATTTCCATATCGTGACTGATGAGATTCTATCATCAACCAATACAGACACTCTAGTCTAATGTGTTATTGATGTCTATCAGCCTTCCACAATAACATCTAACTAGGGACATAATGAGAATGTATATACTCTTGACATCTGTATGATCTCATTATTCAAGTTATGTACTTGAAGACATACATCATTGAGAAATATAATTCTTTTGACATTTACTATGTTACTTTCATTATCACATAACTGAATAAAACATAATAAATTGGAAGCATGTCTTTTATTACTAATCAAATCATTTACAAGTTATACCATTACAATCATCGTATGATTGTCAATCTGGGCTAACATACCAATAGATTATGCATCCATGGTAATTAATGCACTAACAATCATTAACCATGAGTTGCATTACCCAAATAGAAATGGAAACACTAGTGTCTTACATCATTTATAAATTTTAGTATTTTTAACTTAAATTATTGGTCATGTTTATTCTATATCAAAATTTTAGGGATGTTACAATTCTACCTACCTTCTAGAAATTGTGTCCTTAAAATTTGTATGCATCAATCACTTTTTGTTTTATTGCATGTTTCATTTGTGGGATATACCATGTATATGATACGTGTTATATATGTGGTCATTGGATAAAGTATATATATTTATAAATACAAACTTCCTCAAATTAATATTAAGTATTAGAAGCTTTTTATAAGAAACACACATGAAAATCTTGATTGACAAAGTGTGGGAACCCCAAGGGTGGTACAATGTCTATCTCGTGGAAGTGTAATGGTAATAATGTGGGCCTATCAAGCTGGGTGCATTATTATCATGTTGGCTATTGGGTCAGGCTTAATGGTGTGTCCTTAATGAGATTAAGCACTAGAAGCATGAAGATGACTATGGCAAGGAGTTGCTCATATCATCTATCGAAGAATTTCATATGATGTAATTGGTAAAAGGTGCCTACCTTAATAATTGACTATGGACACTGACGTTGTTTGGGTTATAGTTGAATTGTTTTGGATCGTGTCTCAGTGGAAGGTTGTATGCAACAATATTCCAAATTGATATGTGAGGGCTATCAATTTGAATAAAATAATGAGAGCGGAAATTAATTAAAGGCCTAATTAAATATCATCAAATATTTTTCAAATCAAAAGGGTTTTGAACAAAATGCAAAATTTTCTCTTGTAGAATCAAATGGCAATCAAATCATCATTCTGAATGGTCCTTAGGAAGGAAAAACTTAGCAGGACAAATTTCCATGACTAGTTTTGGACTTTGAGAAGGGTTCTCAATGTGCAATATCTACATCTTAAAAACACTAATGGTAGAAATACTTGCTCCTGATGCACCTAGGGATAAAGTGGATGCTTACTGGAATCATGCCAATGATGCCTTAGACAGAAAGTACCTTATGCTAAGCTACATGAACTATGAGTTGCATGACCAATGCGAGGACATGGGGATTGTTGAGATGGTAATACATCTTAGGAATTTGAACCATGATCTCACAAAGCAACAAAGGAACACTGTAATCAAGGCACTCTTTAAGTGTAAGATGACAGAGGGAGACTCAATAGAGACCCATGTGCTCAATATGATTGGACATGTAGATCATCTAGTTAGATTGGGACCCTCATTGAGCCAAGAGTTGTCCATCCATATGATTCTAAAATCACTTCCTGAATCATATAACCACTTTATTGAGTGATACCACTTGAACAAAATGTCCAGACCAATGTTAGATTTTCTTGGCAAGCTGATCAATATCAATGCAATAAAGAAGAAGGACAAATCTATGATGGTGATCAGTAGAGTTGAGTCCAAAGATGAAAGTAAGGCCATGAAGAGTTCTGAGGCTAAGCCCAAATCCATATCTTCAACACTTAAGATGAGTAGAAAGAAAAGTACAAGATGAATTTTTGCTTTGTACTTGAAGGCATTCAGGAAGAAGAAGATGGGGATGGTGTCTCCTCTTTAGGCATATATGTTATTGAGATAAACCTATCTACTTATTCATTTTGGATACTTTATACCAGATGTGGATCTCACTTATTCTTGAATATGTAGAATCTGAAAAAGGAGTAGGCCTTTACTAAGGGGTAATGTTAAACTGTGAGTCACAAATGGAGCAAGAGTTGTTGCCACTATAGTTGGAACCTATAGCTTATCTCTTCCCACAACATTTGTAATAGAGTTAGTGAACTGCTATTATGAACCTGTCATAAATAGAAACATCATTTCTATATCTTGTATGGATAAGGATGCATATGAATTTCATATTAAGAATGGTCAATGTTCTATTTCAAAAGATGGAATCTTTCATGGAAATGCCCCAGTGTCTTGTGTGTCTTTATTTTCTGGACTTGAAGACAAATGTTTATAACATAAATACCAAAAGTGTAAGGACCCTGACCCACATTATTGGATAACCCTATTTGATTTACTTAAGTATGTTGCTTAGCTCGTTTCTCTAATCACATGAGATGTAATTATGGCATGTTGGAGGCTTGAGTTCCTTGTTTGAGTTTGTTAGTTGATTTTTGTGTGATGTGGATAGGTTTTGGTGCAAATTGAAATTTACCTAGGATTGGGGTTGATATGCAATTGTTCCACCTCTAGTGTGTTCCTTATCTCTCTTGGCATCATATAGAGGAGTGATAAAGGTATGGACACCTTGGTTGAGCTTTGGTTGAGTGGTGACATCCTTGGTTATGTTTTGCACTCATGTTTGAGGTGTATCTTACACCTAGGAGTGTTGTCTCGAGCTTGAGAGCCTTGGAGAGACCCTCTATTAGTTTTTGGTTGTCTTGAGGGACACCATATCAGTTTGTGGGTGCCTTGAGGAGGCCTTGTATCATTTTGTGGTGGCAATATATTTGCCATATCGGTTTGTGGCTCTATGGTTTCATCCCTATCAGTTTGTGAAGGGAGGAGGAGGTGTGTATCGGCCATGACCTAGGTAGGAGTCTTAGTGGGTGAGGCATGGTTCTTTTCACATTATTGCATTGTTCACATGGCTCTTTCTTTGTAGCCATGAGTCATCTAAGGTTCCTAGGTGGTGACATCTTTCCTTTGTTCTGTCTTTCATCTCTCTTGTATATATACTTCTTTCTCTCCATGCAAGAGAATAATTTGGCCATCTTTGCTTCCTCTTCCTTAGTGGATGATATTGATCTTAAGGAGTGATCTTCCTTGGAATCTTTGTGGATGATCCTAAGCTTGTGGTGTGCTTCTTCCATCTTCTACCTTCATAAGCCATGGTCCTTAGATTCTTTCTTTCCTTCTTTCTTCTTCTCAACCATGGACCTTGGTTGTTTCATTTTCCCTCTCTTGATCTCTTAACCATGGTTGCCTCTTCAATCTTGGAGGTGTTGTGGTGATCAAGCTAGGAGGATCTTCTTCTACCTTGATATTGGGAAGCTTGGATCTTGGTGGCGATCCGTGAGGCGGGTTATATAACTCTAAACCCTCTTTGTTATTATCACCATTTACTTGTTATCTTGCTCTTGATCTATGGCTCGTTATTACTTGCATGCTAGTAACTTTTCCTTGGTAGACTTGAGTTTTGTTTTAGAAAATGAGTTGCTTAGTTGTTTCTAGCATGCACCTTCTTTTGTCTTGTTTAGAACGTTGTCTTGAGGTTGAAGATGAGTAGGATGACACATAGGAAAAGGCCAATATGTAGGGTGAATTGAGATGCTTGGTTAGGCATACATGTTAGTGTTGGCCGATAGACTTGGAGATTGATGTGCCTTGGGTGGCCGTCACGACTTATGGTGTACCCTTGGCTGTTATTCTAGTGGTAGGTTGTCACGACCTTGGTTGGATATAGGATGACTCATTTTGACTGTTATACCTTTAGGAATGGGTGAGCAGATAATAGATGAGGGTGATAGTTTGTTGGTGACCGTTGAATGATGTGGTGACAGAAGTGTTGCAAGGAGTGTTAGCCAATGCACATTGGGCCATCACGACTAGGCATCACGACCAGGGATGTGTTGCTTGAGTCATTGTTGAACCATAAGAGGGTTGTCGCTTTACTATGTCGACACCATAGGGCGTTGCCCATTACCCCTGGTAACCGACACCATATGTTGACATTACTGATGGGAGAAGTTGGCTGATACACCCTATTGCCTGACATCTATGTATTGTTGAGCCGTCATGGTGGAGGTAGTGCAACCTGATAACACTAGTAGATATCACATCTTGGGTGCTGCCCGACACATCAACATTACCCAATATGTCGATGTCCCTTATGCCTTGTTGGCATTGCTCAATATACCTAGATGTTCGAAACATCTTGATGCCAAATCGATGCACCAACCTAGTGGTAGGCCAATACCCTTGTTATTCATTCAGTGTAAGTCCTAAACCGATAACCCTTTGGGTAGTTGCCCGACACACATAGGACAAACGGATACCCTATGTGGGAACCTTAGCTGATATCATGTGGTGGTGTTTATGATACACCTTGTTGATTTTAGGGTTACATAATATCATGTGATACTCCTTGGAATAGTGGTATGAAAAGTGTTGCATTATGTTTCTATACTACTTAGAATGCTTTATAATTATAATGAGAAACATGTTTCTATGTCTCATAACACATCTCATAATGATGATAAGGAATGTGATAACCTAAGGGTGGTTGTTGATCCAACCTTGTAAACCTTAATCTGGTAAAGTGAAACCATAATTGTCAAGATGTAAAATGTATGGTGTGAGTCCTATGAGATAATGATGTTGATGATGCTTTGCCTTCTTATTAATAGTTTCTAACCATGTAGGTGATACTAATTGATGTACATAGCCATGTATGATCTATGGTGGTTATGATGTGATGGGCATTGATCCTTGTGATGGACATTTGATCCTTGTGATGGACATTGGTCCTTGTGATGGACATTGGTCCTTGTAATGGACATTTAATAAATAATAAGCATAAAGAGACATGATGTGATGAGATCACACTTAAAGTGATTCAATTTGTTCCAGTGATGATTTATGCCCTATTTATGTAGATCTTGTTTAGAGGTTATACATTGTAACTAGATTGATGCTTAAAGATGTTTAAATTGATCTCATTAATCAAGTGAAATCTAATAGTGTAGTTGCCCTGTTCCATAGATCCATTCCAGTGTTAGCTTTATTGTTGGATGGTGAAACGAGTTTAACTCAGAGTGCATATTTTTGAATATGCAGGGTACAAGTCGAGTAATTCCTTGTATCCTTAAAATACATGGTGTGTGAGACATCCATGTGTGAGCCGATCTCTTTGTGATATGGATGACCATGTGTGAGCCACTCCTTTTGTTAGAACAGCCATGTGTGAGCCACTCCTTTTGTTAGAATGGCCACGCGTGAGCCTATTCTTCTAGCGCCGTACTTGTACCAAGGTGGGTTAGTTATGATTATATATGTGGATGGCCATGTGTGAGACAATACCTAATCTTGACTATATGTCATTTTTACAGTTGACTAATATGTCTCTATATACTTTTCTCTTGTGTTGACCAAGAGGTTTGGTGAGGTTGTGGATTCTGGCTCTTCCATTAGACCTTGTGTGGCATCAATTTTGACTTATCAAGTGGTTGGTTGGATTTTGGGTGGTAGGACTCGAATTCTCAAAGCATAATGAAATATGTGTAGTATGATTGTATAGGACCAAATATGAAAACATTGGTTGAGGCCTTGCTTGATCTTTATACAATGTTCTTGATAGAAAATATACATGTTCTTCATGTTCCTTTTAAATTATTAATATGTTTCATAATTCAACAGTAACTGCCCTTCCTATTAATAATCATTACTTGCTTCATCTAAGTTGTATTTATACCACTACTCAGTTTATCTTTTCTGAGGTAATAATAGAGTTGGTGGTGAGTTATATCTCCCACTGAGATTTGGAATCTCACCCCTTGGGTTTCCCACACCCCTTTTTAGGTGGATGAACACGAATATGTAGAGATCGTGCAGAGGAGATTAAGCAGCAGCCAAAGGGGCAGTAGCTGATAAGGTTAGAGGTGATGCTCGGTGTGTAAAGAGTGTGAGATCACCTCCTTACTAAAATATGGTAAAAAAAACACATTGGAAAGCAGTGGAATAAAAATTTCTGAGTAAATCAATTTCATAAAAGATTGTACAAAAATACATCAACAATCTCCCTTTTAGGGTTACATCAACATACATAAACTAGGATCTAGATAGAGGGAAGTCTAATTACCACAGTCTTGTCTCCAAGCAACAACTCCATCAACTAAGTCCATGCCAAAGCTAAGATCTTCAGGTCTTATCCATCAACTTTTTCATCACCTGGGTGGTTGGGAAGGCACCCAACGAAAGGGAAAGGAAGAAAAAGCTTGTGTCACAAACTAATCTAGGATAACAAGATAAGAAAAATATGTAAAAACAGGCTAGCTTTCATCATAAGATGAAGATAACAAGAGAATGAAGCCATATATAAAAGAAGCTTTCAATATATGCTTGCCATAAACAAAGTATAATAAAAGAGTTGCATGCATGATTAATATTGAATGCCTTAACTAAGTAGGGTTGAGGCACCTACCGGACCTTCAACCAGAAGGGTGAGGGGAGAATAATACATTCCCAGTCACATCCACATATTTCATGTGCGGGGGAGAATAAGACGTTCCCCAGGGGAGAAATAACACATTCCCCAACTATGGGTGGTTGTACATAAGTACCACTACTGTAGCTAGTTAGTCTAATAAAATTATCATGCTACAATCAATGGCAAGTAATATCATCATTTAAATAGAGCATAGCAGTGGAATACCAAGACCCATGAACAATATTCCAAAACCAATTATGAGGTAGGTATAACAAAAGAATCATGAGCATAGGATATAGGGTTCAAATAAACCTCATTGTGGAAAAAGTACGACAAGGCACAAATATTTCCCAACATAAGGTGTAAATACACATACCTTTAATATTGACTCCAAATATCAACTTGCACCACTTAATTGATTCCATGTTCCCCTTTTCCTAATATCAACACCATGTTTATGTATTAGAACTATATTCATTCATTAAACACCTAAAACCCTAAAGTTACTAAATTGTTGTGTAAACCTTCGAATTAGACTCAGAAAACATTACCATTGTCTTAGTTTGGGTTTTCTGATCAAAATAACATATAATATTATGTATTTTGAAGATATGGACTTTTAGATTCATTTTTTGTGGTTTTTAGCTAATTAAATCATCCACAAAATCACCTACTTCAAAAACTCAAAAACAGGCATAGAAATTATTTTTATTAAATATCTTATGTTTTCCCAATTCCAGAACATATTTTATTTTTATTTTTGGACCAACGAATCAAAAGATATCAATTTTTGAAAATTGACCAATGAACAATTTCCACGTAGACTTCAGCGTTTGAAAGCAAGAGAGCGAGAGAGAGCAGAGGTGGGTCGGGCCCGCGCCTCACTGGCACCTCACTGGCATGGTTCAGAGCTGGTTCCTGAGATCGGTCAACTTTGGTAAAAAAGAAAGTGAAAGACGGTCTTATCCTCACGGAAGGTAGAGACGAGAAGCATGAAAATCGCGGGGGTAAAAGTGTAATATGTCGAGGGGTCATCTTCCCCACTTGCACGCAAGCCATGTCCGACGGAGAAGCTTTGGAAAAAATTTGGCAAAATCGCAAATCTACACGGAACTTAGAGTTTAGACATGCAAATGAAAGAAAAAGACAAGACGAATCCAACCATATCTTGTATTTTGTCAGAGGTGAAGAGACGAGGGAGGAAAAGCAACCGCAAGTTCTCCGCCTTCGGCCGCTCGACAGGGGTCAAAATGGCAACTAAACTTTCGATTGAAAGGTGGAACGAGTTGCAAAGGTGTCGGTGCACGTAGGGGTAGAGGTATTTATAGGCATGGGGGTCTAGGTTAGGGTTTAGATGTGTGAGGTGAGAGAGAAGCTTCGAGAAAATTGGGGATTCTCCGGATAATCACAAAAACATTAAAAATATAGGATAATCTAGAACATATTTGGAAGAGGAGTCCAACGAGACAAAAAATCAATTTATTTTGTTGAGAAATGAGGGAGATGTGGCCATCCGAAAATTAAAAAAAATTGGAAATTACTGTTCACGCGGCTAGAGATAGGGGATGACTCAGACATTTAATACAACTTTCCGACTTTAGTCTTTTGATGCATTTAATGTTTAAAACTTTCTATAATTATATGAGGGTGCAAACAAAGTCCAAATAAACTCAAAGTTGGTAGGTTTACTAATATTAGGGTGAGGAATCCGAATATAAATTATATTTGCCTATTGAGAAAGTTAGATTAGTCAATTAAGTTAATTACTATTTTCTCTTTCCTCTCTCATTAATGACTATAAAATCCTCCAAAATTATGAAACTTTACCCAATAGTCATACTAAGTATGTTGGATACGATTTGGCATTATTTCCATTTTTTGAAGTTGTTTGTTATTTTAAATAATAAGTTGAATATTTTACACGTTCTCTCCTAAATTCACGTTCTCACCAAATATTTTCTAGTTTGAGTCAAAATTCATCCAAAGGTATATTTTAACATGTACAACACGAATTTGGTATTATTTTATTTTTTTGAAGAAATTTATTATTTTATTTAATTCATTTAAATTTTATCACTTATTTGTCCTTTTAATTTATTAGAGGCATCTAGAAACTTTTTAAAAATGTAAATTTTGGCTTATAAATAATAATAAACGTTTGGAACACGATTTTGGCATTAATTAATTTTTTTCAACATATATTTATTATGTTCGGTCCTTAAAGTAGTTTCTCTCTCCTGAATAAAATAAAATATTTAACATTGACCAAATTAAATACAAATTCACAAATAGACTAATTTTGATATGTAGATTACTAATTTGGAGTTAGTTTTACAATTTGAGGATTTTAGATATTTTATTTCAACTTATTGGCTTATCTCCTATTTTCTTTTAATAAAGACTTTAATATATGCATTTATCTTCCAAATTAGGTGATACTTGGCCCTTAAGTTTCTTTTAGGTCAAGAAAATGAGATTGTGACCCAAATTACCTTTATGGGTTTCTAATTGGGATTTTTGGAACAATATATTACTCATTATCTTCTTTTATCCAAAATATCCCATATTATCCCCAATTATTGTATTTATCATCTCCTTTATATATATTTCTAGATTTCCTTTCTTTTTCATATTCTAAAAAGTACTAGAAAGTTATAGGATGAAATATGTTATTATCTTTATTACTTATGTGGACATTTTACATATTAAACCCATTACTAAGCTTTCACTGAGGTATTTGTGCATAAACCCAAATATTGGTGAAAAAGGTGAACAAATGTCCATAACTATCCTCACAACATCCTCGTCGCTCTGGCGATTAGGGTTTGCAGTGTGGGATACCTTCCTCCACTCGTGGTTCTCTCTTACAGATTCAAGGCTTGGGCGATCTCCCTGGTCCTTCTCCAACGATGGCGGACGACCTGGCAGAACGGTGTGCGCGGTTACAGTTGACACCGGAGGAGGAAACACCGATAGAAGTAACGTAGGTAGCGGAGGTGGAGGATCAAGGCCATCTGAAACTCACGCTAGTAGCGCGGATCCTAGTGTATAGACCGACAAACTTCTGGGCGATGAAACGCACCTTGACCTAGGTGTGGGGGCTTCACGGCAAGGTCATTTTCAAACAAATCGAAGGAGACCAATTCATCATACAGTTCTTTGATTGGCGCGACAAGCAAAAGGTTGAAAAAGGGACATAATTATAGATCACAACATGTTCTGGGTTAGATTCTATGGGATTCCCCTAGGGTTCCGGCACAGACAAGCCGGCAAGGAGATTACATCCAGGGTAGGCACCGTGATCACAACAGACCTGGATGAGCTGGGATGGGACTCGTCGGTGAGAATCAGAATTAACATAGATGTCTCAAAACCACTAAAAAGAGTAATGTGGATCCGAGGGAAGCAGAATAAGCTGGTAGAGATACAGATAAAATATGAGCGCCTCTCTACCTTCTGCCATGGCTGCGACCGGCTGGGGCACGTAGTCAGAGACTGCAATGAAGTGGAAGAGGAAGACGATCAAGATCTGCAATGGGGAGCGTGGCTCAAGGCGTCCCCAAGGAAGCCAAGGCAATCAATCCAGGAAGAGATCTTCGGCAACACCAGAGCACAAAGGAAAATCCAGTTCAAACATAAACCGACATGGGAGGCGGCGTCGAGCAGCGCGTACGAATCGAGTGGGGAGGCCAGAAAACAGCAAGACAAGGTGCACAGGATCTCTATAATACAGATTAAGGGGAAGCCACATTCACTAACCCAAGCACGGAACGAAGCGAAGGGAAGCGGGGAGAACGAATATAACATTGTTGACCTGTTCCCGACAATACCCACAAGCACAGGGAACGTCCGGGAAGACACGTGAGGAGAAAGGCCAGAGGAAAGTGGCAAGACGGAGGAAGACAGGGACAGGGAAGGAAGGGAATCCAGTGCGAGAAGAACAAAGGCTCAATACAATAGAGAAGAGATGATCGAGATGCGGAAGGAAGCCATCCATAGGAATGAAGCAGTTCTTACACCGGTGACGGACACAGTGGGAAGAAGAGAAGGATCAGAACCAGAGGTGCAGCAATCCGAGAATGAAAACATTGGGAAGCGATTAAATCAATCACATGAACCATCTGTAGCAAGAACAAGGGCACAAAAAGAGAAGGAGAGCAATAGGGAATCAGTAAGGAAGACAAAGGCAGAACAACGTAAGAAGAGTAAATCACCATGGGTTTATAAAATGAATAGGAGCCAATGACTGGGGATACCAGAACACGAAGTTAAATGGAATAATATTGTGGGGAAAAGAGGCAGTACTCCAAATTATGTGACATGGAACTCGATGAGACTGAGACAATGGTAGAGGTAGGCAAGAAAGCAAGGAATATGGATCATGAAGGTCAGCGAACAGGAGAATGCACACCCCAAGTAGAGGAGGCTGGAGAGAACCAGCCCCGCAAAGACCAATGAAAATCCTAAGCTAGAACTGTCAGGGACTGGCCCACCCTGACACGATAAATGCCCTCAAGTCATGGTGCTGGAGGGAGGGTCCGAGCATAGTTTTCATTATGGAAACTATGATTAATAGTACTGATCTGGGAGTGGTTATGAGGAAGTGTGGCTATACTCAAGGAGTCTGTTTATCAAGCGTAGGAAGAGCAGGAGAGTTTGGCTTATGGTGGAAGGATGTAGACCTCAACATCACTTCATATTCATAGCACCACTGCAGTTGTGACATCTCAGAAGGCAATGGAGTATCCTGGAGAGCTATTGGCATCTATGGATGGGCAGCGCAGCAGCACAAATTCAAAACTTGGGACCTTATGAGAGAGATGAAAGGGGTAACAGACATTCCTACTCTTTTCTTCAGAGATTTCAATGAAATTCTTTCCAACACCGAGAAGGACAGGGGGCCACCCAAACCGCTAAGATTTATCCATGATTTCATGTGTGTCATTGACGATTGTGATCTTACGGACCTGGGATATAGCGGGAGCATTTTTACTTGGCAGAGAGGCCTTACCCCGGAGACTTTAGTACGAGAAAGGCTAGACAGGGCGTTAGGAAGTGCAGCTTGGATGGCCAAATTTCCACAAGCAAGAGTAGTTCATCTCGCTAAGTATGAGTCTGATCACATACCAATCATCATCAATACTGAGCACAAAAAGAGGAAGAAATCTAAAAGGCAACAACACTTCTTTTTTGAACCCATGTGGATAGAGGATGAGGCTTGTGAAAATATTGTAAAGTCAGTATGGGAAGAGAGACATTTGACAGACTTGCCAGGTAAAATGGGATTATGCGGCAGCAAACTGAAGGAACGGGCCACTGGAAAGTTCGGGGAAGAAGGAAAAAAATAAAAGAATTGGAGGAAGTGTTGGGAGAACTTCAAAAGCTACCACCAGACAGCCTAAACCTTGAGAGATGCACTCGCATCACTAAGGAGCTACAAGAATGGCACAGGAGGGATGAGGCGTACTGACATGCTAGAGCGAGAGTGAATGAGATGAGAGAAGGGGATAGGAATACAACATATTTCCACCACAAGGCGTCTCAAAGAAGGAAGGGGAACAGAATTGAAGGCTTAAAGAATGCAGATGGGTAGTGGAAAATGGAAGAGGACGAAATAGAAAAGATCATGCTGCACTTTTTTCAATCCCTTTTTTAGACATCCAACCTCAGTGGATGGGAGGAGGCAACTCGCGGGATCACATCCAAAGTGAGCAGTAGTGAGAGGAATGATCTAGAGAAAGATTTTACATCTGAAGAAATTCTTTCAGCTATCAAAAGTATGCATCCAAACAAGGCTCCCGGCTCGGACGGAATGAAAGCTTTATTTTTTTAGAACTACTGGCATATTGTAGGGGAAGACGTCTTTAACTATATCAAAGGATGGTGGAAATCATAAAGAAGCATATCTGATCTCAATGCAATGTTAGTGGTAATGATACCCAAAACCCAGCACCCAGTGGAGATTGGCGATTTTAGGCCCATCAGCTTATGCAATGTCATCTACAAAATAGCATCCAAAGTCATTGCGAATAGAATGTGTCCCCTTATGGATAGAATCATAACTGAGAACCAAAGTACCTTCATCCCGGGAAGACTCATTACTGACAATGCACTCATTGCGTACGAGTTGTTTCATACCATGAAGAGGGGGCAGAAGTCCAAGAAGGGACACATTGCTCTCAAGCTGGATATGTCCAAGGCCTATGACAAAGTGGAATGGAAATTTGTGGATTTTGTACAGGAAAAGATGGGGTTTGGTGTGAGATGGAGGAGCAAGGTCTTTTGATTGTATGTCAATTGTAACCCACTCCTTCGCCATCAATGGGGAGCGGACTAGGAAGACTCAACCATCCCGAGGACTTTGCCAGGGTGACCCTCTCTCACCTTATCTTTTTATTTTATGTGCTGAAGCTTTTTCTACCTCTCTAACCTTGGCAATACAGCAAAAGACTCTACACGGAATCCGAGTAAGCCGCTTAGGCCCCTGGGTTTCTCATCTTTTCTTGCAGATCATTCCATCATCTTCGCAAGAGCAACCAAGGAAGAATGCCTGAAGATAGCTAAAATTATCAGCCAATATGAGCGGGTATCCGGTCAGAAGATTAACTTATCTAAAACCGAGGTGGATTTTAGCAAAGGCATGGATTGGGAAAAGAAAAGGGAGTTAACACAGTTGTTACAAGTTAGAGAAGTGGACAGGCATGGCAAGTATCTTGGGTTACCTACGGCCGTGGGGAGATCTAAGAAACAAGCTTTCGCCTACATTTAAGAGTGCATATGGAAAAAGCTACAGGGCTGGAAAGAGAAACTATTATCAAAGGCAGGCAAAGAAGTCCACATTAAAGTTTTAGTGCAAGCTATCCCATCATACATTGTGAGTATCTTCCAGTTGCCTGGATATCTTATTGACTTGATTAACAGCACTATCTCAAGGTTCTGGTGGGAAGCTAAGGGCACGGAAAGGAAGATAGCATGGGTGAGCTGGGACAACATGTGCAAGACAAAAAAAACAAGGAGGAATGGGGTTCAGAAACATACATATCTTTAACCAAGCACTATTGGCAAAGCAAATATGGTGGCTCTTCCACAGACGGGACACACTGGTTTACCGGGTACTCAAAGCAAGATATTCCCCAAGGGGATTGGTTCTTAGTACCAGAAGGGGATATGACCCGAGCTTTACTTGGAGAAGCATTTGGAATGCAAAATCTATAATTCTCAAAGGGATGCAGTGGAGAGTAGGGGATGGGGCTAATATCAATATCTGGACGGACCCTTAGATCCCGCTACTAGAAGGAAGCATAGAAAACGTTCTTAGTTTCTCTAGTACCAATTTTCAGTGGGTGAGTAAGCTTATTAAAGAGGGCACAAATGAATGGAATGAAGAACTTATTACCAGCATGTTCACCCAGGAGATAGCATACAAGATCATGGTGATGCCGCTGGGTATCACAAAGAAGGAGGATGGCCTTTTTTGGAAACCGGACAAATGTGGGGTGTTCACTGTGAAGTCGGCATATTAGATAGCAACACAAAGTCTAGCTGAGAGGGAGGAACGAAGGAGGAACGGGGAAGCAAGCATATGGCGAGCAGTATGGAGGAAGGGTCTCATACCGAAGGCTGCACATTTCCTCTGGAGGTGCATGACGAGCGCACTAGCCACGGTGGGTCGGCTGTTCGACCGGCACTGCCACCCAGATGGAATTTGCAACATCTATAGAAATGGGAAAGAAGACATAGGACATATGCTATTCAAATGCCCGCAGTCTTGGGAGCTTTGGAAGGACAGTCCAGAACCTATAACAGCAAAGATCAAAGAAGCTGGAGAAGGATACATAGCCCAAGCAATCATGCGCCTCACGAACCAACCGAATGAGGAAGACAATGATGTTATGACTGCTTCTCTCTGGGCAGTGTGGACAAGAAGAAACGTTGTCACATTCAACGAGCAACTGAACTCGCCGTTCAATATACAGAGGTACCTGCTTACATTAATAAAAGACCACTGGGAAGCACAACGTGCCAGTACAGACCGACCTACATCACAGAACAAAAAGTCAGCAGAATGGAAGCCTCCTACAGAGGGAGACATTAAAATGAATTGTGACACTGCGGTCAACATCCACGGAGCTGATGGTGCCAGACTAGAGTGGAGGGATCATGTCGGACATTTACTCCACGTAGCAGGAAGCAGACACCCATCACTCAATGAGGTACAGGTTGCAGAAGCATGGGCAATAAGAGAGGGTATCCGGAAATCCAAGGATATGCAGATGACAAGGCTGGTGGTAGAGTCGGACTCAGAACTTGTTATACACACCGTCAACACGGAGACGAGGCGGCCGGATCTATTGGGGACCATTCTAGAAGACATTCAAATCCTAAAGTCAGACTTTCAAAAGTTAATTTTTGTTTCATGAAGCAGGCAGGCGAACAGTCTAGCACACAAGCTAGCTCACGAGGCCTCTGGTAGAACTAATCCTTTCCTTTTTTCATCTTCTTTTCCTATGTTTGTAATGAACTGGTTTGAGCCTTCTTTGGGCTCGGAGTAATAGCAAGCAGGGCTGTTTAACCTCAAAAAAAAGGTTTTGATTTTTAGTGTTTTCTGATAATATGCTTGTTAATCTTTCTTCCACGGTTATGTTTTGAGTAATCTCATTTTGTGGGGCATGGGGTGTCAAAAAAAGACTAAAACTCAACAACTCAAACAAAACATACATTTGGCATTGTCGAGTAGGGCACATAAATGAGAATTGTATATCTAGACTACATAAAGATAGTTATCTAGAATCTTTTGATATAGAATCAATAGAAACATGTGAATCTTGTTTGTTGGGAAAGATGACCAAGACTCATTTCACTAGTAAGAATGAGAGGACTAGTGATATGTTAGGACTCATACGTACTGATGTATGTGGGCCTTTAAGAACAATTGCTAGAGGTGGATATCAGTACTCCATTACCTTCACTGATGACTTCAGTAGATATGGTTATGTTTACTTGATGAAACATAAGTCAAAAACTCTTGAAAAGTTCAAGGAGTTTATGAATGAAGTACATAACCAACTTGTCAAAAGTGTTAAGGCACTTCATTCTGATCGAGGTGAAGAATACTTAATATAAGAGTTTGAGGATCTTCTATGAGTCTGTGGTATCGTATCACAATGGACCCCGCCTGGAACATCATAACATAATGGTGTATCAGAAAGAAGGAATGGCACATTTTGGATATGGTGCGATCTATTATGAGTTTAGCTGAACTTTTGACTACTTTATGGGGTTATTCTCTTAAAACCATCACATTTACACTAAACTGGGTACCATATAAATTCATTCAAAAGACACCATATGTATGGGAAGAGACCCAATGTGCCTTTCATGAAGATTTGGAGATGTGAATCTTATGTAAGGAAAATGTTATCTGAAAAGTTTGGCCCCTAAGTATGATAAATGTTATTTTGTTGGATATCTTAAGGATACTAAAGGATATTACTTTTATTCCCTATCTAATAGAAAAGTGTTTGTTTTAGAGATGCAACATTCCTGGAAAAGGAATTTATTTCCAAAAGAATTAGTGGGAGAAAATTTGAATTGGAAGAGGTTCAAGAGCAATAAGAAAACATGGAACGGATAGATGTATAAGAGGAACAAAGAGAATCACAAAGTATTGTAGAATCTCAAATTCCTCATGTAAGATAAGGACCTTGTAGATCTAGTAGGACATGGCTTGAACCTGAAAGATTTGGATATCTTCTGACTCAGGAAGGTGGTGAGTTGGTCATAGATGATGAGAAAACAACCTATCTAGAAGCTACTAAGGGACCAAAGCCTGATAAATGGCTTGAGTCCATAATATTTGAGATGGAATCCATGTATACCAACAAGGTATGGACCTTCGTGGATCCACTTGAAGGGGTAAAACTCTTAGGGTGCAAGTGGGTCTTCAAGAAGAAGACTGACATGGATGGTAAAGTACAAACATATAAGGGAAGATTGGTTGCAAAGGGTTTTAGACAAGTTCAAGGTGTTGACTATGACAAAACCTTTTATCCAGTGGCCATGGTTAAGTCCATCTAGATCATGCTTGCAATTGCAGCTTATCATGACTATGAGATTTGGCATATAGATGTTAAAACCACATTCCTTAACAGGAATCTTCTCAAGGATGTCTACATGACACAACCTAAGGGAAACACATTTTTTGTTACAACCCCAATTTGGGGTTCATTTGATGAGAAATGTAATATCTCATATTGGGGATATTCGGACAAATAATGATGTAATTTCATTTACAATAGCATTGATGATTGTGTTGTGGGATTTATTGGCTATTGGGCCCAATAACAAGGAAATTCAATTAATTAACTAATAATTGAGAATGGATAAAAAGAAAAATGTGAAAACCTCTAGAAGGCACATCCAAAGGGGATTTCGTGCCTCTTGGGTTCCTTGGGTTCCAAGGAGTCCAAAGTTGCATAGAGAATGCAATAAGAAAAGAAAAGACCAATTAATTATTTCATTATTAAGAAAGAAATTGAAAATAATAAAAAATGTGGGAAATAAGTGGAAAGAGGCATAAATGAGTTATTATTGATGAATTTTGTATCTCGAGCATTCCCAATGAATAAAATGTGGATTTAATGATATATAGAGTTCATTTGAGCATTCAACCATAATGAACCATGAATTGACGATAAATGTGCATAATGATCTTATCATGGATTAAAAGGATAAGAATAGTAGCTTTAATGTAAAAGAGGCATAATGTGCTTAATTAATGTTTAAATGTGTCTTTAATATGAAATTATGTTTGTAAGTAATTGAACAGAAATAAGGAATGGTAAATGAAGGGAAACCCTAATTCCCAAGGAAACCCTAAAATTGGAATTGAAATCCTAAGTAATGAGATGAAATTGGATAAATATTAATAAAAGGAAATTGGTACTTTTATTTCAGGATTTCTATTCATCATTGCTTGCTTGATTGGGTTTCCCTGCATATGTGATTCTGTCTTGAAATCTCCAATCAAAGGTATGTGGTTACGCTTATGAATAATCACTCTAGTTTCACAACGATTCCCAAAGTTTTATCGGTTGCTTGAAAATAACTGCTGGATGTCTATTTATTTCATGCAACTATAAAATGACTATGATTATCACTATAAATGTGCATATATAACGGGTTAGATCCGGGTCCACCTCTGTTGCTTTGAAAAGGCTAAAAAAGGGGTAATCCTAGAGCAAGGTCTAGGTTACCGTGAGTTAGAAACTGGGCTACCTACGTGTAGTGCCATGAGACTCTTTAGCATACCCTGAGTTAAGGAGTGGTCTACCTATGAGTAGTTCCATGTGACTCAACCCTAGAAACTGGTTCACTTGATAGGTGGATCATGAGGGGTTTAATGGGGACAACACAGAGGATAGGGTACTCTTGGATCGTAGAGTTATATCTAAAATGTAATCTTGGTTGTTAAATGATTAATTGAATGATTACATTGTTAACATATTTACATGATTATTGTTTCCCCCACATACCAGCTTCGGCTGACTGACGTTTTGTTTATCGGCATTTTAGGTACAAGCCAAAAGGACAAACAGTACATCGTCATATTGTGAAATACATGTAGTAAAATACAAGGATGATTAGTTAGAGTAGAATCCATAAGTGGATAGAAGTTTAGAGATCCAAGTTTTCAAAAAGGTATGCGAAAGTTTATTTTCTAACAGCTTTTCAGGTTAGTCTGTTAAAATTTAATAATTGTTCTTGGTTAACCTTTGATCCGGAAATTATGGGTGCGGCTTCTACTTCTTGGTCTCCCTTAATTGGGGGTTATTGGAAGGTGGGGTCGTAACATTTGGTATCAGAGCGTAGGTTCCTTAGTTAACCATTAATAATTATTAAATTTTACAAACTCCATAGAACCCAAGGGAGTTATTAGAGGATTATCTGAAAGACGGAGGTGTCTAGAAAAGGATCACGACCGAGGGCTAGCAATATTTTCCTCTACACCGCTAGTCGGAATATGAGGACTCCCAGATCCGTGTGACTGTCTGGCCAAAGTCTTAGGGTATAATTCAAAATAAGATACCTTTAGGACTCTCTCAACTTGTTCATCCCTTCTCAACTCAATTTCTGTTAAGGACCTTAAGGATTAGGGTTTTCTCTCTTCTCCTCATCCTTTTGAGGTATGGGTAAGGTTGATAAGGTCTAAGGAATCCTCCATCAAATTAATGAAAAGCATGTAAATAAGATTTCATGAACATAAGCTTAATAGATTAAGCGCAAACTAAAGAATAGATACATGCTTAGGTCGTATGACATAAGTTTTCATGCCCTTAGGAGAGACCTGAGAATATACCTCCTTGTCAGGAGGATAAGTAAAGAGAGTTAGTCATTGAGGTAGAGATCTCCATTATAGGTAGAGACCTGGCACATCTTCTGAGTATGATGTTAACCATAACCCTATGTGAAGGTTAGAGAGAGAGATGGCATGATGTGTTAGACTAGGTGTTTGGATGGGCATGCCTTGAATGACGTATGATCCGTGAGTGGTTGGATGACCTAGTACCTCTGGTGACCCAACCTTGGGAAGGGTTGTGCATGTTAGAGTGAAGGATAGCTCCTTCATTGTTGAGGTTAGGGAAGAACCTATGGAAACCCCATGAGCTTATATGGGCATAATAGGCACCCAGAATGTATCAGTAGTGCGATCAATAGGTTGAAACCCTGGTCGGGAGTGTTTGATGGATAGCTTATGTGATAAGCATAAGGGGCTATGGATAACCTTGAGCGAACATGAGTTGAACAAAGTCTTCATACAGGTAAGGGCATGCTTTTGAGGTTGATCCTTCATGAAGAGGGGACCTCTAATGGTGAGGTTGGTTTTAGGGTTAGGTCTAGAGAGAAAACAGTAAACCAAGCAAGAAGGTTGGAATCTTGGACTCCGAGATATGAGGAAAAGTAGGGAGTTGAGGATGTTTTGACCTAAGTGGATGATAATGGTCGCCAGATGATTGATCCCTGGAGGTTGATGATGTCTTGGTTGCCATGAGAGGAACCAAAACCTAGAGAGAGGATGAATCTACTAATAACTCTATGCCTTTGGTATAGGTGTTACCCACCTGAGATAGGGAGATGAGTTCCTTAGACCTGGAGAGGTTTAGTTACAGGTTGTGAGGCCTTGTACCTTGTTGGTTGTCCTTAAGGACTCGACTCTAAAGTGTTGCTCGAGTAGAAGGATGACAGGAAGTGCGTGTCATACCTTATACATGCCTAATTCATGGTTAATAGATTGAACGTGTAGTTGGTCATAAAAAAGTGAACCTAGGGTTCCTAGGCCTAAGAGGGGAAGTGGTGTACCTGATGCTCATGATGAGATTTGAGTTTCTATAGATGTGAGCATGGTACTTCCTATGTTGAGAGGAAAGTAAAACCCTTACGTTTAGGGTATGTTTGGCGAACCCCTCCCAGCTAAGTTGATGACATGGGAAGGTATGATCTTGATCTAGTCTTGAGGATGAGAACAAGTATGACCCATCATGGTTTAGTGGGTGGTCAGCTTGTTCCTTAGTAGCTTGCTAGGGTTAAGCATGCTCATGTGGATGTAAACCTGAGGCATAAGGGTGTTTGTGACCTTGGTTTTTAAGAGGTGTAGTTTCCCCCCATCCTGGGAGAAGGACCTTTTCGTAGGGTGTATACCAATTTTGTGGGTTTTGAGGAAACCTAAAGAAGTCTCATAGGATCTTGAGAAGCTAAGTGAAAAGTACATGGTATGAGAATGAGCCTGTAAGCCCATCGATAACCATCTCTATGTGCATGTGTATGTGTTACCATGAAGGTAACCGGTATGGGGCTTGACCAAGGTAGGCAGGTTGCCATGATCCCTATGAAAGGATGTAAGTCAGCCCATGAATGCAGAGAGAGAGAGAGAGAGAGAGAGAGAGAGATGATGAAGGCTTGGGTAAGGTTCTAAGTTGAACATGTACTATATAGAATCTTAAGTCTATCCTAGGGTCAGGCGGGGATAAGACTGATGGAAGTAGGAGTTGCCTAATTCCCTAATTGTACATGACCATTGGGTCGGGAGGTAACAACTATCATTGTCTGAGGGCCATGGGTTAGGAGATTGATCACCTTCATGAACTCATGGGACCCAAGGAGCAGATGAGTAGGGCACTCTCTGGATGCATAAGGGAAGAGGGATGACCCCAAAAGTATCGGCACCCTATAGACCTAGAGGAGATGACCAATGAATGTGTGTGGACCCAAGTAGGTTTGAGATTAGTTTTCCATAGAAGTAACCTTGATATTGAGATGATTGTGATGTAGAGACATAAGTGGCACGTCTCAACCTGGATTTAAAGGTGTACTGGCAAGGTGGGATGTACCATCTCTACTCATGGAACAGGTAGAACTTTGTATTTGGACGGCCGCCAAATGCTTATTTCCTCTTGTTATGGGAGTGAGAGATAGGATAGTACGCATGCCATACACCAAGGATAAAAGATGATGTGAGTTGGAACGTTGCTATGAGGTATGAGGACAGAGATGATAACATACCCTTGTGGAGTGAATTATACATGGATGGTTTACAAATAGTGAGAGTATTAAGGTAATCATCTTGTGAGGATGTTTTAACACGAGCTATGTGGAATTTGCAAGTAATACAAGGTTGAATTCCAAAAAAAACAAGAGGATGAGCTCAGAGTTTTCTCGATGAAGATAGACTTAGAGCTAAAATGAGATAATAAGTGGAATACATGAAGGTGTATGTCATCAACATTACCTAATATCTAAGGATGAGAAGTGGTAACGAATGCTCGGGTTAAGATATGGATGCCTAGTTGAGCTAGAGGAAGTTGGGGTTGTTAGGCTAACCCTAAGATCGAGAAAGAAGATATGTTTAGCTAACACTCAGATGTAGAAAGATTTGTTGAACAAGTTAGTGGTTGTTTGGTTAGCCATCCTAGGCCTTGATGCAATGAAAGGATGGTTGTAGAACCTCAAATGCACTTCTTTGGAAAGGAAGATGATGAAATCCCGACTAGAGTGGTTTAGGGTTTCTGAGGAATCGATCTTAAGGAATCATGACAATACAAGAAATCATGATTGAAGGTCACCATACACCGTGATACTTCAAAGATAGTAAATGACCGTAGTACTTTGGATGCTTAAGATTAAGCTGCATGTGGTATGTTTTCGTGCATGATAGAAGGTGAAGAATGAGCACTGGTAACCCAGTGCATTGATATAGAGGATAAAGAGTTCCCGAGAGGGAGTGGGAGTTCATCACAATGGATGTTGTGATAAGTATCCCCGAGACCAAGGAAGGTCAAGATACGATGTGGGTTATGGTAGATCACCTTACCTAGATGATAATGAAAAAGAAAGAGTACTGTCAAGGGAAAAATCAGGTTGAACTACATATAAGAGAGATGGCTCAACTACACCATGATGTGAGTTCAAAAGTTCATGAGTATGACTTAAAGGTTCACTTCCATAAGGTGGAAGTAGATACATGAAGAACTCAATGATAGTACAGTTTATCACCCCTAACTAATGGTTAGTATGATCTAGACTAAAGGGTATGATAAGAGCATATGTGCTCTGTGACATCCCCAGATTTTCTAAAACTTAATCTGATGTGAGACGTCTAAATTGAAACCCTCACCTCAACAAGAATCCCAATTTAAACACCACACACTAGGCTAAGAAAGAGAAAATCAGAGGAAGTCAGAAGGAAACACAGTAACACATGTACATGAACAATAATAAAACCATACACACATGTTCACCATTCAACATATAATTACAACATGAATTGTTACAACATTTGATATTACATATTGAAAGGTAAACTTCTACATGTACATGTACTACTACAAAACTACAGGATCTTAAGATAATAGGTCCACCTGCACATCAGCTCGCCACACACTCTCAACTGTCCTGGATCTTCAAGAGCACAAGACCACAACCTAAACAAAAGATTACATGCGGTACACGTCAGCACAATATTAAAGAATATTGTACTGAGTACGCCTACGTGTCTTTTCTATACCTCTCATCATATCTTGGCAATAAGATAAAACTAATATACTTGGCAGTAACAGAAGAATATAAGAAAAGTATATACTTGCACAAAGATATTCATTAGCAACAGAGAACACATATTTTAGAATGATTTTCCATTATATGTAAAGTCGATCAACCACATGCACTATTCTACCAAAGAGATTTAGTGCTCACATGTACTATTCTGCCAAAGAGATTTAGTACTTCATAAATGCACTATTCTGCCAAAGAGATTTAGTGCTCACATGTACTATTCTGCCAAAGAGATTTAGTACTTCCATCAATGCACTATTCTACCAAAGAGATTTAGTGCTATCATATAATGGATTGGATATCTTATGTTTCATGTGTTCATAGCCATAAATACAGAAAATCAAGAAACATATCATACAAGAACATTCATTTCATCCAATATCATATGCCAAGTATTTTACTACACATATAACACAAGCATATTGTATAATAAGACAAGTAAGAGGTAATGGTGTACCTTGATCAAGAGATAAACTTAACCACAAATTCCTCATATCATCTATAACTTTGTTAAACCTGATCAAGACAAGATCATATACTATCATCAGGTTCCCATCATCTCACATCTCATCTTAACCCTAATCGTGTTCATTATAGTTTCTCTTAGTTCATTAGGATATGTGCATCATTACTTGCGTTCTAATCTTAGATTTATCTTACTGATGTCATTTTCCAGATTGTGGTTCATTATCTGAACATTAGGTTCCATATCCTTAATGTGCACATATTAGCCCTAGGTTGCATCATTAACCAAGATTATGGTTTCATAACATGTATTAATGGCCATCTTCATATAACTTGAATTTCATGTATGAAACTGATCTCATATTTACATAATATCTTCCAGATACTGATATGAGGGTTTTCAGTAAATCTTATCATTTATTGAGCATGCATGCATTTATTACATTTCATTTAGTGTTAAAAGCCCTAAATGGCAACATTAAGAAAATTATATGCTTCCGTGCATCAACATGACCATATTTGACATCATATGTATTATAAACATGATTATAGACTTAGTGACATATTCTCATAATTTTAGGTCACGTTTGGTATTTATAGTCCATGATATAAGCATTATGCATCTTATTTAATATCTATGTTATTTTAGCATGAAAAGAGCTATGTGACTCTTCCATATTATTCTACTCATTTTTCTGATGAAAACGGTACCTTGTTCACATTTTTATGGCATCGGTGCTATTTATTATGAATTATTGAAAATATGTAAGTTTCTAAGAATTTTACCTTTTTGGGCCAATCAGAAGCGGTCAGTGTCCTGGGCTGGGTGCATCCTTACTGGCTTGGCTGCCTCGTTCTCTGGCGGTTCACACGGCTAGACCCGGTCTGTCCTCTTTCGTTCTCGCAAGGCTAGCAGGCTCTGTTTCCTCTGTGAAACAGAGCACCGCGGCGGCTCCCCCCTTCCACAAAATGACTCCTCCGGGCTCGCGGCTAGTCCTGTTGTGCGTCGCCAAGGACTCCGCCTGGGTCTAATCTCCTCCTTCGGCCTCTTTGGATAGCCGTCGGGCATCCTTCCTTGGCCGTCTGTGGGCTGAGCCGCCAAGCTCCAGCCTCTAGCTCCCAGGCAGGTGATAGGGCGCTCCTTGCTCAAAGCTGTTTTTGTCGTAGCGGTCTTCACTCCATGGGTGTCGTTCATCTATGTGTCGGTGCTCCATCGTGATCTCAAACAAGCCTGTCGAGGTAGATCAACGTCGAAGATGAATCAGAGCAACTATACCTTTCACTCGCACCACCTGCAAATACCGTGGAGAGGGGCAAGTGATGGTGGGGGGGTTGGATCTCGGTCTCCCTTCACTCCCACTCACGACCTGCCGTGCTCAAAAGCCACATCATCACCGTCCACCAAGGAAGCTTCTTCCTGAGTTTCACCTTGTTGTGGAGGAGAAGCAGTTCGTGTGGGAGGGTGAGCTTGTTCTCTGTCTTTGCCGCACTAAAAACCACCCAAGCCAAGGGTCAGGTGGATGAGAGGGCAACTGCCCCGTTCGTGTCCCACTTCCACACATGGTGGGAGATCGTGATGCATCCAAGCACACAGCCATCTCTGTCCCACTACTTCTATTTTTCTAGAGCAAAACCATTGTAGCTCTCCACCTCTCAGTCTTCATCCAAAGGCCATAGTCGTCCAAAACAACCATCTGACTGCTCCCAAGCAGCCACTATGTGAAAGGGTGACTTCCAACTTGGGGAAAAGCCGAAACCATTGGATCTGAGATCCAAGGCCAGAATTAGGCCACACAGACCCAATCAAAGATACATGGGCGTGACACCGCCCAACAATTAAACTTTGGTCTATTAATCCTCAAAATGCACATATTATCACAAACTTCAAACCTTCGTAACTCTCTATAGGAATATTCGATTGCCACCAGATTTTAACCATAGCTTCCCTACCACTCAAGCTACCTTATACTCAAATTTGGTGCTAAAAATAAATTGTTATATCATCCAATTAAATTCCTCAAAAAGACATAAAAAGAGATATCTTAATCATGATATGAAGCTCACGTCAACGCACCTACTTTGTCAAAAGCTTGGAACTCTCAATCTAACTCAAACATATATTTTCACTTAACTCATTGGACACTTAAGGACTCTAAAAGTCCACTCCATTACATCCTACACACCTTAAAAGAAATTACATCCTCGGAATTAAGCCAGAAAATCCACTTAGTCATATCATATACATCTTAAAAGAATGTTCTTCCTCGAAAGTAAACCATACTCATACTTCTAGGGAAAACCTTATCTTGCCTTCATCCACATGTAGGCACTATTCTCTATGTAACATATCCATAAAGGTTACCTAGAACCATGTATCCAAAGCACTATTAGGGGGGTTTATAACCATCTTGGTGCACAAACACTTCATTCAAGGTTAAACTCTGGGTTTAGAAACTTAGACTATGTCATGACATATCTCATATATCAGGGTTGCATCCTTATCTTAACCCCATGCATTAGGGTTCCCACATCATATTACCATATCTTAAAGGACTTAACTAGAGTTAACCCATTATATCAAGGTGTCATCAACGTTTAATTGATATAACTGTTAGAACATGTTCAACATTAACATATGTCTTTTAGGAGGGTGTTAACTATAACCAACCCACTTTATCCATCTAGATCACATTAAGATGCCATAATCGTTATGTTGTGCTAACTGTCAAACTATATTTTTCATCTTTGTTAACCACCAAGATTAACACCTTGTGTAACATGTTTCATTAATATGATCTTCTTTTCATTGCACATCATAAATTACAACATTTACTACTGATTTCATCACAAGATTAACCAACAAAATCACATTATCATCATTATTTATGTATATGGTTAACCATTTATGCATTGATATCTATTAAACCATCTCTAGGTTTCCATCTGATCGTGTCTATATATCACGTCTTGAGATTAGATCACATCCTTACATATATTATATCATGGTTGTGCTAAACAACTTATGTGAGTGGCTAATCAAACACATATCAAAACTTTATGTAGTCCAACTGAGGTTCTCCCAACCCTTATCCTGAGGGTAGTTCCATGCCCAGTCTTTCTGAGCTAACTCAACTCTATGAGTATCTCATATGCATATACTTTATATTTCCTCACTTAGTCTAGGGTTCTCGGATTACCTCATTGGCACTAGTTGATCAACTTCACAAGCTCTAGTCACATAAGCACAAACCAAAACATGCTATGACACTCTTCATAGGTTTCTACCCATGAGACATGTTTACCCAAAACTCTCTTATATACATCACTAGATTACTATGTGGGAAACCACCAACCCGAGCATGAGGCTTCACAAAAACTAACATAGCTACCTCCTCCAGGGTCTTGGGCTCTCTCCCTCACCCAGATGGCAGGCACTCATATTCTTATTCGCATATGCACATATAACTAGCCTCTCTTTGACTCTAGGGTTTGGTCCTCCCAAGGACATCTAGGGTTCAACAAGACTATATGAATCATGCATAAAGCAACACAACTCATTCACTCGGGAGTAGTCTAGTTTAGGACATATCATATCTCATATTTCTCATTATTCTCATATCTTGGATTTTAGGTTCTCTAACCTTCTCCCAATGGGTCTCACTCTCTTTGGAGTTAACCCCAAAATTGGTCCTAACACAAGAGGTCCTCCTTTGTAAAAGAGCTTGAGGCTCATGCTGACTCACAACTTGTCTTAACTTAACAAATCTTATCTCAAAAAAGCCTATTTACTTGTATCATCATCACTTATCTCAAATCCTCAAACTGGACTTAAGTCCTCGAAAAAAAACTAAGATCATCATAAACATATTATGTCATCTCTATCAAACTTACATCATATCATCAAAACTTATTTCGTCTATTCCATCTATCATATATATATATATTCTAACAAGGCTCTAGACATCTAATCTAGAACTACTCTCTCTTCTAGACTGATGTCATCACTTTCACTTAGGTTGCATGACCACCTCCTACTCGTACATGTGTGGGGACACATTTTTATAATACATATACATAATAAAATATTATATAGTTTTTCTCTGATAAAACAAGCGTCAGAGAAAACTATCAAGGTTCGATCCATTTGGAATCAAAAACCAAATCCTGAAAAAGAGTGTCCCGCACATAGTAGAGAGTACAGTGTCATGAAAACTAGTGAAAAGGGTGAGAACAAGGGGTAGACTAGTGTAGCTACTCTAGACAATGAGCGCCATATGTCTAGGGTTTCTCTTCCCTTGATGCACATCATTTCCAAATGGTGCAACGTCCCATACCGCTGCACTATAAGGAAAGACCGACATCTAAGGACTTGCTACTCAACAAGCACCAGTCTAGACCTAGTTCTCGAACATCTAGGTGCTAACCTAGAGGCTAGGTCAGATCTAGTCTCTAAAGGACGACTAATCTAACCCTAAAAGGTGATTAAGTTCAAGGTTCTTCAGTTTTGAGTTGCATAATGAGCAAATGTCATGCTTTGCTATTGTTCATGTTCTGATACCACCTGTGAAATCCCCGGATTTTCTAAAACTTAATCTGATGTGTGACGTCTAAATTGAAACCCTCACCTCAACAAGAATCCCAATTCAAACACCACACACTAGGCTAAGAAAGAGAAAATCAGAGGAAGTCAGAAGGAAACACAGTAACACATGTACATGAACAATAATAAAACCATACACACATGTTCACCATTAAACATATAATTACAACATGAATTGTTACAACATTTGATATTACATATTGAAAGGTAAACTTCTACATGTACATGTACTACTACGAAACTACAGGATCTTAAGACAATAGGTCCACTTGCACATCAGCTCGCCACACACTCTCAACTATCCTGGATCTTCAAGAGCACAGGACCACAACCTAAACAAAAGATTACATGTGGTACACGTCAGCACAATATTCAAGAATATTGTACTGAGTACACCTACGTGTCTTTTCTATACCTCTCATCATATCTTGGCAATAAGATAAAACTAATATACTTGGCAGTAGCAGAAGAATATAAGAAAAGTATATACTTGCACAAAGATATTCATTAGCAATAGAGAACACATATTTTAGCATGACTTTCCATTATATGTAAATTCGTTCAACCACATGCACTATTCTACCAAAGAGATTTAGTGCTCACATGTACTATTCTGCCAAAGAGATTTAGTACTTCATAAATGCACTATTCTGCCAAAGAGATTTAGTGCTCACATGTACTATTCTGCCAAAGAGATTTAGTACTTCCATCAATGCACTATTCTACTAAAGAGATTTAGTGCTATCATATAATGGATCGGATATCTTATGTTTCATGTGTTCATAGCCATAAATACGGAAAATCAAGAAACATATCATACAATCACATTCATTTCATCCAATATCATATGCCAAGTGTTTTACTACACATATAACACAAGAATATTGTATAATAAGCCAAGTAAGAGGTAGTGGCGTACCTTGATCAAGAGATAAACTTAACCACAAATTCCTCATATCATCTATAACTTTGTTAAACCTGATCAAGACAAGATCATATACTATCATCAGGTTCCCATCATCTCACATCTCATCTTAACCCTAAATGTGTTCATTAGAGTTTCTCTTAGTTCATTAGGATATGTGCAACATTACTTGCGTTCTTATCTTAGATTTATCTTATTGATGTCATTTTCCAGATTGTGGTTCATTATCTGAACATTAGGTTCCATATCCTTAATGTGCACATATTAGCCCTAGGTTTCATCATTAACCAAGATTATGGTTTCATAACATGTATTAATGGCCATCTTCATATAACTTGAATTTCATGTATGAAACTGATCTCATATTTACATAATATCTTCCAGATACTGATATGAGGGTTTTCAGTAAATCTTATCATTTATTGAGCATGCATGCATTTATTACATTTCATTTAGTGTTAAAAGCCCTAAATGGCAACATTAAGGAAATTATATGCTTTCATGCATCAACATGACCATATCTGACATCATATGTATTATAAACATGATTATAGACTTAGTGACATATTCTCATAATTTTAGGTCACATTTGGTATTTATAGTCCATGATATAAGAATTATGCATCTTATTTAATATCTATGTTATTTTAGCATGAAAATACCTATATGACTCTTCCATAATATTCTACTCATTTTTCTGATGAAAATAGTACCTTGTTCACATTTTTCTGACATCGGTGCTATTTATTATGAATTATTGAAAATTTGTAAGTTTCTAAGAATTTTACCTTTTTGGGCCTATCAGAAGCGGCCACGTGTCCTGGGCTGGGCGCATCCTTACTGGCTTGGCCGCCTGGTTCTCTGGCGGTTCACACGGCTAGACCCGGTCTGTCCTCTTTCGTTCTCGTGAGGCTAGCAGGCTTTGTTTCCTCTGTGAAACAGAGCACCGCGGCGGCTCCCCCCTCCACAAAATGACTCCTCTGGGCTCGTGGCTAGTCCTACTGTGCACCTCCAAGGACTCTACCTGGGTCTAATTTCCTCCTTCGGCCTCTTTGGATAGCCGTCGGGCATCCTTCCTTGGCCGTCCGTGGGTTGAGCCACCAAGCTCCAGCCTCTGGCTCCCAGGTAGGTGATAGGGCGCCGACTTCTCCTTGCTCGAAGTTGTTGTCACTGTAGCGGTCTTCACTCCATGTGTGTCGTTCATCTATGCGTCGGTGCTCCATCGTCATCTCAGACAAGCCTGTCGAGGTAGATCAACGTCAAAGATGAATCAGAGCTACTATACCTTTCACTCGCACCACCTGCAAATACCGTGGAGAGGGGCAAGTGACGGTGGGGGGGTTGGATCTCGGTCTCCCTTCACTCCCACTCACGACCTTCCATGCTCAAGCGCCATGTCATCACCGTCCACCAAGGAAGCTTCTTCTTGAGTTTCACCTTGTTGTGGAGGAGAAGCAGTTCGTGTGGGTGGGTGAGCTTGTTCTCTGTCTTTGCCGCACTAAAAACCACCCAAGCTAAGGGTCAGGTGGATGCGAGGGCAACTACCCCGTTCATGTCCCACTTCCACACATGGTGGGAGATCGTGATGCATCCAAGAACATGGCCATCTCTGTCCCACTACTTCTATTGTGCTAGAGAAAAACCGTGGCAGCTCTCCACCTCTCAGTCTGCATCCAAAGGCCATAGTCGTCAAAAACAACCATCTGACTGCTCCCAAGAAGCCACTATGAGAAAGGGTGACTTCCAACTTGGGGAAAAGCCGAAACCATTGGATCTGAGATCTAAGGCCAGAATTAGGCCACACAGACCCAATCAAAGATACATGGGCGTGACACCACCCAACTATTAAACTTTGGTCTATTAATCCTCAAAATGCACATATTATCACAAACTTCAAACCTTCATAACTCTCAATAGGAATATTTGATTGCCACCAGATTTTAACCATAGCTTCCATACCACTCAAGCTACCTTATACTAAAATTTGGTGCTAAAAATCAACTACTATATCATCCAATTAAATTCCTCAAAAATACATAAAAAGAGAGATCTTAATCATGATATGAAGCTCACGTCAACACACCTACTTTGTCAAAAGCTTGGAACTCTCAATCTAACTCAAACATATATTTTCACTTAAGTCATTGGACACTTAAGGACTCCAAAAGTCCACTCCATCACATCCTACACACCTTAAAAGAAATTCCATCCTCAGAATTAAGCCAGAAAACCCACTTTGTCACATGTTCGTTCAGGGTGATAGCTAGAGACAGTTCTTGTCCTATGAAAGATGTGATGATAACCACCATAGCCAGTATTGGGATTTAAAGAAGCTCCATAAGGGAGGTTGTGTCAGTCACCACTTCAGTAAGGTGATGTTGGTGAAAGAACCATGTGATGGTTAGAAAAGGGCCATAGTGTGTAGATGAAGTTGCTTTGATCGTGCAATGGCTGAAAGGAGCCTAGAGACGACAGGAGTCGTGAGTGGATGCAAAGTAGACTGACATGCAGTTCACTTTGGGAGAATATGTGACATGAAAATCTGACCCCTCTAAGTTATAGCTAAGAGAGATGAGTCCCTGATGCATGGGTTCTTTTGACATGGTTTGGTGGAGAAAGTTAAAGTTTTCCTTACCCCTCTGGATAAAGTAATGTGTGATGAGTTCCATGTGTCCAATTTAGAGCACTATGTGATGTACCCGGACCATGTGTGGATCAATGAACCTAGTGAGCCCCCAAGGGAGGCTGAAATGGCATGAGTCACCTGGGTAGTTTATAGACGTCAGGATGAAAGGACTCAAAGAAAAGAATATGTGATGATAAAGGTTCTTTGGAAGTGCCATGGGTAAGGTAAAGCCACATAGGGGCCAATGATGGACATGGAATAGTCTTATCCTGAATTGTTTGTTTGCTTGATTGAATTTTGAGGACAAAATTCTTATAAGAGGGGAAGGATGTCACAACCCCAATTTTGGGTTCATTTGATGAGAAATGTAATCTCTCATATTGAGGATATTCAGACAAATGATGATGTAATTTCGTTTACAATATCCTTGATGATTGTGTTGTGGGCTTTATTGTCTATTGGGCCCAATAACAAGGAAATTCAATTAATTAACGAATAATTGAGAATGGAGAAAAGAAAAATGTGAAAACCTCTAGAAGGCACATCCAAAGGGGATTTCGTTCCTTTTGGGTTCCTTGGGTTCCAAGGAGTCCAAAGTTGCATAGAGAATGCAATAAGAAAAGAAAAGACCAATTAAGTATTTCTTTATTAAGAAAGAAATTGAAAATAATGAAAAATGTGGGGAATAAGTGGAAAGAGGCATAAATGAGTTATTGTTGATGAATTTTGTATCCCGAGAATTCCCAATGAATAAAAGGTGGATTTAATGATATATAGAGTTCATTTGTGCATTCAACCATAATGAACCATGAATTGACAATAAATGTGCATAATGATCTTATCATGGATTAAAAGGATAAGAATAGTGGCTTTAATGTAAAAGAGGCATAATGGGCTTAATTAATGTTTAAATGTGCCTTTAATCTGAAATTAGGGTTTGTAAGTAATTGAACAGAAATAAGGTTTAAAATGGTAAGTGAAGTGAAACCCTAATTCCCAAGGAAACCCTAAAATTGGAATTGAAATCCTAAGTAATGAGATGAAATTGGATAAATATTAATAAAAGGAAATTGGTACTTTTATTTCAGGATTTTTATTCATCATTGCTTGCTTGATTGGGTTTCCCTGCATATGTGATTCTGTCTTGAAATCTGCAATCAAAGGTATGTGGTTACGCTTATGAATAATCGCTCTAGTTTCACGACAATTCCCAAAGTTTTATCGGTTGCTTGAAAAAAACTGCTGGATGTCTATTTATTTCATGCAACTATAAAGTGACTATGATTATCACTATAAATGTGCATATATAACTGGCTAGATCCGGGTCCACCTCTATTGCTTTGAAAAGGCTAAAAAAGGGGTAATCCTAGAGCAAGGTCTAGGTTACCGTGAGTTAGAAACCGGGCTACCTGCGTGTAGTGCCATGAGACTCTTTAGCATACCCTGAGTTAAGGAGTGGTCTACCTATGAGTAGTTCCATGTGACTCAACCCTAGAAACCGGTTCACTTGATAGGTGGATCATGAGGGGTTTAATGGGGACAACACAGAGGATAGGGTACTCTTGGATCGTAGAGTTATATCTAAAATGTAATCTTGGTTGTTAAATGATTGATTGAATGATTACATTGTTAACATATTTACATGATTATTGTTTCCCCCACATACCAGCTTCGGATGACTGACATTTTGTTTGTCGGCGTTTTAGGTACAAGCCAAAAGGACAAATAGTAAATCGTCATATTGTGAAATACATGTAGTAAAATACAAGGAGGATTAGTTAGAGTAGAATCCATAAGTGGATATAAGTTTAGAGATCCAAGTTTTCAAAAAGGTATGCGAAAGTTTATTTTCTTATAGCTTTTCAGTTTAGTCTGTTGAAATTTAACAATTGTTCTTGGTTAAGTGTCGAACCTTTGATCCGAAAATTATGGGTGCGGCTTCTACTTCTCGGTCTCCCTTAATTGGGGGTTACCGGAAGGTGGGGTCGTAACATTTTCTATGAAAGACTTGAGAAAATCATCCTACATCTTGGGGCTAAAGATCTATTGAGATAGATCCAGAAAGGCTACTTGGACTAAGTCAGAGCACATACATTGACAAAGTGTTAAAGAGGTTCATAATGGAGAGCTCAAAGAGAGAAACCTACCCATGTGTCATGGAGTTACCATTTCTAATGCTCAATGTCCCAGTTCTTGTGAAGAAAGGGAATGCATGAGTTTGATACCATATGCATCAGCAATTCGATCAATCTTGTATGCAATGTTATACACACATCCTGCTATCTCATTTGCCTTGAGCATGATAAGAACATATCAGTCAGATGTTGGTGATGCTGATTGGACATCCAAGACGAACATCCTTATGTACTTGAGAAGAACTAAGGATCAGTTCCTTATCTATGGCGGAGAGGAAGAGTTGGTGGTAAAAGGTTACACCGATGTAAGCTTTTAAACTGACAAAGATTATTATCAATTGCAATCTGGATTTGTGTTTTGCCTAAACAACAGAGCTATGAGCTAAAAGAGTTCTGAGCAAGAGATTGTTGTCGATTCTACAATAGAGGTTGAGTATATTTCTACATCAAATGCAGCAAAGGAGGTTGTATGGATCAGTAAGTTCATTATAGAAATTGGGGTGGTTCCAAGCATCAGTGATGCAATTGAGCTATATTGTGACAAAAATGGAGTTATTGCACAAGATAAGGAACCCAAATCGCATTAGCGTTCCAAGCACATACAAAGGTGTTTCCATCACATATGAGAGATCATACAGTGAGGAGATGTGAAGATTTGCAGAGTACCAACCAAGGACAATGTTGCTGACCCCTTGAATAAAACAATTTCAAAGTAGAAGCATGATGATTATATTAGATCACTTAGAATGAGATTGTGGCTCTAAGTACAAGTGGGAGTTTGTTGGTATGTATTCCCAGAGAGCCAATTATATGATGATTGTAATGGCATAACTTGTAAATTATTTGATTAATAATAAAGGCATGCTTCCAATTTATTATGTTTTATTTAGTTATGAGATAATGAAAGTAACATAATAAATGCCTAGAGAATGATATTACTCAGTGATGTATGTTTTCAAGTATGTGACTTGAACAACAAGATCATACAGATGTCAAGAGTATATGCATTCTCATTATGTCCCTAGTCGGACGTTATTGTGGAAGGTTGATTAGACAGAAATAACACATAAGACTAGAATGTGTGTTGGTTGATGATAGAATATAATTAGTCATGATATGGTATATCAAACCAAGCAGAAAATACATGTTAAAGAATAGTGTACTAGATAGACCCACCATAAGAGTGATACATGGAAACCATAATTGGTAGTTAGAATCATCTCTTATAGTATTGGTGGTGGTTGTAGTTCTTAGACCTGAAATCACTACACTCATCACATGTCGTTCAATATCGTATGACATCATCCAATGTAATCTTGAATAAAGGTTGCCAAAACGGTGATTATTGGGTGACTGTGACACATGGGGATGACTGTGAGTGATGTAGATGGTATTTATCCATCCTAATATCTTGGCCACTTGATTAGTGAGATTGAGCTTACGCGTATCTTATTTAGTCTACAATAGCAAGGAACAAAGAATGAATGTTGAAGAGGTGACTACTCCATGCCTTGTGTTTTATTTGGATATCAGAGACAAAGGAAGTATACAAACACTGCAACACCAAACATAGATTGTAGGTTGAATTTATTCTCCAACTTTGCATTTACTTGGGTAGCAATGATGTGTGACTAGGAATCACTCTTTGATTGTGACATGGGACCTATAGGGTCACACACATAGGATACACCTATAAGAGGAGTTTTAATCATGAATGATAATTGAATTGATTGCTAAAGTGTGTAGGTATTAAATTCAACCAACAAATCAATTGAATGGACTCCCAACCGCTCAGTTCATGTGATGAAATGACTAGTTAGAGTGTCAAGTTGATTGAATATTCTATTGTCTGAATTGTGTATGAATCGAGGCACAAACCGATTAGTTCACAGAGTGAACCGATCGGGACATGGTCGTGAGATGACTGGTTCATGAGAAGAACTGTCTATTTAAGATGTGCAATTTGATTTCATCAAGGATTAGCATTGACATCATGTTATGCATTAATTGAATTAGAATTGCCAAAACAATTGTGATTGGGAAACATGTTGAAATGATCAATACACTGGGTGAATCGATTGGCTAAAGATTGGTTCACTGGTGAAACAACTTCTTCACCTATCGTATGTTGTGAAAATTCATAACATTCTGGTTCCTTCCACTCCTGCACGGATTGGGAACCCTGATTCTAACCCCTCCTATAAATAGAGGGGTATTGGGGGCTTCTCAAACACAACTCGATTGCCTCTGACAATTGTTGTCCTCTCTAGTTGTGGTAACTAAGAGAGAGCCCGAGTAAGTCCTACCCATTAAAGGGAGGGATAGCAAGAGAGAACAATTGTGGGAGAGCAAGTTAGTGACTAGTAGACCAATAGGAGGGACAACTTGTTCCTATCTATTCTACTAGAATGACATGAGTTCTAGACGGTCCATGTGGACTTCATAGAGGTGTGGAGGTCACTGTTTTCTTCTAGGATGACAACGTCAACTTGCTGTCTGTGGCAAAGAATAGGAGCTACAGCCGATGTTATCCCAGTGCAACTATAAGATAGTTGTACAACTAAAATGACAAGGAGATTGTCACTGGACTTGCTCCAGTATTAGGTACATCGTCAAAACTATCATTTCCATTATATAGCTTTTGACACGATCCACTGGTTCAATGGGTAATATGGTAGAAAAAAATTTGTTTCCACTACCTACCTGATGCCATATTTCCCTACATAATCATGTAAAACATGTGTTTCCCTAGGTCAAATGCAAAATTTGAGTTGGTTATTGAATTCCTCAAGTTTGAACTAACAAAGATGCCAAGTTTCATTTGAATAGGATTATCTTAGCTATATTAATTTTTTTAAGGAAAAAAAAGACAAGTACATATATTTTTAACTAGTTTATCTTATACATATTTGATTAATGCCAAGGTACCTAAGTTCCTTCTTATTCCACAATGTTCAACATGTTTCACGCTGATGAACTCAATGGGTTATCTCAGGTTCAATCTAAACCATAGGATCTCAATCCCAGGGTGAAGACTTCATCTTCAACCCTTGTGCATCTTGCGAGTGGTGGCTCAATAGTCAGTAAAGAAATTCAGAGACCCTCTCCCTTCTCTCCTCCACAAGTCCTAATTTTCTAGCAACTATCAATTCTAAGAGCCTGGTCTAATTTTAGCGAGCACCCACTTCACTCCTATATCCATGCACAGAGGAAACATTCAATCAAGAGCTATGTACCTATTCTTCCACTCCACACAGAATGATCCACACTGAGACCCAAACTTTCTTTTAATGAACTATAAGCATCCTCAGCCTCTGAGAGACTCCCCTCCATTGTCAATTTTAGTGGTGGCCACCTGAGGCGACACTGTGAAGGCGACTTACATCAGCTGCGATAGTGATCTCTCTAGAGAAGATCCAGCTATAACAATGAAATTCATGAGCGAGTAATTTTGCTAATTCTCCATTAAACATTTATATTATGCCTAATGCCGACATGCTTCACCCTAATTGTTATACTCATGGACCCATTATCATGTTAATAATGCTTGATCTCCAACAAGTCCCTGACTACAGTCAGGCCACGGAAACACTAGTTCTAGACTTAGTAGGTAGTCCCGAATTTATATTAATGGTTATTGTATGACAATCGCTACTGCAATGTCATTTTCCACTTCGAGCTCCTTTCCCTATTTCCCAGTGGTCTAAGTACTAGTTTTGGGGTACAAGTTCCGTTTTACCCTCTGGTTTGTTCCGTCATCACCACCCGATGATCACAAATGGTGTTCAATTGTTAGTTTTTTACCTTGACATAATCAATCGCCTATGTTCCTTCTCAACTTCTCCTGCCATGGTGGCATTTTTGGAGATGGAGTTGCTAACCTACCGGAGTCAGTGTGATGGCTCATTGAGCTATAAAGGTCATGACGATTCTAGTTGATTTTCTCTCATCCCTCCCTAGTCACCCTTCTTTCACTTTTGATTTGAAGGTCGAAGCTCTAGTAGCACCATCAATACCATGGCTAAAGGAAGAAGAACCCTGGCACATGCTTACTTTAGTATCCCCATGATTTCGATTAATATGTCACATTCAAGTAGAGCATTGTGGGCATTTCATGATTTTTTGCTGATGCATGGGTGTCCATTTGAATCAGTTTTTGATAAAGTCATCCTTTATCACACATAATATCTAGGAATATACCAAAGGGTATATTAGTCTTTATAGGTTGTGTCATTTTGTTTTTCAAAAAAACAAGCTTTAACAAATTTTCTATCCCTCCTGATTGCTTATGTGTAGATTATTAGAACAATATTTTTAGTTTGTATTAAGTTTCTAGTTGTGTAATCTTTTGAGAAATGAGAAATATAATGTTTCTTGTGATGGTTACACTTTCAATCGTTCCTAATGCATGATGTCCAATGTGTGTGAGACCCCATCAATATTATGAATTAGTAATTGATGCTTCTGCTCATGTATATGTGTATATAAATTGGGGTGTTACGGGTGTAATTTCCCTAAATGAGGAATGTTAAATTGAAGCTTAGGTGGGTATGAACAAAAATTTCACACCAAAATTATTAATCATTAGGACACATTGAACTTCATTTATCAGTTAGGTATAACATTTTTGTTTACTTGCGTAAATTACATGAATATTGTGTGATTTTTATCTTTTTCAACCCACCCATTCCATCCACCCACTTCTCTATATGATAGGCTACCAAGAAGATTCATTACCCTCTTTTGATCATATTTAGGAAAATTCAAACACAGTAGAAATTTTCTAATAGATCATCATAGATAGAGAGATCTTATGGCACACTCAGAACAACTTAGTTTTCCATGATATCTTTTTTCTTTGACTTACTTATGTGTTAAGCGGTCTGATTTTGACATTTTTTTCCCATAATTGATTGTTTATGTAGCAGTTGTTTACTTTTTGGTCGGGTATGACCGATTCAAGACCATTGAGCCAAGTATGATTAGAATGATTATTTCACATATGTGTGTCTCTTATGAATTTTCAACCAAATCCAAAGTAGTGCTTCTTGAGGGAGAGTAACTTATAATCTTAGGGGATTTTTTGCACATGATTTCTATACCAAAATCAGGTCATATTTAGGCATGTTTGAATGATTTCTCTCATATTCATGCATGAAAATTTTTCTTAAATTGTCTAAAATGACCCTTGTGTGTCAATATTTTTCCATTTTACATGTATTTAAGCCAAAATTACTTTATTTCATTATTTACCAAACATATTGATGCATTATAGCATACTTGACTAGCAAAAATTTGAAGAAAGTCAGTACCACTAACTTGTGTCTATGGAACCAACATGAGAAGAAAAGGAGCTAACCAATAGGAAAAGAAGAATCAAGAAGAAAGGAGGGGAAATATCAAAAAGGTTCAAGGTACCATTGATCCATTTCAATGGCATAAAGATTTGAAGCCTTAATTTAAAATAAAAGTGAAGAGTTGGTGTCATCAACTCAATTCGATGGCATTGACATTTGTTTAATGACCAAGATTAAAGCAACCATGTCTGATGGTCTTTATCCTGGTGGTTCCCTAATTCTCCCTATATAAACCAAAAGGGGGAAGCCACTTGGAGTTACCACA
Source organism: Alisma plantago-aquatica (assembly GCA_963693085.1). Classification (NCBI taxonomy): domain Eukaryota; kingdom Viridiplantae; phylum Streptophyta; class Magnoliopsida; order Alismatales; family Alismataceae; genus Alisma; species Alisma plantago-aquatica. Next base: position 1,949,975,561 of record OY856409.1, read on the forward strand.
TTGGGAGGTAAGTCAACTCATTTGAGTGAGATCACACTAGAGGCATCTCATCTGGGGGATATCCCACTGGCCATCCTTGGAGGAATCCAATCATAAGAAGGAGGAAATGAAGAGACTAGAACATCCTTTGAGGAGTTTTCTATGAATTTCTTTTCCTTCTCCCTTCATATATTCTTTATTGAGCATGAGGGGATAAATCCCCATTATTTAGGACATGGGAGTAGCTTGGTGTTAACTCTATGCAATTCCATATTTTGATTCAATATAATCTAATCATTTGCTTCGTATTTTGATAATATGAAAACTTAACTGTCTTATTTATGCCTAATCATCATAAGTTTGTAATGGATTTTTAGTTGTTGCGAATGTAGAGTTAATAGTTAGAAAATTTGTTATCATCACAATCAATAATATTTTGTGAAAGTGGGCTAATCACTTTGAAGTAATTATCTAGAGATAGTTATCAGTGTTTAGTCTCTAATATTGATGTCACAAAAGCAGATTAGTAACTAGGCTAAACAATGTACTACGTTGTGAAAGTGGATAGTAAAAGCTACAAATGCTTAATCCCACGAAGAAAAATAAGTTGTGTTGATCTAATAAAATGTGTGTATAGGTTGAAACCATGGTGAAACATAAAGAGTCCATCCATCTGATCTTATGTTCACTTTACTTTCTACATATTTAGTTCTCATTTTTAGTTTTTAATCACCAAATCAACTCCTTTTTTAGTCTTAGATGATCTATTTAAGCTAATAGTAGTTTCTAGCGGTTCCAATTCCTTGAGTTCAACATTAGGGCCATGTTGAGTCCCTTTACTACTCTGATACATACACATGTTTAATACACATGTCAAATAGTGTTCAATTTTATCCCAATATTAGATCAGTAAAATCGTATTTATCTTCCAAACTAGTTGGAAGAGAATGAGGATGGTTTTATTATATATATGCATTGCAACAAGTGGTATCCACAACAAAGCATAAGTTTTGTATATGAAGTATAGGGGAAAGAGGAACATCCACGTAGCCTTGTGAAGTCGTGAAGAGGCTTAGGAGAAAATTAAGCCTACAGTTATGCATATGTAAAGGTCAGTTGGGTTTTAGGAAGAGGGAAGACAAGCTCAGAGACCATCCTCTCCATATCTCAGTAAAGTATCCAATAGATCATCAAATGATTCAAGAGCCTCTTATATGCCTTATGCACAATGATGGTCAACGTGGAAGAGATCCCTTCTCTTATGATGTTCCTCCTCTACATATGTGATGACATAGATGAAGGGGCAGATCCACTTTCTAACATCCTCTAAAGTTGTTAGTTGAGGAGGATAGGTGTTTGGTGAGCTCTCAGTGTGTCGCTATGGATTCATCTAGCACAAAAGTAATAGGCAAGGGGAAAGCATAGATCACGACTAATAGACCCTCTATCAAACTACTCTATTTTACCACATAAATTAGGGGAGACAACCTTCTATGTGACAAGTTGAGATTGAAGAAGGGGGAAGAGAGGTGGGCCAAGAAGATCATACCTAAGGTATCCCTCCCCAATCCAATTAATTTTTGAATGTAGTAATTAATGTTGATTAAATATGAGGTCTCCAAGTTGAATAAACTGTATAAAATGGGTTATATCTCATAAAAATACAAGACATATATATATTTTGGTTTGTTTTATAAGATATAACTACTTGGCTAGGTTTCAAACCCAGTTTGGGGTTTTCAATAAAGGCCTAGGGAAACTAGGTTTTTAATATCCTAAATAAGTATTGTTGGGTGTGTCTTACATGTTGGTTAAGTGATAAGATCGAGGAAATTGTAGGATCTTATCCTACTGGGTTAAGTACTCCATGCCTCTAGTTTTTATTGTACTAGATCATGAATTTTTCTTGTATTTCAATTTTAAAGGATGTAATTAGGGAACTCACAATGAATTCAATGGTGAACAACAGTGAGTGGGATATGGACTTCATAAATCATTACCTCCATCCTGACATAGCCACAACCTTTCAGTCCCTGGAGGTGTCAGCCAACTTCCTAGGGGAGGATGAGTGGAATTGGTTGTTGGAAGATGATGGATGCTTCACCATAAAAAGCATTTATAAGTACATTGTCAAATATAGCTCAGGGTGCATAAACAACAAATGGATGCAAGTCTAGAACTCTCCTATACCCCATAAGATGTAGGTGCATCTATGGCTAATGCTACAAAATGGCATCTTCACTAACTTTGAAAGGAAGAGGAGACACATGTCAGATGATGAGCTTTGTCCAAGATGTAAGTACCATCCTGAGACCATACTTCATGCTATACGAGACTGCACCTTCAACAATTAGGTATGGGAAATTATCTATCCATTAATATTTTCTAGGAAATTTCTAGGAAACAACCTTTGTTAATGGATCCTTTTCAACCTGGAGAGAGTGAGTAGTCACCCTAGGTGGATCACTACCTTTGCAAGAGTGTGTTGGTTTCTTTGTAAGGATAGATCAAGATCAATATCTGAGGGAAAAAGTAAACAAGTATACAAAGTAGTGTTTGATATTGTGAGTACCTCAAATCATTGGTTATGCTAAGGGAAACGAAGAGAAATAGAGAAGAAAAAGGAAAATTGGACTCCTCCACCAGGTGGTTACATTAAATTTAATGTGGAGGCAACACTTGAGAATGGCAAAGCATCACGGGCATCTATTGTGTGGGACAACATTGGTGAATGGTTGTTTGCTAGAGATGTATGTCAAGCGATGACCACTTTTTTACAAGTTGAACTCACTGGAATTCTTGAAACCATTAAATTTTCAAAGGAGAAGGGATGTAGTAGATGCATTGTCATTACATATTCTCAACTAGTAGTGAAGTTAGTTGAAGGAGAGGAGAATGTTCCCATAACCTATAAACCATGGATGGAGAGAATAAGGTGCAATATGAAGTCAATGGAGTTCAGTAGTATCAACTTCAGTAGAAGGTTAAGCAACAAGGTAGTTGATGGCCTTGCCAAGCTACACCTCAAAACAAATTTGGGTTGGGTTGAGTATTATATACACTCCTCCCCCAACTATTCAACATTTAGTCTTGTTAGATCAGCATGGGACTAACCTTAGCATGAACGTAGCCACTGAGGAATTAAACTTTGTTCCTCTTTCTGATGTTAACCTCGTGAGAAGTGCAGGCTAAATAAAACCTTATGGCTTCCTCCCCCACCAAAAACAGTATATAACATACATGTTATCATGTGACCACAAAACTAAGTAAGATTTATAATTATTAAGCACATATTATTAAGATTTATAACATATATGCCTTAATTTTTAAATTTAGATTAGTTTATTAGTTAGCTATTCAGGTTTAAATAAATAAAGAAATATGGGTATAAACCCTAACGTCATATCATATAATAATAAGAATAATAATGAGAATATTTACAAATAAGGCCCTATCTTATAAACATTTATGGCAGGTCGGTGTTTCATGAGCCCACTTCATTCAATTTCTAGATCATTTAACCCTAGCATGCACACCTAGTGCTAGTTTTCAATGAAATCAACAAAAATTATTTATATAACCCTACCATTCACACTTCATGTTTGTTTAATGAGATCAAATCATGTTCATAAAGAAGGGTCCCTTGTATGTATATTTATCAAGTTTAGGATGCATCTTAATGCCATTAATTACTATGATGCATGCTAGTTTTCTAGTTTAAGCATAATGTTATATTTTATGCTCATATATTATAAAACCCAACCACTTACAATGGTTTTTCAAATTCATGTCTATGTGTGGATGCACATAGGTGGTCTAGAACATGCAATAGCTCTCAAGAGGTTGATGCATGTACTAGTTTAGACCTAGTGCGGTCACATCTATATGATCCAAGGAGGTTTGTCTAATTTCTACATTATCATCTATTAAGTTCTTTTGTTGTAAGTTTTGAGAAAAGAATTTGTACGAGAGTCAATGTAAAACTATATCTTGTAGAACATGATTTGGATGAAACTAGGTGCTTGAAATAAACTAATATCATGTTGCTTAGGCTCTTGAACTTGGTCGTATATTTTCTATTGGCATCAAGACTTGGGGTGTAGTGAGTGGGACTCTAGAGTGGGTTCGCTCATTATTTAATGAGAAATAAACCCAACCAATTCAAACACACTAAAATGTATGAAGGAAGACTTGTATTTTCCATTTCTCAAAATCATGATACATCAATCATTATTATATTGTAGAAGAAAAGTACAAAACTAATACATTATAAACACTTACATTGTTCATCACTACAAGGGTAGCATTACAAAAATTAATAGGGTACAAGCTGACTTATACAAAGGAACCAATTTCTAAGAACAACATGACTTTAACATCCCAAGATCTCAAAAGGAATGATTGGACTACCCATATCACCAAGATTCACCTCCTTTTCAGGGAGCTCATCACTAAAGAAATATGTGGTTAAGCATGCTCCATCGAGAGTAGTACTAGGACTGGCGACCAATCGAGAAGTTTATCCTAACTTGTGCGTGAGTGAGGACAAAGCGCACAGTTAAGGCTAGTAATGGTCAATGGGGACAGTCGTCATTCATGAAACTATACTAGAGCCTTGGGAAGTGGGTCTGATCGTTACAAATGGTATTAGAGCTAGATCCCCTTTAGTATTTGGGGCCCACGTGGGCATGACACGTCAGTCTTAAGTTATGTAGTCTGGGCATGTTGGAAAGGGCTATCCTAGTCGATAGATCTACCTGGGCACCAGTATCCGTGGATGGGATTTGGGTGTACATGTGTCATTCTGGGTCTACACTAAAATGGGGAGACATTATGAGGCCATATGGTTGAGACTTGATGAGTACGTCAAGAGTCTAATTGGGGGAGATTGTAACATCCCAGAATTTGAGGCCTCGGATAAAATGATCTCTAAAGGAATGATTGGACTATCTATATCACCAAGGTGCACCTTCTTTTTAGGGATCCCATCATTGAAGAATGCTATGATTAAGTGTACTTATCCTATAGTAGTACTAGGGTGGGTGACCAATCAAGAAGTTTATCCTGACATACATGTGAGTGAGGACAAAGCATGTAGTTAAGGTTAATGGTGGTTGGTGGGGTCAGTCATCCTTCCTGAAACTCTACTAAATCCTTGGACAGTGGTCCTGGTCATTACAATGACCATCTCAAGCTATCCTAATAATATCAAATCCCCAATTAAGAACCTCTATAAACATCTTCGCTAGGTCACCTATACAGGGGTGGTATGTGAACAACACCCAAAAAGGGAAGAGACAAAAAGATAAGCCTCAGTTAACACCGGTATGTAAAATATTAAAACTTGGGCATCAAAGGTTGAGCTACATGTAAGAGGTTGTTCCCTTTTGAGACGAGGGGAATAAGCACATAGGCAGTATCAATAAGAAATAATCAAAAGATATTGAGGCATTATCTTATTAATCACAATTGATGAGAATGAAGTTCTTTCATTTATGAACAACTTCACAGTCATAAACAATGCACGTAGATTATAATAAAGATGAACATTATCTAAATCTAGAACATCGTCAATCCCAAGACATGGTAGGAGGAATAAAACCTTAGTTCTCAATGAATAAAACATGGCAGTGGGATAAAACCACTATATCTGACACAATGGTAATATATAACATCTAACTAGGGGAATAAAATCCCAATTCTTAAAAGTATGGTTGTGCAGGAGAACCACTAGCCTATTTACTACTTGTAAATATTTAAGATAAGATATAAAATTTAGTCACTCCCCCAAATTTCTAGTACAAAAGAGAAAAAAAGATTCCATAGTGTGTCAAATGGGGCTAAAGGATTCATATATAAGGGGTACAACAATTTTAGTGATCAATATTGAAGGAATCATAGATCCTGGCTATTATGGGATTTAAGGATAGTGGGAAAGGTGTGAGGGACTCTATGGGTGCATATTAAAACATAGGTTGGTTCTAGGATGGTTGTCTACAGGTAGAAGGTGCTATTGTGTTGCATGTGTTTATGTCTTATAAAGATGTGTAATATCTCATATAGGCAAGCAAGGTGAATCTAGGGTTTTAGATAACACCTAGAAGTTTAGTGGGTGAAAGAGGCAACACTAGTTCTCTGATATTTCACAAAATATGTCATAATCCGTTTTCATCCAGAGCCATTCATGGTAGTTGTGGTGTTTATTACCTGGGAGCAAATAATAAGGGCATCATGTTAAGCTTTTGGGTGTAGAGGTGTAAGGAGTGGGACCCGATAGGGGATCCAATTCCCTACTAGAAAAGAAAAGGCCACATCCCTTGAAACAAATACCACATAAAAGTTTTCACCAAACAGATGTGTACTAATACTTTCTACATGTATGTATCATAGTACCAAAAATATAGCAGAGGAATAAGAAAGTTATAACTATTACAAAGCTTGTTATCATTATACATCACTTCACCACACATGGGTGTAAAAATGAAAATCTAATCATATAACTAAAGATCAAGCTAAGGGTCATCTAACCACCTCTTCAAAGTCTCCCAAAAGCTCAGCTACAATGTTGAAGTCCAAGCCCTACTTGCTTTACCTGGGGTTGGAGGCATACCCCACAAAAGAAGAGAATAAAGAGAAACATCAACAAAAGCTAGTATGTGCATACTAAAATAGGAAATTCAGCAATATATGAAAATAAGGATATCAATTATAAATGCTTCCCATAGAAGAGGAAAGTACTACCCAAAGGAGCATAAAAGAAAAGAACATTCATATCATGATGAAAGCAAAATATAAATTCAAAGCATCCATGTGTTTCACCTGTGACAAAACTAGAATAATATATCATGTAGGTAGGAAATACACATCTACCAAAAATGTAGAGTGAGCAGGGTCTTGTATATATCTTCTCTATAATAGGGCGGTGGCAGGGTCTGTCAACATCTTCCTAGTAGGAATTTTCACATCTATCAATATATATAAAAATATGCAGGGATTTTCACATCTACATTCATATGTGGGGATTTCCACATCCACATAAATTCACATTCAATAGTATACTATTAGTCACCAAATGATGCATAACAAGGATAAACAAGAGATATGAAAACAAAAATATCCAACAAAGTGTGCTACATATACATCCACTACCAGATGGGCATAAACATCCACATCAATGCGGGAACAATGCACAAGATACGAGTCTAAGAGAATATACAAGGTCATAATAATAATCTAGTTAACAAGAACCATGATATCAAAAGAATAGAGCATGGTGCAGGATAATGTCCATAGGACCAAGAGTAAGACAAAAATAGGTTAATTGTCTAACATAGAGGAATAGGGGATACATCATACCTCAACTTCAGAGTCTATACAGTCCAAAGTCTAACCTAAGTCTAAGCCTAGGCCTCTAAAGAACCTCTAGGGAAGGTGGACAGGTCCAATAAGTAAGGTTCCCAAGCTTAGAGAGGCTAGTTTCTCCAACAAAGCTCCTATCTCGAGCAAGAAGCACCTTCTCCACTTTAGAGGTGAAAAACCCTAACAAAAGAACATGGAGATGAGGTGTTTATGGGTTCTAGGTGGGGTTTCACCATGGAAGACCATGGCTTTGAATCAGAGGAAGGTTGAAGGAAGAGGAAGAATAGGAAAAATGAAGAAGAAAGAGAGAAAATCACTTGCCTTGGTCAAAAACCCTAGAAGAGGACCTTGGAAACCCTAGGTAGGGCTAGATGGAACTCTAGGAGACCTTTGACTCAATAAGGGGAACATATTCTCCCTTGTACCACCTAGTTCTGCATCAAAATAGATAAAGATAGGTACTCTAAGCTAGAGTAAATAGGGATGAGCAATGATTTCAAATTGGAGCTAGGAAGGGGTATATATAGCTTCATGGATAAGGAAGGGGTCAGCATGAGGTGTACATGGAGTTTTCCATGAGTCAATAGCCTAGATATTCTATGTCCTTGCAGCACCTCCCTCAGTTACTACCTACACTTTCTCTCATTTATCCATATCCTTATCCTTATCTTTATCTTTATCCTTATCGAAAACCCTAAAATGTCCTTGAAGAGAAATACTTCCAAACCAAGTATAACTAGGAGCCCCAAAGCCCAAAAAATTCAATAATGATAAGGAAACCTATAAGGATCATAATTCTTGTGACAATTTACAAATAAAACCTCCCAATTGGGTAAATTGCATAAAATTCCAAAATGTACCTAAAATTGCATAACTTGCACAAACAACATCCAAATTGGACCAAACTTTATCCACAAGTTATCTTTGATGTGTTGAATATGAATTTGCTATTATTTCCATATTTTGAAGATATATAATCATATTATTCATTACTTATGCTTTTTACTCATTCTCTCTCCTAAACCTATTCTAATATTTCAAGGTTGTCCAAATTAGATAAAATTTGACATGTAGGCTAATTTTGATATGTAGATTTCGAATTTGAAGCTTCTTTCTACTTTTGAGACTTTTTTTATGAGATATGTCATATGGCCCATCAACAGCCCATTATCTAAATTATTCATCCAATTAAGTTTCTTAAATTCATATTACCACCAAAATGAGTAATGTGGCATATTTTATGTATCCATTATAAAACTAAGATTAATTTTAGAACAATGGTTACATTAAGGTGATCTATATGTGCATTAGCTCATTGGGATTATACTAAACATCTATTTAGGTCTAACCTTCATTCTTGTTTGGCTAAGTTTAAAGCGTCAACTTCCAGGGTAGGGTCCGAGATCTAGTATGTTACAAGGGGAGTTAAGATGGAGCCACTGAGAGCTTTGTGCAAGGTACATTACAAGAGGGGGAGAAATATCATATTGATCTTCCAGGTAATCAGCATCCATCTAAGTTTTTGAGGAAGGATAAGAACTTGTATTCTTTTGGATCATTAGTTTTTATTTGTGGTATTGATGGTTAAAACCAATTAAGTGAATTATCTTATACATTTTATATCTAACATTCCCTAGTATTGATATGCTAGGAACTTTTTCTCAAATATGATCTTCTTTTCAACCCATTTCAAAATATATTACCACCCTATATTCAAGCAATGACATGTCCAATATATTTTGCAAATGTTAACTAATCCAAAATATATAACCATTGATTTTAAATATTCCAAAGCTAATGGTTGACAATTGAGATTTCTTGATGTTTGCAAGGTCTTATTAATATATTTAGACTCAGACTTTCAACTGTTATTAAAATGATATCAAGGGGTGCACTTGGAAGTAAAGTATGATAAATGATTTCAAATGATGGACTAGATTGCAAATTAGTAGTCAAATGAAGAGAACAATGCCAAGAATGTAGAATTTAAACTAAGACTAATTAGTATTGATAAAACATGACACACACCCAAAATAACTCGATGGAATAGAAGACCAATTTGTAAATGAGTTCTAGTTAGAGAAACATTGAATTATAGCTTAAAATAGACTGAATACCCCAAATTTAGTGGGATACAGTTAAGGTAGCAAGATTGATTCAAGAATTATCTTTGGATCCTATTTGTAGTTTAGTGATAAAAATGAGAAGTCCCATCCACATATTTCATGGAAGGTATATGTAGTTATGTTTCATGAATCTTCAAGAAAGGTGTTTGTCATTAATAAAAAAAAGACACCATAAGGATGGGTGTTAAGCATGGGACTAGTTGTCGAGTACACTAGGGATTACGCGTCTATAGGGAAAGTTTCTCTTTATATTTTGAGAAAGTGACCTTAGAAATAAGTATGACAGTGAGGTAGGTCCTTAGAGAAATCTTTTCGATTCATGTGAAGTTACTTTAGACTTCAATAGAGCATATTTTAAATTATTTCTATAAAATAAACACTCCATTATAAAAAATTTAGGAAAGCAAGTGAAGTGATAAGAGTAGAAGTATTAGAGATTGTGATTGTCTAGCACAATTGTTGGATGGAGCATGTCATCTACAATGTCCGTTCTTTGATCTTAAATGGACGAGACTTGACATCTTATTTACCTTTGATGCCATGAAATGAACCACAACAAGTTGGTTTTAAGAAACTCTATTGTGTGGTGCTATCCTTAGTCTGATTTTCAAACCATTTTAGTAATAGATATATCCATCTCATATCCACAAGTTGGGGAATGTCTTTCCCAACCAAATAGTGGGGTGGTTAAGAGGAAATGGACTAGGTGTAAGAATTAGTATTCTAACAATTCTTACAAGTAGCAAACAAGGCTTTCAAAATAGTGGGGTGGTTAAGAGGAAATGGACTAGGTGTAAGAATTAGTATTCTAACAATTCCTAATGGTTTTAAATAGTTAGATACAAAGGGAGTGGTAACCTCATAGTTTCACCTCGATGCAACTATAACAACAATATGAGTTTTTGAGTGAATATGAATCAATCCCTCTTGGATGCTTGGAGACACTTTGACAATTGACTAAGCTCCCTTTAGTTGTTGTTCGACTACAACAAGATGAGTTCTCCTACCCCGCAATGATATGTAGATTGTTTCTAGTTGACTCTTGCAACTAGGCTTGCGTATTTATTTAGGCATGTGAAATGAACTTTTTAACACATAGGATTCGACTCTCTCTCTGTCTCTCTCTCTCTACAGTTTATCATACATCTTCTCATGATTCTGTTTTTTGCTTTTCCATCATTAAACAACAGCCAACAACGAAATGGTTATAGTAGTCGTGTAATGAATAAAATAGTCTCAAAGCCCTTCCCCATGCTCGGATCCGAAGCACACTACCGACGTGAGGAGATGTGTGCTTGCCCCTAACCCCACTCCATCACTGACATCTACTCCATCATTGACATCTACTGTCGTGCCAATTGAATACCCGTAGGATTTGCTGTTCCTATTATTACCCATACCACATGCCTCCTATACGTACACTTACATCGCAAGTGGGTACGTAAAAGATGTATTGATATCGACTCCCAGGTAGCCCGTAGGAATTGCTGTTCCTAATTAAACAAAGAGCAGGCTGCACCTTGTTTAAGATAATGCCATGTGTAACCCGAATATAATCCCCACCCTACAAATTCATGAGCAGGGACACGTGCAAGTTGATTGATAACGGAGTAGCCTGCTCCTCCTGAAACAAGGAACAGCAAAGCCGAACTCCCCAGGTAGGTATAGAATAAGGCGTGCAGCCATCTAGATTTGTAGAACCGCCAGCGGCTTCAGCAGCCAATCGTGGGAGCTAAAACCTGCCACCCTCGTCGCCCAATAACGTGCAGGTTGATAAAAGAAAAGGACTCGATTGTGGGGGTAGAATGGCGGATGGAGGCAGGATAGGTTTAAGAAAACAAAACAAAACAGAACTGAACACGTTTCACTCATTTGTTCATCAAACATGCTCGCCAGTTCGCATTCAATTGCAAGGTTCTGATCATGTGAAGGTGAAAGCGATTTTAACAAATTATAATATAATAATGTACATCTACTGCCAAGCAGCACTTTTTGGTCGCAATAAAGCGTTCCCTATGCCCCCTAAATCGCATTACAAGGCCTCTTTTCCCCCTCTCTCGGGGTGAAAAAGCCTTTTTCTGCGCGTTTTTGCCCGCTCATTGCACAATGAACTATTTTCAAAATGAAAAATCGCTTAAACAGCTGGCGGTTTCTCGGAATACCGTGGTCTAATGGGTTCATCTTGTCTAGATACTTAGATAGGAATCCTTGGGTCAATGAAGGACGGTGCACAGAAGAACGAGATAACGTATTCTACTTGAGGGAGAAACTGAGATGAATATTTTTTCAAAACAAATTGATCGACACATGACTTAAGGGCTAGTTTGGTTGGGTGTAGTAGGGTGCAGTTGTGTGAGTTCGCAATGTAAAAATGTATATTAAACACGCACTTTGTCATCCGGCTACACCCTACCAAACAGGCCCTTAAGTATCGTGTGCAGGATAAGTTGCCCAGTCTGTTTTCAATAATTTGCGCAGTCTTTGTTACCTACACCCTGTATCTTTTTTCTGAAGCCATACACCCATCCTGCAATTAAGTCGATCGCAGCGTTCATTTCCGTTGTAGTGATATCAACCACCAGCAGCAGTTTAATTTGTCCACGTTTTCCGCTGGTGTTTCGTGTGGGACAGGTAGACGTGAAATGATGAAGCCACTCTTAGATGTCATTCTATAATCTATCTGTTGAACCAGTTAGCAGTTTTGGTGAGGATTAACTGATTCTTTTCCTTCTGAAAAATTGGGCGTAAGGCTTGAATTCGTGCTATTTCTTTGAATACTATAACCTTCTTGGAAAAATCGGTGGGTTCTATATCTATCAATCTCATCGTTAGAATGTATTTATTAATTGATCTAAATCTGAACAGTTTGCTAGCCGTAGATGTCGGTTCCGTACTCACTTGGGAAATCCAAAAGAAAAGTCTATATTTCTTGTATTTGAGCTAAGACTGCACCTTTCATCCTCCCAATGACAAAATTATCAAAAGAGGAAAAAAAATTGACCGTATTGTTGGGCAACTTAAGATCACTCCGTCCTGCGGCCATCATGAGTCCGCAGACCACTCGTTTTCATTTAACAATGCCACTACATTAGCTTTAGAAACTACACGTCTAAACAATCACGGATGCCAACTCTTTGACAATGATTGATGATTATGAGACCATGCATAACCAAGAAACGAGATGACACTCAATACACGTAAAAGAACGCAGCGCGGCATCTCGTACGCCACACATCGAATGCACGTTTGTGGGAGCCTGCATGTAACGCATATATCAGGCATGTCAGGACATTAGCGGTACTGCGGTAGTTTCAAGAATGTGATGCTGGCCACAAACAACCAAGTAAATATCTCTTGGTGATGATAAAAGAAGGGATGTCATATTGTCATGTCCGAGCAAATCTCACTGTAACGGCTTGCGTTTGCACGCACTGCCCCATGATTGGTCTGTACTGTCTTCCTCCTCTCATCTTGTCCCTTGCTTGTTTCTTTCTCATTTCCCATGCTTCATAACGTCGCCATCTCCATTTTACGACAGGCCATCGCCACCCAGCACCCACGGACCATCTCCCGCACGGCTCCATGTCTCGTGAAGGCTCGAGATCTCTTATCTATTCCGCAAATCTGTTTGAGCAACTGTGGTGTGTGGACCTCAATTACTTTCTCTCGTGGCAATCGGATCGCACCTTTCCTCCTATTTTGACTGTTTCTGTATTGCTTGAAAACTGTGGCCGGTCGTGATTCATTTGCCTATGAGCCTTTTTGGTACATGGTGAATGGAATGGAGGAGAAAAATATTACGATGTTTGATTATAAAAAGTGATAGGAAGGGGGGGGATGTATATTTTCAGCCACTTTTCTTTCTACCTATTTCGGAGCGGAGACGAAGATGAAGAGAAAGACTTGACATGAAATATATTAGAAATGTCAAAGGAAAATATGAAATATGAAAGAAAAATATAAATAATATTACGGCAAAAACCAATAAGTATGCAATTAATGGGAATGGAGAACTGGTAGTATGTTACATATATTCTATATCAATTGGGACGAGATATAAAATATTGTAGGATTATGTAAAAACTTAGAGGACACATTTAGAAGGGAAAAAATTAAATACAAAAAAATGAAAATAACTTTCTGGTATACAATTTATAAGGAAACTTAAAATTTTAGTTTTTTGTAAGAAGTTGAAAAGATTGAGATTATAAAAACCATTAAAAAGGAAAAAAAATAGATAATTGGTACGTGGTGAATGGAAGGGAGGAGAAAAATATTACGATGTTTGATTGTAAAAAGTGATAGGGAAGGGAGGGGAATGAGGGGGACCAATTATGTATACTTTCATCCACATTTCTTTCTACCTATATCAGAGTGGAGAGAAAGAGGAGGAGAAAAACTTGAGATGAAATATATTAGAAATGTCAAAGGAAAATATGAAATATAAAAGAAAAGTATAAATAATATTACGGGAAACACCAATAAGTATACAATTCATAGGAATGGAGAACCGGTAGTATGTTACATATATTCTATGTCAATTGGAACAACATATAAAATATTGTAGGATTATGTAAAAACTTAGAGGACACGTTTAGAAGAAAAAATAAAAGTTAAATACAAGAAAATGAAAATAAATTTATGTATACAATTTATAAGGAAACTTAAATTTTAAAAGTTTTTTTGTAAGAAAAGTTGAAAAGATTGAGATCATAAAAATCATTAAAATAAGAAAAATAGATAATTTGAGGAAATGTGGGCGAATGTGTTTGGAAGTTCTAGACTATGGGTGAACTTTATTGCGTGGAGGAAAAATTTATTGTAAATACAAATCATCAAAGGGAACTATTTTGTAACAAAAATGAATATTAAAAAACAAACTGATGTCATTTTTATATCAATAATATTTCATGTCACTAGACAAGTCTTTATATTTACGTTCTCCTCAATATCTACTAAATGGTAAAATAGAGATTGAGATTTCGAAGTATTCAAACTTACCTACAATAAAAAGCAATTATTATCAACTTTTACAAGTCAATACAATTAAATTTTGTCTATATGGTTGAACTTTTAGTAGGAAAATTCACGTCTAATTTTAAATATGTTGAGGGTAGGTCTTTTAATGATAAGTCCAAATATGTGAATCTAATCACATACAATCTTGAAAGAAAAAAATTGATTTTGAGGTCAAATATTTGACCAATTGGGTTGATTCTTAGTTCAGAGATAAAGATCAAAATCTTGATCTATATCAATTCCATATTCTAATATTAACAATCAAGATCACTTACTAATTTGGACAAATTTGAATCCAGGTCAATCCTGCATTAGACTATTGAAAATCCAAGTAATAGTGAAAATATTAATAATGAGAAATTAGAATTTTGATTGCCTGGTATATAGGTTCTAATTTTGACATACCAAAATTTAAAACTGACCCGAATAGTGAAAATTAGAACTACAAAGTGACATACCAAAATTTGGTCAATTTGTGTGAACTTGGAATTGACTAAATTTTTAGGACCCAGAACTCAGATGCAATTTTTTATGGGTTACACATGATTGGTTCATATGTTCAGACATATCATTGAAATTCTTAACCATAACTGACTCACACGTCAATTTTAAAACCTAAAAATGAGCCATATTTATCAAATTTAAACCAAGGCTAGAGTTTTTCTAAAGGTCATATTCACAAGTTTTGATACTACTTCTAGGTCTTTAACATCTATTGTTTGATTTAATATTTGTGTATTTCTTTTTACAAAATAATCTTTGCAAATTTTAGGATGGCAATCAAATTCCAAATAAAAGTGGTAGATTTGCCACTTGGTTGCAAGTGCCATAGAAAAAAAAGGTGAGGCGTCATCTTAGCAAAGAAGATAACAACCAAAGAGATACATGGAATTAGATAAGTTAAGGAGTATCCTAGAATCATAATAAACATGGGGGGTTCTGATAATTAACTCAACAATATTTTTTTCCTACAATTGCATCGATGATGTCACCCTATTACCAACTATGTTTTGCACACTCATGCAACCATAGATGTGACAATGAATATATTGGACAACTTCCATTTACTCATGCTCGTGTGTGGAGGGGTGTTAGCTTGCAAAAATCTCCAAGTACAATCCAATACTAGCTACATGGATGCATAGATAACCAAAACCATACATAAAAATTTCACAATATCATTAGCTTGTATTATTCTTTACACCAAACTACTTGAAAATAAAATGGTTCTCATACCCAATCTTTATACAAGACCTAAGATATGAACTATAAATCAAAAACATGAAATATTTAAATAATTTAATGTCCTCGAGTTAAATATAGATGGTGTCTAAAAGAAAGTGAATACTCCCAAAGAATACTCCCCCAAAACGTGTCCAACCAAAAAATTACTAAATTCTACTTTTAGTGATGTATGGATTCCCCTCTAATTTTCCTTTGGTTTTTGAAAACTTTATAGGTTCACTTGCGATACACATGAACATGTTGATATGTTCTCCTAGTCCCCACTTACCTCTTCATTTGGTCTCTCGTTCTCAAAGCATCCCTCAACAAGTATGTTCCTACTTATAGTTTCATAAATTGATGTATATATGATATATTACAACACGCAAATTGAAGAAAACACAATAGGATTGAGTGCTTAATATCGCATCTATTAAAGACCCATCATACTCAATCTTCATTCTTGTAACAAACAATTTAGAAACATAAATTTTTTAGAAGTATAAATCATGTCATATCATATGATATTTGGATTTGAGTCTATAGGCTTGTATAGAGTCTATTTAGGTCTAGAAGTCTCTAGAGTCATGTATAACTTCTCTTATATAAAAGAAAGGGATTGTCTTGTATATAACCTATTTTCAAGACATTGTGAATCTTTAATCAATATCATTTCCCTTCTACATGGTATCAGAACATCAACCCTAATCTTAGAGAGAAAGAGATTAGTGTCTTCTACCCGTGGGCTAACACCTAGTCTAGGATGGCTACTCACATAGTCATCCCTCTCATCCTCTCTGTAGAGACATCTTTGTTACTCTCTATATAGGGTTTCTTCCAGATCTATCATGTCTAAATCTAACAAGTCTTCATCATCATCTAACACTTTCCTCACCACAAGTAGATCATCTTCTAGCATCCACTATGTATTTGTCTTTTTCTAGTTCATCTTCCTTGGGTTTTTCCTCAGGTTTGTTTTCCCCAAGAATGAAGTCATATTGCAAATATCATCCTTCGTGATAACAAGTCTAGCTGCACTAATCAAGGATCAGCGAAATCAACACGTGGAAATTCTCTCTAACATCAGCAAACCCATGGTGATCTTTTCCATGATGGAAGTCATCTTCACCATGAAACAGTCATCTCTACCTACTCCACCACACATAAGCCCCAGGATCATTGAATTAAGGTCTGCCTCTACCTCCAATAATCATCCATGGAGATAGAGAGGAAGTCATCATGTGTTTCTACATTGGTCTTGGCCAGATTTATGAGTCAAAACTGTCTTGGCGACAAGTTACACAATGTGTAAGTCATCTATACAGCATGTAACGTAAGACGTAGTTCTCCATCAACACAATACGTAGTAATCCAATATAACATGTCACCCAAAATCTACTCCAGTCAACACACTACATCAGTGTCCAACATGATGTTTAACGAACCCCTCCCCATGTTATTCCCTATTTAGGCGGACTGAGAGGGAAAGGGCCATTATCATAATTACAGGATCGAGGTTTAGCAATTAAACACTAATAATTGTTAAATTTCACTAAATGGAATGGAGTTTGGTACAATATCAAAAGCTAAACTTTTACTAAGGATTTACATGATATGGAAATCTACTGGTTGCAACATAGAATAAAATTTATCTATCTAAATCCTCCAAAATTGCACTAAGTCTTTTCTTTTGGTGCCTTCTTCTCTAGATGTCCATCTTTCATCATTAATTGTAGATTTCTAGAAGTTTAACCTAAAACACTGTGAAAGAAAAACACAAACGGTATAACAAGTTATACTGGTATGTGGGGGAAACAAAATACTTACATGTAGGTGTAAGAATATAGTCAGTGATAGCAACAAATATGATTATAAAATTGAACATGCATTTTCTTTCAAACTTCTCAACTTAATCTCTATGAGACACTCCCTCTCTAGAGTATTCATGTGGGAAACATCTCTCTAGGGTTTATTCCCTGCTGTGGACACATCATACATAGGCCCTGGCCCAATCACCAGTCACCATAGTGACATTTCATAGATAGGCCTTTATCCGAGGTGATCTTATTTTTTGGGCCAGATCAACAGTCACCATAGTGATGTTTCTTGCATAGGCCTTTTCTCGAGGTGATCTTCCTATCATGCCCTGAACATTCATCACCTTAGTGACATTTCTTACAACCCGCATGTATCACTTACATCGACAAGAGATAGTTGAGCAAGTTATGCTTATAAAATGTGATATCCATAGTGACTTTATAGATTGCAGGAATTAATTTTACAACCAATAGTTATATACAATCAATACGGAAAACCTCATAAAACCATGGAAGTTGGTTAAGTCAAGTAATCATAGGCGTAACCACATACCTTTCCAAGTGATATTGAAAGTCCAAGCAATAAATGTTGTTTGAGAGAAAGCAAGCAATCATCCTAAATCAATGCATAATAACCAAGTATTACTATTTACCCAGAATCTACCATTAAGTCTAACTTGGGTTCCAATTTAGGGTTTTGGGGTCAACTTAGGGTTTCATTAGGGTTTTGGCTTCCCAAATCCGAATCAACACTCTTAATGCCTTTTTGGTTTACAAACCCTAATTTTGTCACCTTATGCATTTTTAAATCAACAAAGACCTAATTCATCAAATCATGAAATATTAATCACAAATTAGATCCAAGATATTTTTTTATCCAAAAAGATTACTCTTCAAACATTTAAGAGTAATTAAACATATTAATATCATCAAAACCTAGAAATTAGGATTTTTATCTTTTAAACACATTCAAGATATCACTTTAGGCACTTTTCAAACTAGAGGAATATTTAGGTCTTAATTATATTGTTATTGCACTGCTCGCATTTTTATGAGAAATATCCATATATTATATGTTATTATTAGACCTTCCTATAAACTACTATGATTCTTTAAAATTTAATTGGTTTCTGACCAATCATAGGATGCCACCTGGGCAGGGTGCTCTGATCCTAGCCTTGCCACCTAGACTGGGATGACCAATGGGCTTACGTCAAATCGGCTCGGCTCACTTGCGTGGACACGCACTCAGACATGTGAGAAAGGAGGGAAAAATGTAAAGAGTGGGATCCCAGAGGGGAACCACTCCCTACTAGAAATAAAAAGGCAACATCCCTTGAACCAAATGCCACATAAAATTTTTCACCAAAGGGATGATAACTGATCCATTCAATATGTATGTATCATAATATAAAAAGTAGTAGAAGAAGAGAAATAAATCTAACTATTACAAAGCTTGATATCTTGATACATCACTACATCACACATGGGTGTGTCGAAGGAAAACAATCTTAAAAAAACAAGGATCTAGCTGAGGATCATCTAACAAACTCTTTCAAGTTTCTGAAAAGCTCATCTACAAAGGTTGTTGCCCAAGTCCACCTTGCTTATCCTCTCCTTGATCTAAACCTGGGGATGGAAGCATGCCCCACAAAAGTAGAAATAAAGGAAACATCAGCAAAAGCTGGTATGTGCATACTAAATAGGAAAATTGAGCAATTTACATAATAAAGGACAAACATTTTGAAAAGCTTCCCATAGAAAAGTAAGGACTACCCAAAAGGGCATAAAAGGAAAGAACAACAACAAAAGAGATACTTTCCATAACCAAACAAATAAAATCGTGCCATACTAGCACATATAAGAAATTAGGTCACCGACCCATAATCATGAACCTACATGCATGTGAGATAAACAAAACATTAGAAAAATATAAATACAAAGGTGTCCAAGTCTCACAAACTTAAAACCTAATATAGTGATATACTGCCAACTCCCAATATATACAAGTTGTGCCAAGCCTCACAAACTTAAAACATGGGTATGGGGAAACACCACCTCCATCCCAATAATAACAAGGGCATACTACCCAAAAACCAATGCAATTATACTACTCTAGTGCTATTGAATCACATAGCATGTTAAATGTAGAGGCAGGTAAAAAGTATAGTCACATCTTACAAAATCACCATAAAAGTGGCCAACATATACATCCAACTCACAAGTGGAAAAAAGACATCACATGTCATCATATAGAGTTCTAACATGAACAAAGCATTATAAAGAAGCAAGAGAATGTCCAAACAAGATCACAAGATTAGTAACAAATAAGATACTTCACATGAAGCATAATTTCCAAAAGAACAAGATAAAGTGTAGGCTAATGTCCATAGGACCAAGAGAAAGAAGAAAGTAGGATATTTTCTCAATAAGATAATCGGGTCTACAAATATACCTCACTTCAGAGTCAATACATATCCAAGTCACTTCTAGATCTAGGTCTAGGCCTCCAAAGAACCTATTAAGCATATATGTAGATTTTAGGTCAATACCATATTGATTATTCAACCCTAGATTTTACCTTTTTCTTTGTATGTGATTTAGGTTATCGAAACCATGCCATATTTTAGGTTACCTTTTTCTGAATCCAAAACATATTTTATTATATTTTTTGACTTATATATATTTATTTATGAATTTTGCAGATTATTAACTTTTTAGTAAATTCATTAAAATCACATATTTTTGACATTAGATTTTGGCAACAAAACTAATACCATTAGAAATCTCATATTTTTTAGATTTAAAAACATATTTTACTTTATTTGTCTGAGCTATAAACATTTAGATACAGAATTTGGAAAATCAACCAATAGGAAAATTCCACATCATCCTCTGACCCATAAGAAGTAAGAGAAAGAGAGTGAGTGGGTTGTGCATCTGAGTTGGCCCAATCAGGGCAGGTGAATTCAGTCGGCCACTCAGACACATCATCCAAACATAGGCGCAAAGGTAAGGAAATAAAATCATGTGAAAAGTCAAAAACACCCTTCTACAAAATAAAAAGCAAAGAACAAATAAGGAGGGTAAGAAGGGGAATCAATACCAGGACTCATCCATGCCCCTACCAATGCCATAGCTCGTGAGCAGGCACTATAGAGTCTGACTCTCAGATCGAAACTCCCAACATAGTGCCTCATAATAGCAGAAGACCTCACCAGCGAGTTCGGGAAATTAAGACGAATGCAAAGATCATAAACGCGCAGACCGAAACCCCAAGAACATGTAAATGAAGCTTCCACCATTACCGGAAACATGAGCAGGAAGGAAGGGAACAAGGCATGCGTGCGGAGTCCAAAAATTATCGAGCAAACTCAGTGAAGCAGGATAGAGTCAAAGGAGGCTAAAACTCAAAGAAGAAGGCTAGAGGGAGACAAGCACCCTGCAACACCCTCATCTTTTCCAGAAAATTAGAGAGCCATTAAAGTTACACGGCTGAGGGCTTGGCGTCACCACAAGAGAAACTGGAACTACTGAAAGGAAGATGGTTGGCTCGGGATACTCACCTCCAAGAGAATTGACCCCTGATGGTCGGAAACACTCTGTTGATGATGGGGAGTCTTCTAGATAAAAGGGAATCATAAGGCGGCAACACACTGGACAAGGGTCCCAATTGACATTGGGGAAGAGTTGTAAGGGGGATGGACAAGGTTTCTGGGCTCCTACGCGAAGAAAATGTGTGATGGTTGTGTGTCTACAAAAAATGATGGAGAAGGGGGATTTGGGTGTTTTATATATATAGGGATTTTAGGACTCATGCAAGGGATCATTCTATGTGCAATCAAAAAAGGAAACCAACCAAAAAAGAATCGTGAAAAATGGATGAGAAACGAGGAATCTAGAAGAAGATGAAACTTGGTGATATTGTACATAGCGGGTCGCTCTCCTACTTGATGTAGGAGATGATACCACAACCTTTAGATCAAAAAATCGACAACCTAGATTAACACATGTGAAAATAAAACAAAAATCAACTGTGTGACACCTTAAATACATTCCTAATCAATTTGGAATAAAGTGTGGGTGCATTAATTTCTCTTTTTCTCTTTCTTCTTTTGAGGGTGCAAACGAATCCTAAATTTAATGAAATTTTACATCCGATCTATATTTTATATTAGGAATCAAATATATAATTAGATTTGACTTTTGAGAATTTTTGATATGTCAAATAAATCAAATACTATTTTCTCTTTCCTCATGCATTAATGATTATAAGATTCTCCAAATTTGATGAAACTTCACCCACAAGTTAAATTAAGTGCCTTGGATACGAATTTGCTATCAATTTTACAAGTTCAAGTGGTTTGTACTTTATTTAATATTTTGAAGGTTCTACCCACTTTCTCTCTCTTAATTTCATCATTTAACCAAACATCTTCCAAATTGGATGAAATTTCATCCAAAGGCTATATTATTTATGTAGATTATGACTCTAATATTATTTTCTACTTTTAGAGTCATTTATTATTTTATTTGATATTTAGGGGAAAACACACATCTTCTTTTCCAAATTGAATTAAATTAATTATTATTGTGTGAATAATGTGAAACTTGACTCCTAAGGTAATTGGGACACAAGAAACATGATTCTTAACTTAGATTCTCTTTTTGAGACTTCTGTTTAATATTTGGGGCCATAATTATATATGTCATCACATTATTGCATTATTATCTCTATTATTCTTCCAATAATGTCCAGAACTTAATATTATCATCAAAAGAATTATGTGTGATTATTTGCACAAAATTTTATATAATTCATTATATCTCATGTGACATATTTTATGTGTCTAGTATTGGCTTAAGATTAATGTGAGAATATTAGGTTACATTATGATGATTCATGCATGCATTAGCTCATAGGATTATACTAAACATCTTTTAGGTCAAACATCAACCTTGTTTGGCTAAGTCTAAGAAGTCAAAGTTCTGGGGTAGTGTTCAAGATCTAGTACGTTATAGCACACCACCACTTAAAAGGATTTTTTCCTCAAAATCAAAACATCCATATATAAGAAAACAACTTATTCACCACCCATTAAAGGATTCATATTATTAAGTCAAAATCATACTTTAGGTATAAAAGGTTCCACTACACTTCCTTGCCTCCATACATAAAAGCATCATGCAAAAAGGAAACATTATTTGCAAATCATAACTATAGAACTATGGATGACCCTGATCTTGTTCATCCTCATAAACTTCTTCACCATCCAAAGAAAAAACTCTTCCAACTCGCCTCTCTATAGGTCTTCCTCTATTATTAATATTGTTATTCTGATGAGGCACTTGAGTTTGTTGTTGCTGTTGTTGAGCTGGTGCAAGTCCACTATGAAGCTTGGGGAACTTAGGTCAAATGTGTTCAGGTTCATTGATATAATGACATATCACTGGAGTGCCATGATGTGGTTTTTCCTGAGAACACTTCCCTAGAGGATGGTAACCATTGCACTTAACACACTTGTCTCTTTTATGTTCATCTCCTGCGGGCTTCCTCTTCTTGTCAAACTCCCTAGGTTGAAACCCTAGGTTAGAGTCCAAAGCCAAAGCTTTATCTACCATCTTTTGGAAGGTTAGAGGGAGTTGTGGGATAAGAGTACGACCCAAATTGTAGTTAAGTCCTTGTAGATATAGGTCAGCTCTACGTTCTTCACTAAGTCTAGAAGCATATCTCTCCAGCAACAGGAACTTTTGCACATAAGAAGAAATAGACAAGGAACCTTGCTTCAGAATATAGAACTAAGTTACCTTCTTCTTCAAGGAAGCATTGCAGATGTACTTTCCAAAAAAAAGCACTAAAAATTACTCCCAGTTCATGATAGAGATATCACGAGTCCTTGTTATCCTATTCCACCAAACTCGAGCAGGTCCATCCAAAACATATGAAGCAAAACTAAACTTCTGGTATGGATGATAGGATATACTATCTAAGGACCTCTCTATGGCTGGTACCCAATCATCAGCTTTATCAACCATCTCTATCTCACCTTCACCCTTGAAGGAGGCTGCAGGTTGCATCCTCATGAACTCCATGATTGAGAACTCCTTTGGTTTGTCGATCATAGGAGGGTTGTTCAGCTTCCTTACCATGGCTGAGGATAGAAGCTACCTCAACATGGTCAACTCCTATTCACTAGTGATGACTATTCTCGTATTAGTAGCAGCAGAGGCTGGGGTTTCTTGTCCTACTAATGGTCCACTTCTGATATGAAGAGTTCCTTGAGTCACTCGAGTGGTAAAGGGTGGATCCATCCTTGGCATCCCAAACCTAGGGTTCTGGGGTGTCTCATAGCCAAACATGTTGTCAACAGTTAAGTTATCTACTGCCATGAGGTTTTTCCTGCACAAGGCGAGGGTACTAGGTATAAGCATCCTCTGATAAAGCCAAATATCCTATGGGAGACAAGATTGAAATAGTTAGATAATTGACTACTAGTGGCTCTGATACCATGTTGTAAGGAGTGGGATCCCAGAGGGGAACCACTCCCTACTAGAAATAAAAAGGCACCATCCCTTGAACCAAATGCCACATAAAAATTTTCACCAAAGGGATGATAATTGATCCATTCAACATGTATGTATTATAATACAAAAACTAGCATAGGAAGAGAAATACATCTAACTATCACAAAGCATGATATCTTGATACATCACTACACCACACATGGGTGAGTCAAAGGAAAACTATCTTAAACAAACAAGGATCTAGCTGAGGATCATCTAACCACCTCTTTCAAGTCTCCCAAAAGCATAGCTACAAAGGTTGTTGTCCAAGTCCACTTTGCTTATCCTCTCCTTGATCTAAACCTGGGGATGGAAGCATACCCCACAAACGGAGAAGTAGAGGAAACATCAACAAAAGTTGGTATGTGCATACTAAATAGGAAAATTGAGCAATTTATAGAATAAAGGACAAAAATTTTGAAAAGCTTCCCATAAAAAAGTAAGGACTACCCAAAAGGGCATAAAAGGAAAGAACAACAATGAAAGAGATACTTACCATAGCCAAACAAATAAAATCGTGCCATACTAGCACATATAAGGAATTAGGGCACATGCCCCATAATCATCAACTTGCATGCATGTGAGATAAACATAACACTAGAACAATATAAATACAAAGGTGGCCAAGCCTCACAAACTTGAACCTTGATAGAGTGACATTGGCCAACTCCCAATATATATAAGTTGTGCCAAGCCTCACAAACTTTAAACCCAAGTATGGGCCCCACCACCTCCATCCCAATAATAACAAGGGCATACTACCCAAAAACCAATGCAAGTACACTACTCTAGTGCTATTGAATCACATAGCATGTTGAATGTAGAGGCAAGTAAAAAGTATAGTAAGATCTCACAAAATCATCACAAAAGTGGCCAACATATACATCCACCTCACAAGTGGGCAAAAGACATCACATGTCATCATATATAGTTCCAACATGAACAAAGAATTATAAAGAAGTAAGAGAATGTCCAAACATGATCACAAGATCAGTAACAAATATGATACTTCAGATGAAGCATAATTTCCAAAAGAACAAGATAATGTGTAGGAAAATGTCCATAGGACCAAGAGAAAGAAGAAAGTAGGAAAATTGCTCAATAAGAATAATCAGGTCTACAAACATACCTCACTTCAAAGTCTATAAAAATCCAAGTTACTTCTAGATCCAAGTCAGGCCTCCAAAGAACCTATTGAGCATATATGTAGATTTTAGGTAAATACCACATTGATTATTCAACCCTAGAAATTACCTTTTTCTTTGTATGTGATTTAGGTTATCAAAATCATTCTATATTTTAGGTTACCTTTTTTTTAATCCATAATATATTTTATTATATTTTTTGACTTATCTATATTTATTTATGAATTTTACAAGTTATTAACTTTTTAGGTAAATTCATTAAAATCACATATTTTCGACATTAGATTTTGGCAAAAAAACCAATACCATTAGAAATCTCATATTTTTCTAATTTGAAAACATCTTTTACTTTATTTATCTAAGCTATAAATAACTAGATACGGAATTTTGAAAATTTACCAATAGGAAAATTCCACAACATCTTCTGACCCACGAGAAGCAAGAGGGAGAGAGTGAGCGGGTCGTGTATCCGAGTTGTCCCAATTAGGGTTGGCCAACTTAGCTGGCCACTCAGACACATCAGCCAAACATAGGCACAAAGGTAAGGAGATAAAATCATGTGAAAAGTCGAAAACACCCTTCTCACAAAATAAAAAGCAAAGAGAAAATAAGGAGGGTAAGAAGGGGAATCAATACTAGGGATTCATCCCTGTCCATTCCAATGCCTTTGCTCATGAGCATGCACTATGGAGTTTGACCCTCAGATCAGAACTCACAACACAGTGCCTCATAGAAGCAGAACACGTCACTGGCAAGTTTGGGAAATCAAGACGAATGCAGAGATCACAAACTCGCAGACTGAAACCCCAAGAACACGTAAATGAAGCTTGTGCCATGACCAACTACATGAGTAGGAAGGAAGGGAACAAGGCACGCCAGTGGAGTCCACAAATTATTGAGCAAACTTGACGAAGTAGGACAGAGTCAAAGGCATCTAGAACTCAAAGTAGAAAGTGAGAGGGAGACAAGCACCCTGCGACACCCTTGTCTTTAGTGAAAAAATAGAGAGTCGCTGGAGTTACACGACCGAGGGCTTGGCGTCACCAAAAGAGAAACTGAAACTACTAAAAGGAAGATGATCGGCTCGGGATACTCACATCCAAGAGAATCGACCCCTGATGGTCGGAAACACCCTACTGATGATGGGGAGTTTGTCAGAGAAAAGGGAATCTTGCAGCAGCAACACGTGGGCAAGGGTCGCAATTGACGTTGGGGAAGAGTTCTAAGCGGCTTGGCCAAGGTTTTTGGGCTCCTATGCGAAGAAAAGGTGCGATGGTTGTGCGTCTGTGAAAAATGATGGAGAAGGGGGGTTTGGGCATTTCCTATATATAGGGATTTAGGGCTCATGCAAAAGATCATTGTGTGCACACTCGAAAAAGGAAACCAACCAAAAAAGAATCGTAAAAAAGAGATGAGAAATGAGGAATCTAGAAGAAGATGAGACATGGTGCTACTGTACATAATAGGTCGCTCTCCTACTCAAGGTAGGAGACAATGCCACAACTGTTAGATCGAAAAATCGACGGCCCATATTAGAACGTGTGAAACTAAAACAAAAATCAATGGCGGGACACCTTAAATACATTCCTAATCAATTTGGAATAAAGTGTGGGTGCATTAATTTCTCTTTTGTTTTCTTATTTTGAGGGTCAAACAAATCTCAATTATAATGAAATTTTACACCCAACATATATTTAATATGAGGAATTCGAATATGCAATTAGATTTTCCTTTTGAGTATGTGTGATGTGTCAAATAAATCAAATACTAATTTCTCTTTCCTCATGCATTAATGATTATAAGATTCTCCAAATTTGATGAAACTTCACCCACAAGTTACATTAAGTGCCTTGGATAAGAATTTGCTATCAATTTCATAAGTTGGAGTTTTTGCGCCTTTATTTAATATTTTGAATGTTCTACCCACTTTCTCTCTCCTAGTTTCATCTTTTAACCAAACATCTACCAAATTGGATGAAAATTCCCCCAAAGGCTATATTTAGTATGTAGATTATGAATCCAAGATTATTTTCCTCTTTTAGAGTCATTTATTATTTCATTTGATATTTTGGGGAAAACATACATCTTCTTTTCCAAATTGAATTAATTTAATTATTATTGTGTGAATAATGTGAAACTTGACTCCCAAGGTGATTGGGACACAAAAAACATAATTCTTAACTTAGATTCTCTTTTTGAGACTTTTTTTAAATATTTGGGGTCATAATTATGTATGTTATCACGTTATTGCATTATTATCTCTATTGTTCATCCAATAATGTCCAAAACATATTATTATCACCAAAAGAATTATGTGTGATTATATGCATGGAATTTCATATAATTCATCACTATCTCATGTGACATATTTTATGTGTCTATTATTGGCTTAAGATAAATGTGAGAATATTAGGTTACATTAGGATGATTTATGCATGTATTAGCTCATAGGATTATACTAAACATCTTTTAGGTCAAACATCAACCTTGTTTGACTAAGTCGAAGAGGTCAAAGTTCTAGGGTAGTGTTCATGATATAGTATGTTATAGATAATGAGATAAGTGCCCTTACCAAATCTGAAGGGGAGTCGGGGGTATGGCTATCTTTTCACCACGAGCCTTCTTCTTCCTCTACTCAACTCTCCCTCATGAACTAGGCAGTCAACCAGTGAGTTGACTCCAGGAGTCTAATCCTTTGATTGTTGTGTGAAGGTTCTATCACCTTTGTTGATCCATGACGAACCTACTAGGTGTCTCAATTCCTTCAGTGGTGGTTGCAGTCATCGGGACGGAGGAGAAGTTTTCTGGTAAGACATCAATGAAGAGGCAAGGGTGAAGGATGGAGTTGGAAAAGCAATTGAGGGTAGAAAAAGATGTGTGAGGTCGAGTAAGGTCTCGCAAGACAAAGTATGGTCTCATAGGGGGTTTATAGCCCCCAATTTATAATCATCCATGGGGGCAGAGTTGTTCCTAGAATCATGAATTGGGAAAACCTTCTAGAGACCTCCACGGTAGGCAAAACCTAGGGTAGGTGAGTTCATATAGATCTCATGAAGCCAATGGAGAGATTTCCCAACTTGTTCGTGCATTAAATTGTGAGGAAATAAATTTGGAGATCTCAATTCGTCTGCTCCTCCTTTCCTGATTCATCACGATCTAGGTGACGATCCCTTAATTGTTGAAATCCTGATCCAACCATGGTTGATCCATGTTATAAATAGTTATCTAGATATATATACCTAATATGAAAAGGGAGAATTTTATAGAAATCCATATTAAACCAATCACTTTAGGATTTCTAGAAAAATCCATATCTATTATTTTGTTAATCCCTTTAATCCCAAATTTTGAGGGAAAGTCTTTAATGACTTTATCTAATCATGGGCAAGGTTTGATACAATAACCTGAAAAAAAAAGATACTTTTCTTGATATGCAAGTCTTCTCCTTATTTCATGGATTGAAGGCATTTGATCCACCCTTTTCTCCTTTTACTTTTCCATATCTTTTATTTTAATTACTTTTCTTATTAGGAACCATGTGAAATTGAAATCAATCCATTAGTGGCCATCCATACCACCTTCTAGAGAATTCCATATTAATTATCCATCATCTTTTATATTACACCTAACATTGGTTTTTCTTTCTTCCCTTTCCCGTATTCTTTATTTTTTTATTAAAATAGTAATTACCATGAAATTCACAATAAAGAGGAATTTGCAAGAGAAAACCATACTTTCAAAACAAAGCACACCAAATTTCCAATATATCCTTATTATTGAAATAATTGCATTTCAACTTTATAAATTACAAGTGAAAACCAACTTATAACATCCTTTCCCTCTCATAGGAATTTAGTCCTCAAAATTTAATTGTACAAAAGTTTAGGATGAGACGTTTCCATGTCCTTCTTTAGCTCCCATGTGGCTTCATCCTCTCCATGGTGCTTCCAAAGAACCTTTACCATCTCTATATTTTTATTCCTGAGCACTTTCACTTTGGTATCCAATATCCCCATAGATGACTCAGGGTATATTAATCTCCCTTGGAGTTCAATAGGATTAATGCTCAGCACATGGCTAGGATCCCTTACATAGCACTTCAAATTGGTCACATGGAGCACATCATACATCATACTATACTGTGAGGGTAAAGCTAGATGATAAGTTCGTTCACCAATCCGTTCTAGAATCTCAAATGGACCCACATATTGAGGACTCAGCTCTCTTTATTCTTAGCTATAGCTCAGAGGGGTCAGATTTTTAAAAAACACATAGTCACCTAAAGTAAATTACAAATATGTATTATTTTCATTAGCATATGACTTTGATCACTCTTGGGCTCTCTTTAGCCTTTTCTTGATCAAAGTGACCTTGTTAGCACACAATTGTATCTCCTCTGACCTCAACTAGGTCCTCTCACCGGCGTCATCCCAATGAAGTGGTGACCGACACAACCTCCCATAAAGAGTTTCACAGGAAGGAATCCTAATATTGGCTTGGTAGTTATTATTATAGGAAAACTCAGCTAAGGGTAAGTATTGATCCCTCGATCCACCCCAATCGAGCACACATGCTCCCAAAAAATCTTCTAAAGTTAAGATTGTTCTTTCTAACTATCCATTAGTCTGGGTGCCATACTGAATTTTAGCTTCATACTGACTTCTTCATGCACTTGTTTCCATAACGTACAGCTAAACTTGGGGTCACGATTCGAGATGATTGAACTTGGAACACCACACAAACAAACTATCTCTCTAACATATACTCCAGCTAGGTCTGACACCTTGGAAGTAATCTTCTAGGGTAAGGGAGTGTGTTGACTTGGTTAGGTGGTCCACTACAACCCATATTGCATCATGACCTTTCTTCATTTTAGGGAGACCCGCCTTAGAATCCATAGCAGTTTAGTCCCATTTCTACTCAAGAATTTTAATTGATTACAATAGTTTGTGGGGTTGCTGGCATTTAGCCTTCACCATCTGGTACGTGAGGCAACTGGATACATATGAGTCTATGTCTCTCTTCATTCCTAACCACCAAAATTACCACGTCATGTCTTTCAAACATCTTTGTGGTACTAGGGTGCATTGTATACTTAGACCCATGATCCTCCTATAAGATACGAGTCTTCAAGGGTGAATCCTCAATAACCCAAATATGACTTTTATATCACATTCCATCATCCACTCCAACTGAGAGGTGTGTTTGAGTCTTTTCCATTAAACTTTTCATCTCACCAAACTCTAGGTTGTCTAAGTGGGCTTCTACAAGCTTGGTCAACAAGTCAAGCTTGATTTATCTTTATTTGGTACCTCAACACTTGTATTCATACATAGTTACCTAATTACTCATGTTCTGATCATCGGATTAAATCTTACATCTATAGAATTCAAATTCCACTCTCATTTAATTTAATGATTACCTTGTTCACGTAGGTTTTAAAACCATTTATTCATTATTCTCTCATAAGGGTGAGGTAACACCTCAAACCCTCATTTTTGGTTTTTTATTTAGGTTTTCTTCTTCTCTCTTTTTTGAGTATAGAATGTGTATGTCCCATCTCTCACATCCATTACAAGATGAAATATGCATTTGGTCGAATTCCAAATACAAAGCACATCCCATTCCAAGAGTAGTGATGGTGCATTCACACGTTATCTTTTAATTTCAGACATGACTCTAAACCACCATTTCTTAATTCTATACACACATATAGGACAATGAGTGTCTCGTTACTTTTGAGTCTTATAAATAACTCCTTTTACAATTCTCATTCAAACATCATCACATGACTCTATGTATACATCACATGTCTCATTAGCTATAGTCATTTCCCCTAAAGATCCCTAGGGTAGATATACCTTTGGAATGATCTCCTCTTGACTGCCAAGGGCCTTATGCACTTAGCAGTAATCATTTTCCATCCTTATAAGTCTTATGTACCTTAAAACATCCTACAAGATCATGGGGTTGACTTGTGGCCCTATCCTTGCAAAGGGTTTCATTGAGACGTCGTAAATTTATTCTATTTCACTGCACATTTTACTTGAGGTTGCTCTAGTAATATCACTTCACATCATATCCTTTAAAATTCTTTCACCTAAATCTCCTTCATCTCTTAGGGCACATGTATTTTAGTTTATATCTCTTTATAGGGCTTATGGCAACCTCATTGGTCCCATCATGTCAGTCACTACCATAGTGACTTTTCCTCATTTCCTTTAGAGATGGATTGCATGGGTCCAAAAAATCATACTCAATATATGTGATTTCATGATTTATTCTCTTAATCCCTAGTTCTTAGTGATATTTAATATCACCTCAAGTCTTAAAAAAATTCATGAACTCACTATTTTAGGGAGGGTCCTATCCCAAGACAAGATAAAACTAATACTTGGCAATACCAAGGATCACAAAAAACATACTTGAACTGAAGTTTATATCATTACCAGAAAACTTGTCTTTTAAGCATATTCCAACTATAAAATCCATGAATTTCCTACCTGGGATTTTAGTTATTACATGTGAGTTACGCATCAAGAATTCATTTACCAAAAGCTTTATTACTAACATTTTAGTTATACAATAACTGATATGTCATATTTCATATGCTCAGAACTATATCATTTCATTAGACTATATGTTTTCTGATACAATGATACAAGGCATACTAAAACATTCTAGGGATGGCCATTGCAATGGCATGGGCTTCCTTATCATCAGTAGAGAAGACTCCAGCATTTTGGTGTTCTTTAAAAAATGAGACTGCCCCTTGTGGTGTTGCAGCTACTCGTTGAGTTTCTAATTGACTTGGACCTTGAGGGTCAAGGAGAGCACAATCAGACCAAATATGTCCTTCTTTCTGATAGTGATAGCAGACTTTATTCTCATAGTGACATCTCCCAAGGTGCTTCTTTCCATAGGTGTGGCAGGTGGGTTTGGGTTTTTTGCAATGGGGTTTTCCCTCTTTACTAATCATATTCCTTCTATGATTATGACCTTGCCCTTTTCTATTATCATTCTTTGGGGGAGGAGTGCCTTTCGCAAACCCTAGGTATTCTTAGGTAGGTTCTGATCAGGCATAACATTCTTCTCCATGTCCAAGGAGAAGTTGAGGTACTCAGTGAAGTTTGGAGGTTTGCTAGCCATCACATGGGGTCTTATCTGGGGATGCAAGCATTCTACACATTGTTCTACTTGTCACTCTTTGGTCAGCATGTAGTCAAAGTGCCCCAGCAAGCAGAACCTTCATTCATAGTCTGCCAATGTCATGAGCATAATCTACTTTCCTCTCTCCCTCTAGGTGAATCTTGTGAAGAAGATGGTATGGAAGTCTGTCCAGACCATCGATTCAATGATCAGGTCTCATTTAGTGATGTGATTCTCCCACCAAAGATTTGTTGTTCCCTTAAGAGGGTGAGCAGCAAAGAGAACCTTCATGTTGGGTTGCACCTCTAGATTGTGAAAACCATTTTCCACATCAAGAAGCCAGGCCCTGGCCTTATAAACTACCTCAGAGTTGTATTCACCCCAGAACTTTTCTATTTACAACTTGATGAAGTCAAGGACGGTGGCTCCAAGATGAGGGTGGATAGGTAGGGGTTCACCATTCTTATCTCTAGAAACATATTTGAGTGCAAGGGCACTGAAAACCTCA
Source organism: Alisma plantago-aquatica (assembly GCA_963693085.1). Taxonomy (NCBI): domain Eukaryota; kingdom Viridiplantae; phylum Streptophyta; class Magnoliopsida; order Alismatales; family Alismataceae; genus Alisma; species Alisma plantago-aquatica. Next base: position 1,950,008,451 of record OY856409.1, read on the forward strand.
GTTAGATCCTTCTGTTGTCCTCACAATAGCGCATCAGAGGTATGAACAACTTCTTGGTCGACTATCGATACATAGGTGGTAGCATGGTCGAGTTTGTCTTCCATCATAAGTTCACTCTTGGGATCAATGTTTGGGGTTCAGCATGTCAAAGGGGACATGCTTAGGCTCAGAATCTCCCTTTCTAGCAGAGGCCTCCTCTAGCCTCTCCCCCTCCTTGGATACCTCCTCTTCCATAGCCTTCCTCTTCTTTTCTGAAGATCAGCTTCTACTCTAGGAGGGTGTTCCCTCAGCTTGGTCAGTAGGTGTTTTGTCTAGGATGGTGGTGGTCTTAATGCGGGCCATGGTGTTCCACATAAGTAGTTCTATTCTACTTTTATGCTTTCGACATTTCAAGAATCCTAAATATTATGTCCAAGATATCTTGTTTACATGCATTTTTTCATTTGGAGGAGGATGCCTTGGTCCCTAATACCATAACCCTAGTATTCAAAAAAGGGTAAAGAGAGCAATTATAGGTACCTAGTGTTTAGTGAGTGTAGTAAGAGTTAAAGAACCAATGAAAATAGTTGATAAATTCTAGAGGTATTTTATTTCAAGTACAATCCTCTGACTTTGTCCAGGAAGGATGCATAGGTTTGGGAGTCCTCGTAAACCAAGTAGAGGTGTAGAGGAAAATGTTGCCAGCCCCCAGATTGTGGTCCATTCTAGATACCATCGTCTTTATAAAAGATTCTAATAATTCCCTTAGGCTCTACAACACTCCTAAAATTTAATAATTATTAAGGGTTAAATGGTAAACCATGCTCTAATATCAAATGCAACGAACCCCTCCCCCTATTATACCCTATTCAGACAGACCAAGAGGGAATTGTCATTATCATTGTTACATGATCGAGGTTTAACAATTAACCATTAATAATTATAAATTTTCACTTAATGGAATGGATTTTGGTACAATATAGAAATGTAAACTTTTACTAAGGAGTTACATGATATGGAACATTGTTTGCAACATAGAATAAAATCTATCTAAATCCTCCAAATTGCATTAAGTCTTTTCTTTTGGTGTCATCTTCTTTGGATGTCCATCTTTCATCATTAATTGCATATTTGTAGCAGTTAAACCTAAAATGTCATGAAAAAATAGCACGGTTAGTATAACAAGTTATACTGGTATGTGGGGAAAACAAAATATTCGCATGTAGCTATAACAATATAGTTATCCATAGCAACAAATATGGTTACAAAATTGAACATGCATTTTCTTTCTAACTTCTCAACTTAATCTCTATGGGGCACTCCCTCTCTAGAGTATTCATGAGGGGAACCCTCTCTCTAGGGTTTATTCCCTACACTGGACACATCATACATAGGCCATGGCCCAAACACCAGTCACCATAGTGACATTTTTATACATAGGCCTTTGCTCGAGGTGATCTCCTTTTCGAGGCCATGTCCAGTCACTATAATGACATTTCTTACATAGGCCTTTGCCTGAGGTGATATTCCTATCATGTCCTAATCATTCATACCATAGTGACATCTCTTACACCCCACATGTATCACTTACATCCATAAGAGATAGTTGATCAAGTTATACTTATAAAATGTGATATCCATAGTGACTTTATACATTGTAGAAATCAAATACACAACCAACAATTATCTACAATCACTACTGAAAACCTCAAAAAACCAAAAAATTCAGTTAAGGTGAGTAATCATAGGTGTAACCGCATACCTTTCTCAGGAGATATTTAAAGTCCAAGCAATAAATGCAAATTCTAATCAAGGAAGTGATCACCCTAAAATTAACGTGTAACACCCAAGTGTTACTATTTTATCCATAATATACCATTAAGACTAACTTGTGTTGCAAGTTAGGATTTTGGGGTCAACTTAGGGTTTCATTATGGTTTTGGCTTCCCAAATTCGAATCAACACTCTTAATGCCTTTTTGGTTTACAAACCCTAATTTTGTCACATTATATATTTTAAAATCAAGAAAACCCTAATCCATCGAATCATGAACTATTAATCTCAAATAGATCCAACATATCTTTCTTTCCAAAAATATAAGTCTTTGAACATTTAAGAGTTATTAAACATATTAAGATCATGAAAACCTAGAAATTAGAATTTTTATCCTTTAAAGATATTGAAGATAGAGCTTTAGAAACTTTTTGAACAAGATTAAGATTTAGGTATTGATTATATTTTTATTGTATTCCTCGTATTTTTGTGAGCAATATTCATATATTATATGTTATTATCAGACCTTCCTATAAATTATTATGATTTTTACAAATTTAATTTTTTTTGACTAGTCAAAGGCTACCACCTAGGCAGTGTGCAGCGGTCCCGACCTTGCTAGCTAGGTTGGGTCAACCAATGAGCTTACCCCAACTTGGCTCATCTCTCCTAGATGAACACGTGCTTTGACATATGAGAAAAGAGGGAAAAGGACATAAGTGTCGTTACCAATTCTGAAGGGGAGTCGGGGTATGATAGTCTTTACCATGAGTCTTATTCTTGCTTAGCTTAGTTCTCCCTAATGAACCTAACGGTCAACTAGCAAGTTGACTTTGAGATTTTGATCCATTGAGTGTTGTGTGAAGGTGATATCAGCTTCGTCGATTCGCGACAAACCAATTGGGTGTCTCAATTCCTTCTATGGTGGTCAGACTCGTCAGGACAGAGGAGACGTTTTCTAGCGAGATAGAAATGAAGAGGCAAGGGTGAAGGATGGAGTTGGTAGAGAAATTGAGGGTAGGGAAATATGCACAAGGACAAGTATGGCCTTGAAAGCCAAATTTTGGTCTCACAGAGGGTCTATGTCCCCCTATTTGTACTCATCCATGGTGACAGAGTTGTTCCTAGAATCATGAATTGGGCAAACCTTCTAGAGCCCTCCAAGGTAGGTGAGTTCGTCTAGACCTCACAAAGACAATGGAGAGACTTCCCAACTTGTTCATGCATTAGATTGTGAGGGAGTCGATAAGGAAATCCTAGTTCACCTACTCCTTCTTTCCCAATTCATCGCAAGCTAGGTGATGATCTCTTGATCGTCAGATTCTGATCCAACTGGTGTTGATCTGTGTGACAAAATAGTAATCCATATATATATCTAATATGAAACTGATTCATTTAATACAAATCCAAATTGAACCACTCACTTTAGGATTTCTAGAAAACTCCATATTTCTTATTCTCTTGATCCTTATAATCCCAAATTTGAGGGAAAGTCTTTAACGATATATTTAGTTATGGGCAAGGTTTGAGACCAAAACTTTAAAAGAAAGGAAACTTTTTTAACATTGAAAGTCTTCTCCTTATTTCATGTATTTAAGGCATCTGATCCACCCTTTTATCTTTCTACCTTTTCCATATCTTTTATAATTACTTTTCTTATTAGGAACCATGTGAAATCAAAATAAATTCATTAGTGGCCATACATACCACTCTCTAGAGAATTCCATATTAATTATCCATCATCTTTTATATTACACCTAATGTTGATTTTTCTTTCTTCTTTTTTCCCATATTCATTATTGTTTTATTAAAACAATAATTACCACAGAACTCACAACAGAGGGGAATTTGCAAGAAAAAACCATAATTTCAAAACAAAGCACACCAAATTTCCAATATACCCTTATTATTCAAATAATTGTATTTCAAATATGTTAAATACAAGTGAAAACCAAGTTATAACATGATGCGTCACTAGAAATTAACTCCTATCAACGCTATTTAGTATCCAACACAATGTGTCACCATTATGGTTTTTCCATTCACTCATAAGCGAAGATGGTGGCTGGCATTGTGTATCACCTAGTTAACATGTTTGTCGCCACTAGTATGTCAAGTATTCCAGTGAAGGCCACACAACATATCCTAGATCATTTCTCCAAGAATCTTTAAATACATCATGCGTATCACTCCACAAAATATGTTAAAGGTCAGAAGCTCTTCAACAAGTTTTCACATGGCGATCCACCATCTCACACATCGTGTCCAATCTAGAAAACACTTGTTTTGATTAGATGTTTGATCAGATCTGTTGTTCGACCAAGTTCAACTTTTTGGTTTACAAAGATCCATTTATTTTCTTCTTTGGGTATTGTAAACAGGACGCATACTACATTGAATATGGTTATCAGCTCTTCTACCAAAAATTCTTTGCTAAGTCTACCTCTATAAATCACCAAGGTTAAGTCATTTCCTCACATGTGTGATGTGGTTTTCTCCCAGACACAAAATATACATCGCTCATGTGTGAGGATTCATCCCATTCAAACACAAAGTCAAACTTTCTTAAGCGTGAGGTCAAGTTCTCTGAAGCCTGTCAAGTAGCCAAAACACAACTTCTCCAACCATATTAAGAAAATCCTTCTCCATTCATTTCCTCCATCTCCATCCCATGTCCCTTACTTCTATGAAAGCCTTATAATAGGGGAGTTTCTCCTTGTCTTTTTCCACCCAAACAACTTTTGTGGTCTCTTTGTGGTTGGTTTGTATTGTAGAATAGAGGATATGAGAATATGTTGATGATGAGAAGAGATGAGGTACACAATTTAAAGCTCAGAAGAGGAAAGAAGAAGAAGAGCATTTTCCATATATGGAGTTTTGTTTACTTAATGTGTTGTCCAAATATTACTGTCTAGTTCAAGGACGATGTCCATCCTTACCATTCAAATTTTGAGTTTCCAAGAATTGATCTGTTATTCAAAATTTTGTTTTCTCATACCATCGTTAGTTGGAGAATAGGATTTTTTTGGTTTTTATGCCCAGAGATCCAATCATGATTGTAATGGAATAGTATGTACATGAATTGATTAATAATAAAGGCAAGCTTCCAATTTATTCTATTTAATTCATTTATGAAATTATGATGTAACATTATAAATGTCTAGAGAATGATATTACTCAATGAGGTATGTCTTCAAGTATGTGACTTGAAGAAATGAGATCATACAGATGTTAAGAGTACACATATATATTCTTATTATGTCCCCAATCAGTTGTTATTGTGGAAGGTTGATAGACAACAATAACACACAAGATCAGAGTGTGAGTTGGTTGATGACAGAATCTCATTAGTCATGATATGGCAATATCAAACCAAGCACATAGGTACATGTTAGAGAATAGTGTATCGGACAAACCCACCATGATACTAACACATGGAAGCCTTTACCATAGTAGTCATAGTCAGCTCTCATAGTGATGGTGGAGATTGTGGTTCTTAGACCTGAAGTCACTATGCTCGTCACATGTCATTCGGTACTCTTTGACTTCATCAAACACAAACCTAAAACATGCATTGTCATGAAGGTGATGATTGGGTGATTATGACTCATGGGGATTGACTATGAGATGTAGATGGGATTTGTCCCTCCTATAGGAGTTTGATATCCTAGGCCTCTTTATTAGTGAGACTGAGAAATGCATACCATGCACTTGTGAGTCAATATGTGATATTGAGCTTACATATATCTCAGACTATCTGCTCTGGTTCAAGAAACAAGATTGCATGTTGAAGAGGGTGACTACTCCATGCCTCGAGTTCAATCTGGATATCAGAGACAAAGGAACTATACAAACACTATAACACCATACACATATTGTAGGTTGAAGTTGTTCTCCAACTTTACATTTACATGGGCAACATTGATGTGTGACTAGGCACCACTCATTCCTTGTGATGTCATAAGTTGTTATGGACATTCACTACCAATGTAATATGGGATCTATAGGGTCACACACATAGGTCTTGACTGAGAAGAAGAGTTTAAGCTTGAATGATGATTGAATTGAAAACTAAAGTGTGTAGGTATTCAATTCACACAGTAGATCAGTTGACTGCACTACCAATTGATCGACTCAGTCAGTGAGATAGTCGTTTGGAGTGCCAAATGATCGGTTCAAGTATTGAGACAACAGTTCACTAGGTGAATTGATCGGGCTGATTGGAATTGAATTGGATAATGTTTAGTATGAAGGTACCGACCGATCAGCTTACTAGGTGAACTGATCGGCTTGGGAAGAGCGATAGAACCAGTTCACCTGGTGAACTGATCGGCTCAGTTGGGCCGGAGGAAGGTTTTTATAACTTTCCAAAATTTGTGAGAAAGTTTAATAATTTTGGTTGCACAATTCTATTGATGCAAGGAATTGATGTTTAGCATTTTGGAAATGAATTGCCTAATTCATGTGCAATTGGGAAACATGTAAAATGACTGTCTCACTGAGTGAAATGATCGATTCACATGCTAGCGACCATCTTAGCTTCCAGACGACCACTTTGACACTCACATGTTAGGAAAATTTAAGATCTTTTGGTCCTTCCACTCCCACACAGATTGGGAACCCAGACCCTAACCCCTCCTATAAATAGAGGGATATTGGGGACTTCCCAGAACACAACTCAATTGCCTCTAACAATTGTTTTCCTCTCTGGTTTTGATAACCAATAGATAGCCCGAGCAAATCCTACCCGCTAAATGGAGGGATAGCAAGGGAGAAACAATTATGGAAGAGCAAGTCGGTGACTAGTACACCAATGGGAGGGACAATTCCTTCATGTTCATTCTAGTAGGATGACATGAGTTCTAGACAGTCTATGTAGACTTTCATAAAGGTATGGAGGATGTTGTCTGTCGCTAGGAGGACAACATCAACCTGCAGTCTGTGGTGGCAAATAGGAGGTGCAGCAGTCAGACGAGTCCTAGTACAACTAGAAGAAGATAGTTTCACATCTACAATGACGAGGAGATATCATTAGACGTGCTTCCAAACAAGGTAAATCCTCAAAACCATCCTTCCCATATAATAGTTATTAACGCGATCTGTTGGTTTATGGGGAATATGGTAGTTGAAATTTTTGCTTCCTCTACCTACTGTGTATCTATATTTCCCTACAATAGTATGTGATCCACGTCAATCTACTATATTTTGGGATAATCGATATGATTGAATTTTTGTTTTATCATTTCATTATTGCATGTGATGTGAATAATTGTATCCAATCAAATACCATGATAAATCTCAAACTAATATATATATGATATATATGCAATTTACACGCATCGCCCTAAAAGAGAGTTTTGATGGTGTATGTGTAGCATGGTTATGGAAAATAACCTCAATTATCTAACCATGGTTGCATGGTTGGTTAATCATGTTTATCTCGGTATGTGTATCGAGCCTTTATCTTATCTTTCCAATGTAAAGTTAATTCTTTCCTACCCTTGCTTCCCTTGAATGTAACTTGAGGTTTCTCTATAATCATGTAATAGTAAGATAGTTTACTTTCATGTAATGACGAAGAAGAAATACATTCTAAAAATGCCATACGAACATATTGAAGGTGAATCGATTGGCTGGAGGACCAAGGAGGACAAGAAGAAAGAGCTGAATTGAGTGGGTGGTTGATCCAACCAATCAACTAAAGGAGACACAAGATGGTGGACAAAAGAACCAAACGATTGGTGAGAGGACCATATGATCGGTCAGGAAGTGATTTGATTGGTTTAAAGGTTGAATCGATAAACCCATATTGGCAAGCATGGATCTTCATCAACAACAAGTTTCTACACAATGTGGAGCCTAGATTGTGGTAGTTCCAGAAATATCTAGAGGGGGTGAATACAACCTTTATAATAATTTAAAGAAATTTAAAGTATAATAGAAATAAAATAGGAAACCACAAGAGACATGATTTAGAGTTGTTTCACCTATAACGACAGTCTGCTACCTAATCATTGGCACATAGGATTTGCAACAAACACTTATATTAATTTATTGGTAAGGACAATTATAAAATGATTGTTGCAACTGAACCCTCTTCTTTACTAGTCATGAAAGAGAACCACCAAACCTCTTATTTTATAGACAGACTGACGAACGAGGAAAAACAACTCTTCTTTTACGAAAACACTGAGGGCTGAGGAAGAGTACCACCACACCTCTTCTTTTATGAAAGTACCACGGGCCAAGGAAGATCACCACCACACCTCTTCTTATACAGAAGCACCGAGGGCTGAGGAAGAGCACCACCACACTCTTCTTTTATGGAAGCACCGAGGGCCGAGGAAGAGTGCCAATAAGCTTAACCACAGCCTTCTTCCCTAAAGTAGTGAGAAGCAATACATAGTAGCACAAGAACAAGAAAGGAGGAAGGAAATTACAACAGTCTTTCACAAGATATACAATGAAATTCTTATCGATAAGTGATGATGATCCACTCCACAAAAGGTTTAGGCCATGTTGATATTTGATGGAGAAGTATTCTACTATTAGGCTTAGGTAAGAATGACAACTCAAAGTACAAGCCTAAACTCTTGAGAATGATAGCAAGTAGTAGTATGCATGTTTGAGTATATGATCTCAATTGTTGTAAGAAAACTTGATTTTCTGGTATAGGAAATGTGTACACATGGTTAGCGAAACTTTGGGTGGTGTCTAGAAAGATCTAAAGGGTCAACTAGCCACTTTGATGAATTAAATGTAGGTGCAACGGCTAGTTTGATCTCATAGATTTTCCATTCTAGAAAGGTACTCGGTCAAGAAAAAGTTTGTCCGGATTGGATCTCGATCGAAATAAATTTTGACCGGACATTACTCAGTTCAAAAGTGCTCCAATGGCTATTTCTCGATTAAAGATTATAAAGATTTCACAATGGCTATCTGTCAGTTGAGAATTATTTCGATCGAAGATCTATAAAAATTGTGTAAACATTTAGAAAACTTATCTAAAGATTTTTCTAGTGTAACCTACCTATCTAAGACACTTGGTATTGACTTATGAAAGGTTTTGGGATAGGTGGTGTTGGCCTAAAGCTTGATTTTACAAGAGTTCTAAAAAATTGTACATATGAAACACAAATAAGCACATATGTATATGGGATAGGGTTTTGGGGTGGTTTTGAAAGATCATAAATTTTCCTTACATCATGTCTATTAAGTTGCATGAAAACACATGAGTAAAAATATATACAAGGTACAACTTGATTTACAAGTATCCAAACTTATGTATTTGCAAGGTCTTTGTAGTTGGATCTTGATTATGTTCCTTGATCACCTCAAATGCTTAATACACACGTTCATAATATAATATGGGAAATATTTGTATCATAGAAATATGAGTGTGGCATATCCAAAAAGTCAATAGTTGCTTGTGGCTCCAAGGAATTACATTAGGCTGGCCATAACCATCGCTTTTTGTTTATTGCATGTTTTCATTGTGGGATATAACATGTATATGATACATACTATATATGTGGTGATTGGACAAAGTATATGTATTTATAAATACAAACTCTCTCAAACATAAAATATTAAGCCTTAAATGCTTTCCAAAAGTGGCACACATGAAAATCTTGATCAAATAGATGTAGGTTACGCCCTAGTGTGGTGTGTCATCTATATCATGGAAGTGTGATGGTAATGATGTAGGTTCCGACCTAGAGGGGTGCATTATTATCGTGTTGGTTTTTGGGTCAGGCTTAACTGGTGATTCTTAGAGTGTCTAGGCCCAGAAGCATTCATATGATTATGGCAAGGAGTTGTGCATATCATCTATCCAAAATTACATGTGATGCAATTGGCAGAAGTTGCCTACCTTGATAATTGATTATGTATGTTGATATTGGTCGGGTCATAGTTGAATTATCTTAGATCTGGCCCACTAGAATATTGTATAATGCAATATTCCAAATTTATATGTGAGGGCTATCAATTTGAATAAAATAGTGGGAGTGGTAATTAATTAAAGATCTAATTATTATCATAAAAAATTTCAAATAAAAAGTAATTGGCAAATGCAAATTTTCTCTTATAGAGTCAAATGACGAACAAATCTGTATTGTAATCGATCCTTAAGAAACACAAACTTGATGGGACAAATTTCTACAACTGGTTTTGCACTTTGAAAAGGGTTCTCAATGAAGACTGCACGCTCTACGTACTTGACAAATTAGTGATAGAAATACATGCTCATGATGTGCCTAGGGAAAAGGTGGATGCTTACTGGAAGCATGCCAATGATGCCTTGGTGATAAAATACATTATGCTTAGATGCATGAACTATGAGTTGCATGAGAATTGTGAGGACATGGGTGTTCTTGATATGGTAACACATCATAAGAAAGTGAACCTAGGCCTTGCAAAACAAGAAAGGGATGATATCATAAAGGATCTACTTGAGTCTAAACTAATAGAGGGAACCTCAATAGAAGAACATGTGATCAATATAATTGGGCATGTGTATCATCTTGAAGAACTGGGATTCACTTTGTGCCAAAAGTTGGCCACGGTTATGATTCTAAAGACATTGCTAGAATCATATAGCCACTTTATTGCATGTTATCATGTGAATAATATGGCCAGACCGATGTCAGATTTTCTTGGTGTGTTGACACATGCCAAAGCAAGAATGAAGAAGGAAAAATCCATGATGATGACCAGCGGAGATGTACCCAAGGATCAAAGCAAGGACATGAAGAGTTTTGAGGCCAATCCCAAATTCAAATCTTCAACACTCAAGATAAGGAGAAAGAAAAGTACAAGAGGAACTCATAATTTGTACTTGAAGGCATTTAGGAAGAAGAAGATGGGATGGTGATCTCTACTTTAGGTATATATATTATTGAGATAAATATATCTACTTATTCATCATGGGTATATCAGATGTGGATCTCACATATGTTCAAATATGTAGCATCTAAAAAGAAGTAATCCTTTGGGAAAAGGCAAGGCGGAACTGTGAGTTGCTAATGGAGCAAGAGTTGCGACCAACATAGTTGGAACCTATAGTTTATCTCTTCCCATAGGGCTTGTAATAGAGTTAACAAACTACTATTATGTACCTACTATAAATGGAAACATCATTTTTGTATCTTGTATGGATAAGGATGCATTTGAATTTCATATTAAAAAATGGTTGATGTTTTATTTCTAAAGATGGGATATTTTATGGCAGTGCCCCAATGTCTTATGATCTTTATTTGTTATATCTAAAGAAAAATGTATATAATGTTAATACCAAAAGACTAAAACTCAACAACTCAAACAAAATATACCTTTGGCATTATCGTCTAGGGAACATAAATGAGAATCGCATATCTAGACTCCATAAATATGGTTATCCTGACTCTTTTGATATGAAATCAATAGAGATATGTGAATCTTGTTTGTTGGGAAAGATGGAAAAGACCCCTTTCACTGGTAAGAATGACAGGTCTAGTGATCTATTAGGACTCATACATACTGATGTGTGTGGACCTTTTAGAACAACTACTACAGGTGGGTATCAATACTTCATTACCTCCAATGATGACTTCAGTAGGTATGGATATGTTTATTTAATGAAACATAAGTCAGAAACTCTTGATAGGTTCAAGGAGTTTATGAATGAAGTACAGAACCAACTTGGGAATGGTGTTAAGGCATTTTGTTCTGATCGAGGTGGAGAATAATTAAACTAAGAGATTGAGGACCTTCTTAGAGGCCATGGGATTATTTCCCAATGGACTCCACCTAGAACACCTCAGCATAATGGTGTATTAGAAAAAAGGAATTGCACATTACTGGATATGTTACGATCAATGATGAGTTTATATGAGATTTTGACCACCTATTGGGGGTATGCTCTAGAAACTACAGCGTTTACACTAAAGCTGAGTACCATCTCAATTGGTTCAAAAGACACCATATGAGATATGGTATGGGAAACTCCCAAAGTGTCTTTTATGAGGATTTGGGGAAGTGACTCTTATGATAAAAGAATGTTTTCTAAAAAGCTTGTCCCAAATATGATCAGTGTTATTTTCTTGGATATCCTAAAGAGACCACATGATATTACTTTTATTTCCTAACTGACAATAAAGTGTTTGTTTCTAGGGATGTTGTATTCCCTAAGATGGATTTCATTTCCAAAGGAATCAGTGGGACAAAAGTGGAACTCGAAGAGGTTCGAGACCAACAAGAAAATATTGAACCAATAGATGAACATGAGGAACATTGAGCATTGCAAGGTGTTGGGGAATCTCAAATTCCTAAAATGACACAAGTACCTCATAGATTTAATAGGACACACCTTGATCCTGAGATATTTGCATATCTTGTGACATAGGAAGGTGATGAGTTGGTCATAGAAGATGACACAACGACCTATGTAGAAGCTAATGAGGGACCAGAGTTTGAGAAATGGCTCAAAGACATGAGATCTGAGATGGAATCCATGTATACCAACAAAGTATGAACTTTGGTGGGTCCACCTAAAAGGGTAAAACCCATAGGGTGCAAGTGGGTCTTCAAGAAGAAGACCGACATGGATGGAAAATTTCAAAACTATAAGGGAAGATAGGTTACAAAGGGTTTCAGACAAGTTCAAGTTGTTGACTATGAAGAAACCTTTTCCCCTGTGGCCATGGTTAAGTCCATTAGGATCATGCTTGCCATTGCAGCTTATTATGACTATGAGATTTGGTAGATGGATGTTAAAATTGCATTCCTTATCAGGAATCTTCTTAAGGACATGTACATGACACAACCTGAAGGTTTTATAAATCCAAAGCATGCCAATAAAGTTTGTAAGCTACAAAGGTCAATCTATGGATTGAAGCAAGCATCCTGGAGCTGGAATTTTCATTTTTATGAGATAGTCAAAGAGCTTGGCTTTATTCAAAATGAAGATGAACTTTGTGTATACAATTAGGTTATAGGGAGCATAGTGGCATTCCTCATATTGTATGTAGATGGCATACTATTAATGGGAAATGACATCTGTACTTTCGATAAGGTAAAAGACATGGTTGGGAAATATGTTTTCTATGAAAGACTTGGGAGAAGCATCCTACATATTGGGGATAAAGATCTATAGAGATAGATTCAATGGGCTTCTTGTACTAGGTCAAAGCACATACATTGACAAAGTGTTGAAGTGGTTCAGCATGGAGAACTCAAAGAGAGGAAATCTACCCATGCTACATGGAGTTACCATCTCTAAAGTTCAAAGTCCAAGTTTTTGTGAAGAAAGGTAATGCATGAGTTTGATTCCATATGCCTCAGCAATTGGATCAATCATGTATGGAATGTTGTGTACCCATCTAGATGTCTCGTATGCGGATGCATGGGTTTTTAATCATTCTATAGGTGTATTTTATTTGGTTGTATGTATTGATTTGTCATTTATATGATTAATTATGCATGAAATACTATCAATAGTCAGTCTCATCTAAATGCATCAAAATTGTGTGATTCTACTATTTGAAATAATTTAAAAATCATTCCAAGTACTTATGTACATTTTTGTGCTCTTTCAGGTACCATAAAAGTTCCACAGACTGGGTACTACTGACCTCACAAGTCAGTGGTATAGAATTCAAGTTAGTCGCAGACCAGGAACTCGCACAGAATCAATACTACCAATACCAAAATTCAGTAGTACCAAAATCATGTCAGAGAGTCCCAAGAAGTGATTCACAAAACCTCAGTACCATAGAGTACACCAGACTCAATACTACCGAGATGGTATTAGAAAGACAGAGTTGGATCGTAATAAATACTCGATACTATCGATACAGTTCGATAGTATCAACATTGTGGGATTACATGTCCAACCTAGAAACATGGTACTACCAACTTCACAGTCAAAACTACTGAGTATGTCCGATTAGGCAATCCAAAGGCAACACTCTAATCTAATGGTTGGCGTTATTTTGCATCCTAAGTGGCTCTTATGACTAAATGGGAGTGCGGACAGACTAAGGACTCATCCATTTTCTATTTCACAATACCAGAGAGAGAGGAGACGAGAGAACAACACTGAAGGCTACACTAGGGATGATTCGAGAACCTCCGGTGGGTGATTCTGTAGCCAAAAGACAGCAGATTGCATGTACGTCAAAGGGGATCAATTAGACCAACTATTCTCCAGGGGTTACTTTAGATTTCTTATGTTTCCCACATTTTTCTCCTTCCTTGCTATGTATTCGTCTATGGAAACTATGCGTGGCTAATGCCCTAAATTCCTTAGGATCTGGCAGTAGCCCGAATATGCATTGTACCTGACTTTTATGCATTAATATCACTTATACTCCTAATTTCTAGATATAAACTTATGATATTGTTATGTTCTATTTGTGATTGATCGCCATATAATAGATTATTAGATCCTTAATCGTTTTGGGAGAAGGGTTAAGGGTTGGAAGAGTATAGGTTTACCCATTTACAGTGCCCTTTAGGAAAGGTGGAGCATAATCGGGAGGAGAAACCCAGAGTTTATCGTAAAGCACCTAACTAATTAATCAATTGTTATGAAAATGGAATTGGAATTAGAATATGTAGTGAACTGTATTGTGGTAAGTGGGTAGATCTTGCTACATGCTCTCTATCTAGAGATAGGGGTGATAGATGTTAGTGTGTAGAGGTTAGTTGTTGTGTTGTCCAGTGGTGAAACCATCGTCCTAAGGAATTAGTTCTACTCTGAGTTACTTATTCTTTAATTTTGTTTTGTTTCTGTGTTTACTTTTATTCAATTAAACCATTTTCAACCTTTTTTACCAGACTAGATAATTAGATCATAGTTAATAATAGTCTTTGGATTCTGTTTCCATGTGTTCGACTCGGGCCTCACAAGGCCTATATTACTTGATATGTTCACTTGCATTCAATGCACGGTAAACACGTGTCAAGTTTTTGGCATCATTGTCGGGGAGTTGGCATGGTTAACACTACAAAAAGTCAGGATTGGCCACTCTAGGTCTTTTTTTTTTAATTTCATTATTAAATCTTTTTGCCACAAATCCATTGATCTGTCTTTTTGAAAATTTACTGCTTTATCACTTTCATCTCAATTTTTGAATACCTTTGATTTGCATTTTTTTTTTCTTGTGCAGGTACTTGAGCACCATGGAGGCATGGGGAATGAACAAATTAATGATTGAGTTGATTGCACAAATGAAGACCTTGACAAGGCAGTTGGGGACCTTGAATCTCAATAGAATTCTAGTTTATCAAGATTGCAGGTGTTCGAGGAAGCAGGTTTATCACAGACATGATGATAAATCATGGGGAGTTGATTCCTATTCTTCTTGGAGGGGTATTGATTGTGATTCACATCAATATGAGCAGCCACAATAGCTTTATGATGATGAGGACCTAAACCCAGAAACATTATCCAGGATATAGGATATGTGTTCTATAGTCATGACAAAGAATGGAGCATATTTGGACCAATCACAGAGGGAGCTACAAAACTAGGGAGCAAGCATCAGAAATTTACATACTCAATTGTCACAGATGTTTGCAGATGTCTTGGAGTTGAAGAAGACTAAACAACAAATTTTTTTGGGGAACATTGAGCCAATCCACCATCATCATGAAGTAAAATATGTTTCTGTTTCCAATGAGAAGGAGCATGACATTGAGGAGATAGTGGATTTGCACATTCCACAGCCTGCGCATATCTACGTGTGATTCAGCCCTATTTTAGGGCTTCATCTTGTGTCATGTTGCATTTCAACCGCATCTATACTTGTTAGATTACATTTTATTTCCCCCAATATGCTTATTTCTGTCAAATGCACTTATGGAGGATTTTTGCATGTTTTATAGGTACTTTGTCCACTACTTGATGGCATGGAAAGAAGATGGTCCAATCTAGGGTTTCCTTAGGCTTTGGGGAGCCCAAAATGAGGCCAAAACCACTTCCAACCTACCCCAAGTGGTCAAAGAAAGTTTTGAAGCAATACCCTACATGGATGATCAAGTGCAAAGCTCAAATGCATGGGAGGGACACCAAAACGTCTTTGGTACTTCACCATGGCTGTGGTGGACATGCCCCAAGCACAAAAAACCACTAAAACTCCTAGAAATTGATGAATATGGCCAAAACGACCGTGGTGATCAACATGCCTGTGGCCATAGGTCCCCACCATGATTGTGATGACCCCCCATGACTATGGCCATCCATGAACATATCCATGTGATCTCCACATTTTAATTCCCACGATCATTCCCATCCACCATGGTCGTGGTCTACCCTACCCACCACGGTCGTGGTGACCCACCACGACTGTGCTACTCACAAAACCTACCTAGTTTTCACTGCTTTACCCATTTTTCCCCTACATGACCTAGTGCTTCCTCCCCACACCTATATATACCTAGGTGGTGGCTGGGGCATGAGGTTAGCTACCTTCTACCCCCTCCTAGCTCCCCAAATTGCCACCCACTCCATATCCACCTCAAATCCACTCCATTTCACCATTTCCACCACATAACCCCCCCCCCATATCTAAGCCTTCCATCCACTCTCCTCCATCATTACACACCATTCCATCCAAGGAGAAGAAGGAAGATGTCCCAGAAGCAACTGGAGAGAGGAGAACTCTCATCTACACCGAGCTCCATGGCCACTTCTACCTCCTTCTCCTTTCTTTTTGTATTTTCCATGTCTATGAGTAGCTAGGCCCCCTTGGGTGGGTTGTTTGGGGGAAATTATGTTACTTTGATACCATGTTGGGGGAGAATGACATGTAAATGTTGTAATTCTATTTGTTAATGATTATATTCTATTTCTATCTCATTCTCCATGAATTTCTTGTTGGTATGTGTGTGAAATCACCTAGGAATTTAGGCAAATTGTTTATATGTGTGAATTTTGGGATTTGCCCCTAGGTCCAATTCTTGGATCCCTAGGTTGGCTCCCATATTCATACATCCTAATCAATCTCCTTAAACCTAAGTGAGAGATTTAAGTAGATAGATTAGATAATTCTAGTGCAATTAGCATGGAGCCTTCTCAAGGCTAGAATGTGGGGGAATTGGGGTCCAAAACCCTAATTTCACCTCCCCATTACTACCCTTGACCCCTAATTGCCCTAGGAATGCCTAATCTAGAAGCCTAGACTTGATTAGACTCTAATTTAATTGAACCTAACCGCTGACCCAATTGAGCCTCATAAGGGTAGTAGGGGTGTTAGGGACTAGTTCCCCTATACACAACCTAGCATACCCATGGCCAGTTAGTAGCTTAGTTTAATTCATTAGACTCTAACTTGTTGTTTGGTTTGGATAATCTAATTGGAATCATAATGTTAATATGTTACCCCCCCAACTTAAGCGATAATTTCATACCCCTAAACAGCCCATACCTCTCTTTACTGCTTAAAACCCTAGTTTTGTGCTTGCTTAGCATAGTTATTTTCTTGCTTTGCTCTTGTCTTGTTCATGCTAGTTTAGTTCTCTAATTTCTCTTCTTACCTATCTTAGTGTAATTTTCCCTTTCATACCTAGCTTAATCCTTTCTTGCCTGTTTAGCCTTAATCTAGTCTAGGGTTAACGTAGATTTCATTCCTGCCTTTAATTCCTCTCTTGTTTATAGTAATTTAACAATCAAAACAACCTTCAAACGCTTAATCCTAGTCTCCGTAGTAGGAACCTAGTGAAACTAAACCAAGCTCTAGTGCCCCCTCTTCTCCATGTGGATTAACCCTATACTTGCCACCTTCCTATACTATGACATGACCCCGTGTGCTTGCGGGTGTAGCTGTTTTAGTAGAAGTAGGTGTTAAGTTAGGTTTTATAAATTTCAAAATTGAATCCACCCCATGTACTTCTGTCTGCGGGGTTGCATCTATTCAAAACTCCAATTGAGTAGTGTGTAATACCATTAGCGGGAGCGCACCAAGCTTTCTGTGGGTAGGGCGGTATGCACCACCCTATCTCTCTCTTTTAGTCATTTTGTTCCACCCTTGCCATTTAGTTCAGTTTTATTGTTACTGTTCTTTTTACTGCATCTTTGCATGGCATGTAGTTGATTTCTTGCATTTTGTGTAATTTTTCAAAAATTTTGCTCTTTTTGCAATGCATTGCATATCATGTAGATTTTTGGTAATTGTTGCTTGTTATAGCTACTATTTGCTTGTTTACTACTTTAAGTTCAATAATATAGGTTTAGATGTGATTGGAGGCAACTTGGCACCATTTTGGCCAATTTTTCCCAAATATTAGATTTCTTGTCTGAAAGTGTGTTTCAACCTAATCTCTACTTTTTGGATTAAAAATGATAACATTTGACAAATGCAAGTGACTTATCATTGTTGATTGCTAAGTGGTATCAATGTTTGACTTTTTACATGTGCATCACCTCTCTTATGGTTGTGATTGATTTGATTGAATCGTGAAGTTGAGCAAGCTTTGAACGCTTAGTGTTTGTAGAATCACTTGATTGATATATCAATTTCATCTTGTTCATTCATGTTGTGTGATATCTAGGATGAAGTATTGGATTAATTTTCATTCAGGATGTCTTATGTGGAGAATCATACCTATGACCCCTCTTTGACCTGACTTTTCACTCACCATCTTCTTACCCCTCCGCCTCATGAAAGGATGTCAAAGTGCACATATGAGTCGTGGCCACCTCTAAAAGTTTGGGGTGGCTACATCTCCATCTCTCTGCATCACTCTATCCACCATATGCCCTAACTACACCAAGAGTAAGAAAAAAAAAGCAAAACAAAATAAAAGGATTCTCCTATTTAAGAGCATTCAAATAAAGAAAAGATGAGTGTGTAAAAACACTCCAAAATCTTAGTGCAACCCTTTCTTCCACTGTTATACCCATTGAGTTAGGAAACATCAAACCTATCTCACTTCACCCTTTTCGCAGCCACGTGGGTCATTTGGTGTGATTTGAAACATAAGACTGAATGCATGAAGGTGAAACAATACTCCTAGTCATCCTTAATTAACATCATCATGAAAAGGTTTACCCAGAACTTTATGAAAGAAATATGGATGACTTGTGTGTTCTATGTGCTATATTTGAAGTTCATATGCTTTGTGCTCTTTTCATGATTGGTTTGTGAAAGTAGGAGAGGAGAGAGGTGGAATGCATGCACTTAGTCATCTTTGATCCCATTCAACAATGATCACCTTTTACATTGCATTTGTCATGTCTTTTATGTGAAAAGTTTGTAGAGAGATTGAGTTGGAGCATACTTGACGACAAGAATGTTTAAAGTTTGGGGTGGTGATTCAGCCCTATTTTAGGGCTTCATATTCTGTCATATTGCATTTCAACCACATCTATACTTGTTAGATTACATTTTATTTCCCCCAATATGCTTATTTCTATCAAATGCACTTATTGAGGATTTTTACATGTTTTACAGGTACTTTGTCCACTACTTGATGGCATGGAAAGAAGATGGTCCAATCTAGGGTTTCCTCAGGCTTGGGGGAGCCCAAAATGAGGCCAAAACCACTTCCAACCTACCCCAAGTGGTCAAAGAAAGTTTTGAAGCAATACCCTCCATGGATGATCAAGTTCAAAGCTCAAATGCATGGGAGGGACACCAACACGGCCGTGGTACTTCATCACGGCCGTGGTGGACATGCCCCAAGCCCAAAAAACCACTAAAACTCCCAAAAATTGATGCATATGGCCAAAACGGTCGTGGTGATCAACATGCCCATGGCCATAGGTCCCCACCACAACTGTGGTGACCCTCGATGACCGTGGCTATCCATGAACATATCCATGTGATCTCCACCTTTTAATTCCCATGACCATGCTCATCCACCACGGTTGTGGTCTACCCTACCCACCACGGTCGTGGTGACCCACCATGGTCGTGCTACTCACAAAACCCACCTAGTTTTCACTACTTTACCCATTTTGCCCCTACTTGACCTAGTGCTTCCTTCCCACACCTATATATACCTAGGTGGCGGCTAGGGCACGAGGTTAGCTACCTTCTACCCCCTCCTAGCTCCCCAAATCGCCACCCACTCCATATCCACCTCAAATCCACTCCATTTCACCATTTCCACCACATAAACCCCCGTATCTAAGCCTTCCATCCACTCCCCTCCATCATTCCAGACCATTCCATCCAAGTAGAAGAAGGAGGACGTCCCTGTAGCAGTTGGAGAGAAGAGATCTCTCATCTACACCGAGCTCCATGGCCACTTCTACCTCTTTCTCCTTTCTTTTTGTATTTTCCATGTCTATGAGTAGCTAGGCCCCCTTGGGTGATAAGTTCATACCCCTAAACAGCCCATACCTCTCTTTACTGCTTAAAACCCTAGTTTTATGCTTGCTTAGCTTAGTTAGCTCTTTCCTTGCTTAGTTAGCTTCTTGCTTTGCTCTTGTCTTGTTCTTGATAGTTTAGTTCTCTAATTTCTCTTCTTACCTATCTTAGTGTAATTTGCCCTTTCATACCTAGCTTAATCCTTTCTTGCCTGTTTAGCCTTAATCTAGTCCAGGGTTAACGTAGATTTCATTCTTGCCTTTAATTCCTCACTTGTTCATAGTAGTTTAACAATCAAAACAACCTTCAAACCCTTAACCCCTAGTCTCCACAATAGGAACCTAGTGAAACTAAACCTAGCTCTAGTGCCCCCTCTTCTCCCTATGGATCGGCCCTATACCTGCCACCTTCCTATACTACAACACGACCACATGCACTTGTGGGTATAGCTGTTTTAGTAGAAGTAGGAGTTAAGTTAGGTTTTATAAATTTCAAAAGTGAATCCACCCCATGTGCTTCTGTCTGCGGGGTTGCATCTATTCAAAAGTCCAATTGAGTAGTGTGTAATACTATTAGCGGCAACGATGCCAGAAAGCTGTGCCAGGGGTTCCTTTTCCTAATAGCTTGTATGGAAGACCAAGGGACTTTAGAACACTTGTGAAGTCTTCAAAAGTGAGTGTTCCAGGCAATGCAACAAATTTGAGGAGCAACAAAGAAATTCCAACCACAAAGGATTTGTAAGTGGAGGTTCCTAAAGGTTCTTCTGCCACCATATCTACTCCCCCAGTTCTAGAGGATGTGCCCATCCAACAAGAGCGGGTGACGGTTGAACCTTGTAGCAGAACAATTATAGGTAAGAAGGAGGCACCTGTAGGAGAGAAGGTCCATCCACATGTCAATCTAGTCATTTCAGATGTGTCAAAGTCTATCTTAGAGGGTGATATAAATTCAAGCTTAAGGGAGGAGATCCCCAAGGTGCTATACATTCCTCCACATAGGCGAACAAAGTAGCCAAAGGTTCCCATCTTGAATATTCTAAAGTCAGGAATGAAGGAAAACTTTCAGAAGTTATGTGGTTACCTATCTTTAGGAGTTGATGATTACCAGGTGGAGTTCATATTGTCAAGATATTCACCACCTTTCTACGGTAACCCAGGCTAGAGGTTAGAATCATGTCAAGTCTAAGACATAAAACAAGGGCACTTTGTGGGAGGCAACCCACCAATCAGGATTCTTAGATCATATTTTCTTTTGATAACATTTTATTATTTTGATAGGATTAGATCATCTTATTTTGTAGTTTTGTGATAAGTGATTCTGAAGCAAGTAAAAAAGGTACAGTAATACGTGTATTCAGTGTGTAGGAACTCACTTAATCGGTGTCACTGAGCTCGAGTTCTTATTGGAGGGCATGTCTTCATGTAGATCCCAGCCACCCGTCTTTTTCCCCTAAATCTCACCTCACATATCGGTATAGTTGTTCCATTTGTCTTCCTTTGCTTTTCACATTGGGGAAAATGTCATATTCAAGCTTAGGGGGAGGAATGGAACGGTGCTTCTATCTTTACCTCTTGCTTCTTTTCTTTTTATCATACATCTACATGTTTTTGTTTCAAAAAAATTAGATTTTTCATTTTGTTTTAGGGTCCATTCCTATTTAGTGTAATTGTGGATGCAATTTAATATTTTTATTTAGGATTAGTCATTTTTTGATGATATGGTATCAATTTTGAAAATTTCTGAAATGTGAATGTGCTCTCATCCTTTGTTCTTTATGCTAAATTTGCTATGTTTAAGAGTGCATATCTGGAGAAAGTGTATGAGTTAGTCAGTTTTTAGACATTTGATGTGAATGGAAATCTTAATTATCCTTGTAATGTGGATGAAGTTGAGGTTTGAGCTCAAATTGATCAAACAATTAACGGAGCCTCAAATTGAAATTTAAGAAAGAAATCCTAAGGTTACCCTATACACAGGTTTTTAGAGAAGGACATATTGTAGTTTAGGAAAGGCATTGTCTCTTAATTATGTGATTCCATCCATTTTCCACTCATTTTGACCCACCACCTTAAGATGATCAAGTAACCTGGATTATTTCTTTTTGATTGCATTGCATGGCATAATAAGTGACATGATAGTTAGTTTCTCTTTATATGCATTAGTTACAAAATGAAAAAAAAATATTATGCAGAAATAATTTTTATGCATATCATTCTAGTTGCATAACAATTATATGTAGATTGCATGCATTTTTCATTATTCATTTTCACATCATGTGGTAACATTGTTTTCTTTTGAAATAAGAGTATGAGGATACACATCCATACCCATAGAAAAAAGATGAAAAGAAAAAAAAATAAATGAAATATGTTAAGTGAAGCCCAAGCATAACTTTACACTATGCTAATATAGTAGGCCAATGAAAAAAAAATCAATGTTATGAAATAAAGAGGGAGAAAGGATGCTCTAAACTCTTCACAAAGAAATGGGAACATCCACATGATGTATTCTCTTCATTACTTCGTTTCTATCCATTTGATGAGGTTTTCAATACATGCATCATTTCACTCATACTATTAGGCATTAAGATTCATGCATTTCTCATTATCTTCACCATATAGGTTCATCATGTTTTATTTTTGCATAAATAATTCAGATGCTACTTGTGATTCTTCATAAACCACCTATTTCATTCCATCCATTTCTCTTATTGGTAGGCCACATATATGATTGATCTCCTCGTCCATTCTTATAAGGAGAACTGCTTCCAAGTAGTTGGTAGTTAGGAAAGAGCAATGTAGATAGGGAACCACATGATGCACCAAGTAAGTACCTGATTGACTATGATATCAACTGTTCTACTGATAGTGTTTCACTGATCTAAGGGTGGACATATTTTATGTATATTTTTGGTCACTTGAGAGTAGTTGATTGTTTAGTTGTCAGTAAAGGCTGATTTTGGACCGTCGGGTGGGGGTAGTTGAGAATGGAAATTCATATTTTGTGTCCTTTTGCTGACTTCTCTCAAAAAAATCCAAGAGTAGTGTTGCTCGAGGACGAGCAATATTCAAGATTAGGGGTGTGATGTGTGCACAAATTGTCACTATTTTGATTGCCTAATTTGGTTGATTTCATTTCCAATTGCTCTTAATTGTATATCTTTTAATACATATTTCACCAAATTAGTGTAAGTCATGTGTGCATCAGTTCTTATATTTTTTTCATATATTTTACATGTATTCTATATATTTTAATTATTATAATAATTATTTTATTTATTTTTTGTTTATTTTATTGTAGACAATCATTATTTACTGGAGCAAAGTCAATACTATTGACATGCAACTCGGTAGTACTGACATGGAATCATAGTACAAAAAAAATTATTGTTCTAGATCAAAAAGGAAAAGGATTTCTACTACAACTAAATCAGTAGTACTGACTTCCAAGTCGGTAGTACCGACACAGGAACTGACGACCTTAATTGCATGTGTTAAATCCAACAAATATTATTACGAATAATAATATTTTAGTTTTCTCTCAAGCTAAACATGTACAGAGGCTATAAAAGACACCATTAGAAGCAGAATTTCATTCCCTATCATAGGGGGATGACATGAGAGGCAAAAGGGGAGAGAAAAGTGGAGCAACCCTACTTGGAAGACTTCAAAGACATTTCGGAGATGAAAATGAAGGCAGAATGACTCTATCTTCACCAGATCTCCTCCTTAACTCTTTCTCCTATTTTTAGTATCTCAAAATCCATGTTTTGCATGTTTTCGATATAATGTGATACCATGTCTCGCATGTTCGTCTAGTCTTTCATCTTTAGGACCTGGGAGTAGCCCAGTGTAATATATGGTATTAGATTGCATCTATTTATGGACGAAAATTATTATTGAAGGCTTTTATATAAATTTGGTTTATTTGTTGTGTGCATGATTGATCACCATATTCATAATATTAGGTAGTTAATTGCTGCGAAAGTGGAATTAATCTACTGGATGAATTTCATTGTTGATATTGTGCTTCAAAAGAGGACTTAAGATAGTGAGGGAGAGAATTGAGAGATCGTTCTTCATCATTGTCTCTACTACTTTAATGATGCGAGAGTGAGTTTTTGACTAGAGATGATAGTGTGTTATGTTGCGAGAGTGGGTAACACAATATATAGATTTCCAAACTTAAATGATAATAATTAGTTGATAAATTGGATGCATATCTGATATAATAATTACATTGTGATGAAACTAAGGATCCTAAATATCCTCATCCATTTAATTCACAACAATCATTTAATTGCTTTATTAGTTTAAATTTAGTTAATCTTAGTTTTAAAAACAAATCCACTCTTATCTTCAACTTAGCTGATCAATCCTAATTAGTAATAGTCTTTAACCTCACAACTCTCTATGTTCGTAACTCAGGACTCATAATCCCATATTACTTTGACACGTACACTTGTGTATTACACACACTTTATACGCAAGTTTTTGTCGTCGTTGCCAGGGAAATGACAACATCCAACACTACGAGTGTTGTGGTCAGCCATTCTATGCCAATCCTTTTTAATTTTTATTTCATTTCATTTAAAGTTGAATTATGATATTCTTATTATTTCCACTATCAGTACCGTGTTCTTATAGTTATTTTGCTACTTTAAGGTACTAGTGCATGGTGCATACTCGAGCTCACGATTATGGAGAACTGTCTTCACTGGATTTTGGTTAAATAGAACTCCTTCATAGAGAATGGAAATTCATAAGATTTGTAGACAGATTCAACCAAACTCCACCACCAACACCTCCCCCTGAAGGACATGATCCACCTGAGGAACCTGAACCAGCAGAAATGGGCGATCAAGTAGAGGAACAAACAATCTGGGAAAGGATCAAGGCTTTTTTTCTACTACCCAGAAAGGGCCAATCAAAAGACAAGCAATCAATGTTGGTTGCTACAAGATCAATCCAGTATTGGTCTCATTAGTCAAATAACAGGCCTTCTATGGCAACAAATCGGAAGACCCTATTATGTGTATCATTAATTTTATCAAAAGTTGTGATATGATCAAGATAGACAAGGTACCAGTGACTATCATTTACTTGAAGTTGTTCTTGTCATCTTTGGCAGATAGTGCCAAATCTTGGTTTCACAACCTTGATTATGAGTGCATCGAGACATGGGATCAAATGATTGACGCCTTCTTCAAGCGTTACTTTCCTCCACAAAAGACAAATGACCTGGTAAAGAAGATCCATAATATTAGATAGCAGGCTGATGAATCATATTCTGAAGCATGGGAGAGATTTCAAAATATGTCACGGAAGGTCCACATCATGGTATTGATCTATTAGGACAGGTAAAGATTTCCTACTATGGTTTATACAAGGGATAGAGAACTACACTTGATAGTGCAGGAGTAGGTTTCTTCCTCAACAACAAACATGCCCGTTGTTAGGAGATTTGAAAGAACCTGTCCAAGAACCAGACATGGGGAGATGAGAGAGAGATCTCGGTGACCCTCAAAAGTGTCGAGGAGTCTAAGTTCATCTCCGCGTTGAATGAGAACTTGGACTTAATTGCTAAAAAGTTGTGTGCTAAGGATGGACCATCTTTGGAAGGTAAAGAAGAGGAATCCAAGTTTGTGTACCATAAAAATAGTACAGGAACAATGACTACTCTTGGAGGAAGGATCCCAAGTTTTAATGGAAGGATCCCAACCAGATCCATCATAGGCATGACAGCCCAAGCCACAACAGTTTAGTGACCAAGCACAATATCAACAAGATAAGGATCCCAATAAGATTGACCGTATTGAAGAAATGCTTGGAAATCTAGTTAGCCAGAATGAAGTACTTATCGGTCAGACTCAAAGAGAACTCCTAGAACCAAGGGGCACATATCTGGAGCATTGAAACTCAAATTTCTCAAATAGCAGCGAAAGTGGTCACATTGAAGCAGCCAAGCCAGTAGGGATTTCCAGCTAACACTAATGTTCCTTCTGGAAATCAAAACCTCAAGACATTTCTACTCCATAGTGACAATAAACTATTGAATGGTGCACCATCAAGTTCAGATATAGGTGACACTACATGAGCAACAAATCAGACAGTGACAGTGGATGCAGATGAACCAGATGTTTTAGCAAAGGAGAAGACAACATGAGGAGTAGGCTGATGATGTTGAGAGGACAAGAACAAAAGCATATATCCTGCCTCACCAGAGGATACCAGTGGCCCCAATGCCTTTTCCAAATAGTTTGAAGGTGAAGAAAGTAGACCAGTAATTCAAGAAATTCCTAGATGGTTTCAAGAAATTATATGTCAACATTCCACTCACCGATGCAATTGAGTAGATACCGACGTACAACAAATTCTTGAAGGATATAATCACCAAGAAGAGGAGGATACCTGAAGCTGATGAGGTAGTGATAAAGGATAAGGTGAGCACTTTCATTCTGGGAACACTACCTCCAAAAAGACAAGATCCAGATTGTTTCAACATTACTTGCTTCATAGGGAAGACCAAGTTTGGAGAAGATCTTTGTGATTCAGGGAGAAGCATCAACCTCATGCCCTTGTCAACTTTGAATAATTTGGGTCTTAACGAGACAAGGAAAAGTAGTATGACTATCGAATTGGAAGACAACTCTGTGGTCAAGCCATACGACATCTGTGAAGATGTTCTAGTGAAGGTAGATAGATTTGTTTTCCCTACTAATTTCATGGTAATGGAAATGTAGGATGACCATGGCAATGACCTCTTATAGGAAGGACATTTCAAGCTATGACTGATATAATTTATGAGATGGGATGAGGACAGTTGACCATGGGTATCCAGGATGATCGGCTTGAGATCAAGATGCATGGGCTCTCAAAAGATATGGGGGACAAAGCACAGTGCAACATGCTTTAGAAAGTGGAGGGAAAGATTATTTTACTTCTGAGGAAGCCATTCCTTGATATGGCCTATGTGATGACTAAGGTAGATAAGGGTACATTAGCAGTTGATATCATGGAAAATACCAAGCTAATGTCATTAGTAAAAGCGATGCCGAAGGATGATATAGAAGATTATTACTCGGCCACCATAGAAGAGGTCGCTACTGATTCCATTGTGTAGGCATATCCACAGTTACCTTTGGAGGCATGCTTGATGAATATAGAGGATGACAATACACACAGCTTATCTCTAGAAGAGTGTGTAGTAATGTTGAAGGTGGTACCCTATTACTATACAAAACATTTTGAACATCTTGGACCACCCCCTTCACCATTGGTCCCATCTCTGTTGAGCCCACCTGAGTTAGAATTGAAGCCATTTCTGCCACATTTAAAGTATGCCTTCTTTGCCGTGGAAGAGAAGCTCCCAGTTATTATATCATGATACTTGAGCAGTGAGGAGGAGAAGAAGTTACTTGTAGTTTTGAAGAACCACCGAGCTCAATTTGGGTGGTCGATAGCAGACATAAAGGAAATCTCTCCTAGCTTGTGCCAGCACAAAATCTACCTAGAAGATGGAGCCAAGGCGATAATTCAACCTCATAGGCGACTCAACCCCATCATGATTGAGGTAGTGAATAAATAGGTGGTCAAGCTCCTATCGGTAGGTATAATTTATGCAATTTTAGATTCTATGTGGGTAAGCCCAACTCAAGTAGTTCCTAAAAAAGGGAGGATCACAGTCACAACAAATGTTGCTAGTGAGTTAATCTTGACTAGTTTAATGATGGGGTTGCGTGTATGCATAGATTACCGATGTTTGAATGTTTTCACTTTAAAGTATCATTTTTCCCTTCCTTTCATTGATCAGATTTTGGAGAGAATTGATGGTTGCTCACATTTTTGTTTCCTCGATGGGTATTCTGGTTATAATCAGATTTTGATCAAGCCAAAGGATTAGTATAACTCTACTTTCACCTTCCCTTATGGCACATTTGCATATGGACGGATGTTGTTTGGCCATTGTAACGCACTTGCCACTTTCCAACGTTGTATGCTCACCATTTTCTCTAATATGGTGGAGCGATGCTTGGAGGTGTTCATGGATAATTTCTTGGTATATGGAGAGTCATTCGATGATTTTCAGTATAATTTGGGAAGGTTTTTACAAAGGTGTGAGGAAACTCACTTAGTCTTGAACTAGGAGAAATGTCATATGATGGTGAGTGAGGAAATAGTGTTTGGACACAAGGTGTCTCATAAGGGCATGGAAGTCAATCCGGGTAAGATAGAGGTCATCTCCAAACTACCTCCACTGACATCGGTGAAGGCAGTGAGGAGCTTTTTGGGACATGCTGGGTTTTATCGTCAATTTATAAAAACTTTTCAAAAATCACAAAACCTCTATCAGAATTGCTAGAAATGGATGTCAAATTTTCTTTTGATGAATGATGCTTGAACGCTTTTGAAGTGCTAAAGGAAAAGTTGATCTTCACACCCATTGTGCAGGCTCCGAATTGGATCCAACCATTTGAACTGATGTGTGACACATCGAACTATGCAGTGGGAGCTGTGTTGGGTCAGCACCGAGACAAGGTTCCTATAGTCATATACTATGCATCTAAAACTTTAAATGATGCTCAACTTAATTATATGACCATAGAAAAAGAACTTCTTGTTTTTGTTTTTGCTTTTGAAAAAATTCACCAATATCTAGTAGGAGCCAAGATGATTGTTTGGATAGATCACACTTCCATCCAATACCTATTACAGAAAAAAGATGCCAAACCTAGACATATTAGGTGGATATTGCTACTACAGAAATTCGACATAGAGATTAGGGACATGGAAGGAGTGAAGAATGTGGTACCTAACCACTTATCTAGGTTGGAAAGGGTGAATGAAAAAGATTTTGATATCACAATTGTTGAGGAAATCCCTTATGAATAACTTTTTTCTCTTCAGACCAATGATCCTTGGTTTGTAGACATTGTCAATTATTTAGAAAGCAAAAAAGAAACCTACATATTGGGCATACCAAGAGAGGAAGAAATTTTTCCATTCATTGAGATTTTACATCTGGGATAACCCCATTTTGCTTAAATAGTACAGGGACAAAATTCGAGGAAGTGTGTACCACAATGTGATTTTGAGAGAATTTTGTCACATTGTCACTCTCTACCTATGGGGGGAATCACTCTAGCTGTAGGACTACAGATAAAGTCTTAGAGAGTGGTTTCTATTAGCCAACACTATTTAAAGATGCATACAACTTTGTGCTTCATTGTGATGCATGTCAACGTGCAGGAAATACATCTAAATGACACAAAATGCCACATAATGTTTTTCTAGAAAATTGAAGTGTTTGATCTATGGGGCATTGATTTTATGGGCCCTTTCGTGTTGTCAAATTCTAATCTATACAGATTGCTTGTTGTTGACTATGTATCCAAGTGGGTGGAAGTAATTCCAACCCGCACCAATGATGCACAAGTTGTGTGTCATTTTGTTAAAGATCATATTTTCTACAGATTTGGTGTCCACCAATTGATCATTAGTGATGGTAGATCACATTTAACCAATAAGAAATTTGGAGCTTTGTTGAGTAAGTATGGGGTGAAACACTGATTGGGTACTTCCTACCACCCACAGACGCAAGGACAAGTTGAGGTGTCCAATAGAGAGGTGAAGAAGATCTTGGAAAGGATAGTCTCAACTAACAGGACAAATTGGAGTTTTGTGATGAATGACACTCTTTGGGCATATAGGATAGCCTAAAAATAACCTATAGGAACTACAACATTTAGGTTGGTTTATGGGTGTTCTTTTCATTTACCAGCGGAGCTTGAGCACAAGGCAAAATGGGCTTTGAAAAAGTTGAATTTCAGATTGGATGAAGCGGGTAGGAAGAGAACATTAGATTTGAATGAGCTAGATGAACTAAGGATGGATGTCTATGAGAGTTCTAGAATTTATAAGGAGAGTACTAAGAATATTCATGATTGTCACATCTTGAATAGGGTGTTTAATCCGGAACAGAAGGTTCTTCTATTCAACTCTAGACTTAAGTTACATTCGGGCAAGCTGAGGTCCAAATGGAGTGGTCCATTTGAGGTTTTGCATGTCTTCCCCCATGATGTTGTGAAGATAGGAGAAGGGGTTAGGACATTCCTTGTTAAAGGCCAGAGATTGAAACATTATTTTGGTAGGTAAGTGGATAAGAGAATAAAAGAAGTGTAGCTGATTAATCTCCCATAGTTTCCAGCTCTTAGCCATGTCTAGTTTAAGATGTTAAACAATGCTGCTTTTTGGGAGGCAACCCAATTTAATTTCTTTTGGATTATGTTTATTTTTGGATTCCCAGTTGTGTTTCATTTTTTGTACTATTTCTATGTAAAAAGGTACCTTGATTCATTTGTTTAAGTGTGCAGAAGCCTGCAGAGTCATTACTACTGAGTCCGCAAGTCGGTAGTACCAAAATTACGTCATAGGGTTAATTGCAAAAGAAAGGAACACTCGGTACTACCGAATAGACAAGTCGGTACCACCAAGTCTCTAAAGATCACACACCTAACTAATAATCATTCAGTAGTATTGACTTCTAAGTTGGTACTACTATTTTTTTGTCACTCCCAATTTTGAGATACCGAGATAATTCTCAGAAGTACTGAGAAAAATGGTTAGCTTGGTGCTACCGACTGACATGTTGGTAGTAACAACTCATGATGTCAACAATACACATATGTATGATTCAACGATAGATACGATCATTATCGAGCAGTCGATAGTATCGATCACCACCACCAGTCGGTACTACCAACTGTAACTCGGTACTACTAACACTGAGCGATCCACACTCCAATCATTAGCAAATGCCAACTGTTGATATGTCTGAGCCACAGATTCATGCATATATCTTGGTACTACCGACTTGAAGTCGATAGTACCGAAACTTCCGTTGTTGGGTAGTCATGGGCTATAAAAGGAGGGTGGGGAGTTTAATTTCTTCACACCTTCATCCTCCACTCCTCCTGCAACTCTCAGCAAAATAGCACTGGGCGCCGACACTCTTCACCGAGCTTCTTTTTCTCCATCATTCTTCTTGCATCATCATCATGGCACCAAGGAGGGGTGCATCTTCCTCAGTAGAGAAAGGAGAGTTGGTCCCTCAACCAACCCGCATACAACATCCCACCCTAGAGATCAAGAAGGTCTACGAGGAGCTTATGCAGAGGAATATGTTTCCAATATGTTATGGATATCACGCCCTAATAGAGCGAGTGAGCTTCATCGAAAACTTGCATTGGGTATGTCAGCATCAGTTACTGGAGGTGGATGACCCATTCTTCAGTGACTATTTGACCTACTCAAAACTCGTTTGTGAGTTCCAGGAATCATTGGAAGTCCTTGTCACCCCCGAGTAACAATTGGGAGGTGAAAGGAGAAAAGGAAAGGTCAGCTTCCGCCTCTTCAACACCGACCACTCCATCACCTTGTGGTCATTCAACCACATCTTCAACTGGCGTCATGTCTCATAACGCTCTGTACATCTGATTTCAACTATGAACTTGCATGGGAAAGGTTGATCGAGGTGCTAGAAGCTTTCTGCTTCAGTTGGCATGTCAACTCCATCACTGACATTAAGCATCCTTTTGCTCAGATTCTACATCGCCTCTACACCAACACCATCTTTTCCCGCTCTGTCCTAGCCTACGCGAAGGTCCAAAATACTGACCTCTTCTTCCTCTACAAGATGTTGGAGGGAAAACTCGTTAACTTTGGGTCCTTCCTTCTCCTCTACATGGTCTCAGTTCGGCACATGGTGTACAGGAAAGTGCCAAATGTTTTTGGGGATTTGATTACCCCATTGTGTTGCACCTTTGTCTCGACCTATCCACTTTCACACCTATGGTAGCTCTGAATATGTTGGATCTCCAACATTTCTGAAAGGTGAGTCTCCTCAGCATGCAATATAACATGGTGTATGTGTGTTGTATGGTGGGAGGACGGTACCAGGAGTGTAGCTTTCCTGACCCCATTTTCAATCTAAGAGGAGTCGAGCATCTTAGGTGTCTGATCGATGATGATGAGGACAACGATGAGGATGAGGAAGCATCCCATGATGACCCTGAGCAGCAACATGATGATGACGACGGCATTGTGGAGGTGGAGCCCACCACCCCCATTACCCCGAGACTGGTCCCACACAAATGTGCTAGCACTTATGCTACCTCGAGCTTATCTGCCCCACCACCTACTCAGGAGGAGCATGGCCCGTATGACATGGCAGGTATGTATGGGATGTTGTAAGATATTCAGATCAGGCAATAGCAACATCAGGTGGAACTGGCTGGAGTACAGGATATCCAAGGACGGTTGTTCCAGAACCAACAGGCAATTTTTGAAAACGAATGCCTTATCTTGGCCAACCAAGAGAATGTGCATATGCACCTGCAACGGATAGAGCAATATCAGCATCCGTTCTTCAACCACTACTGAAACCAAAGGTACTTTGGAGGATACCCGCAACCACCACCGATGTCGCCGTCAGATCTGTCTTTTTAGGGGATATTTCCTCCCCCTGACCCTACCATGCCACATCCACCACCTCCTTCATTATGATCATGGTACTGATGTTCCACCTCTTAAGTTAGAATGTTGAGTATGTGGACATAGTCATATTCAAGCTTGGGGGGTGCTGGAACAACCACCTGTCTTAGTTTTTCTATTTCATTTTATTTTATTTTAGTTCTTTTATTTTATTTTAGGTTTATGCAATTATAGGATCCACATCTATCTAGTGTAAATGTGGAGAAGTAAATGCATGGGTTCTTATATCATATAGATTGTACTCATAGGTTTCTTTGCAAGGAAATTAAAAAAATTTGACACGTTCTTATAGTTTAATTGCAAGATCCTTCTGCAACACCACTTTAGGAAGTGTTTGGATTAGTCAGCAACATGACTTAGGATATGAATGAACATCTAAATCAACCATGGAATGTGAATGAAGATGATGTCGAGTCTAAGTTGCTCAAACTTTTAATGAGATATTAAATGGAAATATAAGAAAGAAACCTTAAGATTACCTTGTGCACAGGTCATTAGTGAGGGACATATCATAATCTCATGAAAGGAATTATCTCTTAGTTATGTGATTCCATCCATTTTTGACTCACAATCTCAAGATGAACGAGTACTCCAAATTATTTCCTTTTTATTGTAGTGCATGGCATAATAGGTGACATGATAAGTTAGCTAATGTTGATTGCATTTGAAAAAAAAATTGCATATGTATGCATGAAAAAATTGTGTGCATACCATTTTAGTTGCATAGTAATTTCATGTCGATTACATACACTACTACAGAAACGGCCTTTGGCATCGGTCGTTTAACCCCATTTGGCGTCAGTTTCCGACCGACGCCTATGTGGGCGCCGCTAAAGGTCGAACGCTTCGGCGTCGGTTTTTTAACCGACGCCTATTTAACCTATAGGCGTCGGTCTTTTAGTAGATAACCGATGCCAAAAGGGTTCGCGCCACAGAAAACGGTGTCATCTAGGGCACTTTCTGCGTCGGTTATTTACTAAAAGACCGACGCCTATATTCCATGTAGCGTCGGTCTTTTAGTAGATAACCGACGCATAAAGTGTCCTAGATGACGCCATTTTTTGTGGCGCAAACACTTTTGGCGTCAGTTATATACCAAAAGACCGACGCCTATAGTTTATATAGGCGTCGGTTCGATACGAATATCCGACGCCATTTCTAGGACTGCTTTGGCCACATAAGGCGTCGGTTATCTATACATAACCGACGCTGTAGGTCTTTGCTGACGGTTTTTTATAAATAACCGACGCCTATTTATATTTTTTTTTCATATCAGTTTGCAGGCCTGCTGTGGCTGGTCAGCAGGATGAGAACCTGCAGTTCAGTTTTCTGAACTGCAGGTTTACGACATCCATTGATATCAGCCTACAAACAGGCCGCAAACCTGCAAAAGTCACAAGGAAAATTTCACACAAGTACATACATTCAGACATCAATTCAATTCTCACATTCACACATATAGAAACATTCAAATACATGTATTAACATTCAAAAATATTCATTTACAAAGTATCATTCATTATCGCTATCAACATCCCAATTATATCTTACAGTTGCCACTGCTTGTAAGGCTTTTGCCCATTCTTCTCTTACTTCATTTAATGCTTCCATCGTATATGAAGCATGTATATTTTTAAGCGTTTACCTATAGTGTGGTCAGTTTTAAACACCTTCAAAGAAAATGATGTATATATATAAGTAATAATATAAAAATAAGATTGATATATTTCATACTAACTAATGAGACTATATATAATACCTCATGTATGCTATCGATGTCCAATGCGGCATGTTTGATAATCATCTGCATAAATCGCATCACATAGTATGCGCATGCCCAACCATTGTCTTGTGTAGCACACTATAAATTGAAACATACAAAATAATACAACTAAGCACAATTCACATCAATGATATATACATTGGAGTCGGGGAGTCGGGAACTTACTTGTACGTTCTCCCAATTTATTGGCTGGTTCTTTTTCCTTGGGACCTTTCCTCCATCCTTTTTGAATGTATCTAAACCCCTACATGTTAATATAACACAGTAAATTGCATAAGTAAATAGTAATGTAATAAAAGATGTTAACGGATATAAAAATGAAATATTTCTCACCAGAATAATGGCATTCTCATTATGTGTCCAATTTTAGGGTTCAATGTACTCCCCGCAGGATCTAGATAATAAACAGTGAATGTCCCGGGGACAATAACTAGTAACTCCCAATGTCTACCGCTAGAGGTAAGAAGTTAACAATTAATAACTCAAAATGCAAAATAAAAATGGAATTTTCTTAAATCCAAATTATAAATAAAGTAAACTTACTTGACATTGAATGGAGCTATTATTATCGTCTTATTTTGCTGACCAAAAATTGTAAAAGCATCTATACAGTATTGTTGAACACTATCGGGGTCTTTAGCTACCAGACTAATCAATGATGGAATTAAAAATCCCACATGATCAAATGCAAATTGTTTGCAATGATCTTCGACTAAGTAGCTGCAAAACATATAGGTGTATGCATTAATATATAAGAAACCAGATCACCGGATCTTACACAAGGTATATGGATGTATAAACAAGATCTCACCTTATCCATGTCTCTATCATTGATGTATTCAGCCAATCATACATAAACAGCTCAATAATATCTTGTATAAATAAAGAGCTATCGTATGATTGACCTGCATAATCTGCATCTAAAGAAATAATTATAGGGCAATGTATATTATGTGCCCGTAGCCAACATGCCATTCCCCTACAAGCAGGACCTAACGGGTATGTTAGGTCAGTTGGAACCCAATCGGGTAATGCGGGAAGTGGAGGTGGAGGCCTAGGTGCTCCTGGTGTCTTCTTTTTAACCTGTATATATAATTTCAGATCAGTTGACATCATATATACACATTAACAATCTAAATCAATGTAAATTTATCTTACAATTTCAGTCGTGTAGACGACATCTGCTTTGGGCCACAATATGACCCCGCCTTCTGCCTCACCAAGTGTATCAATATCTGGGTGGGCATATGGCAACGCAACTTCCCTCCAATCGGGTAACACACGTATCGGGCTCACACGAACGTAGCCCTGTGGCATTGGAGTCCCGTGAAACATTGCCCCAGGAAGGGATGGGTAAGCCTGCGCCTCTGCAACAACGTAGTCTTGCATTCTTAAGTGGCATGGCTTCAATGCCTACAAATTTACATAAAGAATATTATACATATATACATATCATCTTGAAAACATATCATCTTGAAAAGACTAGCTACAATGTTATAAACAATACTTACAGCAGACGTGCTAGGCGATGGGTCTCCAGGATTGCTCGCAGTCTGTGCATCAGGAGAAGAGTGGGTCGCCATAGGCGTATTGGAAGCCTGAGATGCCTGCCACTGCAGCAATTCTTCCTTGACCTTCTCAGCAACTACATCGTTGACCTTCTTAGCAACTAAATCCTCAACTCTCTTATTCTCCTATACATGGATAAAAGAAACATTAGCTTCTTATTAATGAATTTCCTTTTGCAGTAACATTCTAAAAAAAGAATAGGTTACCTCTTATTGAGAAAGTCCCACTCTGGGTTTGCGCTGGAATGGCCCAAAGAATGCTTTGATGCCAACACCAGCACCGGCACCTCTAACACGTCCAGGATGCTCTAGGTTACCCAGAGCAACTGTCAATTCATCCCTTGTGCCCTGAGGGATGAACGTGCCTTGTTTCCTCTGCTTGTGCAGCTCCCGCTAATCACCATAAACAAAAATTGGTAAGTTAAGACCACAAATAATCAATATTCAAACGATTTCTCTAAGAGTTGTATTTTACCATTTTTGCAGTCGCCTTAGCAGTTACAGGCTTCTTTATTTCACCCTTCTTGTTTTGCCTGCCAGCTATCCAGATATCATGGCGAGGCATGGGTGTGGCAGACTCCTGAGTAGGAGCAGACTCCTGAGCAGACTGTTGAGTAGCCGCAGACTCTGCCTGTAGTCTTTGGCGAATGCTTGCATAGCCTTTTGGACCCATAGTGTGGTCATGCACATTCAGTGCACGCCTTGCTTTTTGTGCATCACTGGGGGCCTAGTTAGTATGCACATTAATGATTTGGTTAGTAGCACTAAATGTTAATCTTGAATAGGTGAATACAATGTATATTAATTAAATTGGGAGTGACGCCTAATACCTTGAATTCTTCAGATTTTCTTGAATCAACAAAATTTTCCCAATCTTCTTTGTCCAAGAAGTTCCATTGTTCAAGGGCTGACTTCTTCTTCTTATCACCCTCTTTTATGTATTCTCTGTTCAGATTTGTCATATAATTCCTAAGCATCTTTCCAGCGCGTTGCATCACACTTTTACGATGCAACTTCTCATCCAATGCAAACAGATTCTGTAAAATAGAAATGTTATTAACTAGTATCCAAAATAGAATTGCAAATAATAGAATTTGTAATCTACAAAATAGAATTGCAAATAATAATAACTCACGCATAAATCCTTCCATATCAAGTCTTTTTTCCCTTGAGGAACTTTATGCCAATTATCATACTTAACACCACAATGGCTCCGAGTGGTACACCCAAGATAGTTTACAAATTTATTACAGTTCACTCCAATTGGATTTCCTCCATTATCAAACTCCACCACCAATTTGGATCCACTACCACTTTGTGCTAATAACTTCTTCAATAGAGTGATGCCCCTTTTCTTGTTAAATGTTTGGTGTTGCGCATCAAGTTGCTCCAGTGCTTCAGTGGGTACAGGTGCATCATCAACCTAAAATTTGACAAAAATAAACACACTAAATTAGCCCAATATAGAAATATAGGATATATGACATAACTAGAAGATAATGAATTTTATAGAAATACAGGATATGTTTTTAGAACTTACATTAGTATCCTCGCCATGCTCATCATATACAGCATGCTCATCATGGACTTCATGCTCATCATGGACATCATGCTCATCATGGTCAGCCATATGAAAATGTCATTAAAAAGGCAAACATTTAGCATTTGTATTAACTAGAAAAAGGCAAACATTTAGCATTTGTATTAACTAGAAAAAGGCAAACATTTAGCATTTGTATAAACATACATGTCTCTAAAATTGTGATCTTTTATCAATTAACAATCCTTCATTGTGATCTCCGCGCACATATAAGTCATCATTAGCTTCAATATTTTGTGGAGTGGGCAACCCAACTGAGAATGGACTGGAGTCATCATACTTATCATAGTACTCTTCTTCATCTATAGGATCTTCAATGAACTGTCTTTTACCATGAAGAAAAACTGACAATTTATCATTCGCAGGATCATCGATATAGAATATTTGTTTCGCCTGTGATGCCAATATGAATGGTTCACCCTTCTCGCCAATCTTTTCAAAGTTCACCAAAGTGAAACCCAATTCATCCACTGTAACTCCTTTGTTGTTATCAACCCAATTACATTTAAAGAGCGGAATTTTGAAATCTATGTAGTCAAACTCCCAAATGTCCTCAATGACACCGTAATATGACATTTTAGCTTAACGTGGACTCTTATCCTTTGCACTTGCAAAGTACATAGTCGACGCTTGAAGAGTGACCCC
This sequence comes from Alisma plantago-aquatica, assembly GCA_963693085.1. Taxonomy (NCBI): domain Eukaryota; kingdom Viridiplantae; phylum Streptophyta; class Magnoliopsida; order Alismatales; family Alismataceae; genus Alisma; species Alisma plantago-aquatica. The sequence goes on from OY856409.1 coordinate 1,950,046,646, forward strand.
ACTATTTTGGACGACACTCTTATCATCTTGGCGCTTTGTGTAATATGTGAATCCATTAATGTCAAATCCTTCATAAGACATAACATTCGGTTTTGGTTTAAAGGAGAGGCATTTGATAGTTTCTGTAATATCATTTGGTGTTTGAGATAGTTGATGTAAGACTTTATCTTCAAACCACTTAGTAAAAGTCTTATTATGCTCTCTAGCAAGCCACATTGAACTTGCTCGAGGATGTTGTCTCTTTATGAAATTGGTATGTTCCACGATATAAACACTCACTTCGTCCATATTGTGTAAAATATACAAGTGAGCTTGTTCCAACTGCTCACGGCTGATTACTTTCACCCGTGATCCCAAAATTCCTTTGCCCTCCTCAATATTCTTGTCATTATCAGGAGTGTCATTACCACTGAGAAAGTCATTGCAAAAATCCATAACCTCTCTCGCCACATAACCTTCAATAATACTCCCTTCAGGCCGATAATGGTTTGGAACATCACCTTTAAAAACCCTCATGTATCGTTCAAAGGGATACATCCAATGCAAGAAAACTGGTCCCAACATTTTCACTTCCCTAGTCAAGTGGACAACAAGATGTACCATGATATCAAAGAACGAAGGAGGGAAATACATCTCAAGCTGACATAGGGTAACAACCACTTCTCTTTGCAAATTATCGAGAGTATCAGGGTCAATAACTTTGCTGCATAGACTGTTGAAAAAGAAACAAAGTCTGGTAATTGCAAACCTTACATGCTTCGGCAATATAGATCGAATTGCCACAAGCAATATTTGTTGCATTAGAGTGTGACAATCATGAGATTTAAGACCTATCAACTTGAGATCTTTCATTGATACCAATCTACGAATGTTGGATGAGTAACCATGTGGCACCTTAACATTTACCAAGCATTCACAAAAAGTTTTCTTCTCCTTTCTAGACAACGTGTAACAAGCGGGAGGTAAGTATGTTCTTTTATTACCCATTTCACATAATTCTATTAATTCTGACCTTATTCCCATTTCACGTAGGTCCAGTCTGGATTTTATCCCATCTTTAGTCTTACCTGGTATATTTAACATAGTACCAATGATGCTATCACAGACATTTTTCTCAACGTGCATTACATCGATACAATGCCTGACTGTCAAAGAACTCCAATAAGGAATATCCCAAAATATTGACTTCTTCTTGAATGAAGAATTGTCACTCCATGTGGCCATACTACATTGTGATTTCTTACCAAATTCATTGACAATGTCTTTTACTCTTTCATAAACAACATCCCCTGGTATAGGTTTAGATGCACTCTGTTCATCATTCCATCCATTGAATGCTTTGCGCTTCCTACGATACGAATGGAATTTTGAAAGAAACCTTCGATGACCAAGATATACAGTCTTGCCTCCATGTTTTAGTCTTATTAAATCAGTGTTTTCTTCACATATAGGACACGCTTTAGCTCCTTTGACACTATATCCAGACAAATTCCCATATGCTGGAAAGTCATTAATAGTGCAAAACAACATAGCGTGCAAACGAAATGTCTCTCTTGCTGAAGCATCATAGGTCATCACACCTTCAGCCCAAAGTTTCTTTAAGTCATCAATCAAAGGTTCAAGATAAACATCGATATCATTTCCGGGTTGTTTAGGGCCTGATATCAACAATGACAACATAACGTACTTATTCTTCATACACATCCAGGGAGGAAGATTGTATATAACAAGCATGACTGGCCAAGTGCTATGTTGGCTGCTCAATGTCCCGTATGGATTCATCCCATCTGTACAAAGCCCAAGTCTTATATTCCTATCTTCTTCACCAAATTTGGGGTACAATAGATCAATCTTCTTCCACTGTGGGGAATCAGACGCATGTCGTAGGATCCCATCATTATTTTTCTTAACATCTGCATGCCACCTCAAATTCTTCGCATCTTTCAGATTTGCAAACAAGCGTTGAAACCGTGATATTATAGGTAGATACCACAACACCTTGGCAGGAGAACCAGTTTTTGACTCTCCCGAAGTCGTCAATTTATACCGTGACACACCACATTTTGGACAATCTTTCAAATCTACATAGTCCTTTTGAAATAATACACAATCATTCGGGCATGCGTGTATCTTCTTGGCCTCCATTCCCATTGGGCACAACATTTTATTTACCTGGTATGTTGAGATTGGAAGCTCGTTTCCTTCAGGAAGCATTTCTTTCAACAAAGTCAACAATGAAGTGAAGTTTTTGTCGCTCCATCTATTGTTAGCTTTCAACTTATACAATCTCAACACAGCACTAAGCTTCGTAAACTTAGCACAACCTATGTATAACGGTATCTCAGCATCATGCACAATGTTTGTAAAGATAGGAGGTGGATCTGTGTGCTCTACCCTACAACTATCCAGCATCGCATCAACGATGTCTGCTGGAACTGGTTCGTTCACATTTACGTCATCGGAGGCAATTTCTTCTTCCACCCAAGCACTGCTATCGACATCTACTGGTTTCGATTTTGAAATCTCTCCATGCCAGTGCCATTCTGTATAGCCTTGTACAATCCCGTTGCACATGACATGACTTTTGATTTCCTCACCAGTGTTGACTTTCAAATTGTTACCGCAATGCCTACATGGACAGTAGAACCTATCTGTAGGTTTTTTCCTATGTTCCTCGGCAAATCTAATAAACTGATCAAGACCAGATATAAACTCTAGGGTGCAATGATTACGAATGGACATCCATGATCTATCCATTCTATGATCAGAGAAAACAAGTATATATTAGGAAACAAGTATATATTAGGAAAAGATTAGGGTATACACTTACAACCTAAGCGTATAATGTGATGTCATTCTTATATATAATAAATGTGTACCACCTATCCCATCCTTGAACACCTAATCTCACTAGTAAGTGTATAATGTGTATTCGGTTTTCAAGAAAATTTTGGCAGCATTTCCCCGCTGTTCTCTAAGTACATATGTACTTAGAGAACAAACGGGGAAATGCTACCAAACTTTTCTCGAAAACCCAATACACATTATACACTTACATCCTAAGTGAGATTAGGTGTTCAAGAACAGTCCCAAACTGGGGACTATCCAAGATTTACTCCTAATGAGTCAATCTTGGACGGGTTTCTAGGCCAACAAACACATTTGATGTCATTCTTATATATAATAAATGTGTACCACCTATCCCATCCTTGAACACCTAATCTCACTAGTAAGTGTATAATGTGTATTTGGTTTTCAAGAAAATTTCGGCAACATTTCCCCGCTATTCTCTAAGTACATATGTACTTAGAGATCAAACGGGGAAATGCTACCGAAATTTTCTCGAAAACCCAATACACATTATACACTTACATCCTAAGTGAGATTAGGTGTTCAAGAACAGTCCCAAACCGGGGACTATCCAAGATTTACTCCTAATGAGTAAATCTTGGACGAGTTTCTAGGCCAACAAACACAATAATAGATATGTACATGTTAGGGTTTCATCACAATTGATGTTAGGGTTTAAACAATGTTAGGGTTTAATCAAATCAAATTAGGATGCTAGAATGGACAAGTTTAAATCAAATTAGGATTTAAATTAGGGTTCCAATATGATTCAATTTAATTAATTTTTATGTGAAAGATGTAATATTATAATACATACAATGGCAACGAAATGAAACCCTAATTGTATATGCATAAAAGGATGTCTCAAAGGTTGAATCTAATATATGCATCCTAAAAAAGGTATCACATCACAAATGTGCATTTCAATAATCATATTTTATTTCCTTCCAATTAGTGTGGGTGCCAAGTTTGGAATTGTTTTCTAATCATGGGTCCCTTAATTTTATTTAGGATAGAAGATAAAATCAAGGATATCAAATAGTATAAGGCGCACCCCCAAAAGTAAAAAAATGGATTTATATTAAGCATCATACCAATTTAAATCATGTTAGTTAGCAGTATTTTTTTTTGATCAATTATGCTTGAGATGCAGATATTTCTGTAAAGGATGGTCATTGACTCCTGAAAATGGGAATGCCACACGAACATGGATGAGAATAGGTAGATGTTTTTGAGCATGGGCTTGACATCAGCCAAGTTATGGTGTGGAACGAGGAGATGAGACTGTTACTGAATGGAAAGAATGGCAGAGGAAGGGCTTGATGCTAGTACCTTGTGAGCAGCAGAGTTAGGGCGTGAGCAAGGAGACGCAGAGCAGCAACAAGGAGGAAGGAGCGGGCGGCGGCGGCGGCGGCGATGCAGAGCACAGCAGGAGCAGGATCGTCGACGAGCAGGAGCGGCGGCGAGCAGGCGACGGCGGCGGCGGCGACGCAGAGCAGCAACAGGAGCAGGATTGACGGCGAGCAGGAGCAGCGGCGAGCAGGTATCCAATGGCGGCAGGAGCAGTGGTGAGAAGGAGTGGTGGCGAAGAAGGGGGTGCCGGAGAAGGGGAGCAGAAGAAGAAATCGCCGGAGAGAAATCGGCGGCAGCAGAGAAATAGGGAAATCGCTCGCAATGAAACAGAAGAAAGGGGAAGAGTCGGGCGATCGAGGGTTATGAAGTTCCCAAATAGCATCGGTTGTTTAAAACAACCGACGCCTAAACATCTTTAGCGTCGGTTGTTTGAAAAAATCGACGTCCAATTGGACGATATTTTCATGAAATTGTTTGGCGGGAACCACCTTCAGCGTCGGTTATCCTTGAATAACCGACGCTGAAGGTGACACTTTTCGAGCAAATTTTCATCGCACATACGCGTCGGTTTCTACCTAAATAACCGACGCTGAAAATGACACTATTTTTTTGATCGAAATTTGGATTTCGCGGGAGACTTTAAGCGTCGGTTTGTTATAAAAAACCGACGCTGAATACAAAGCGGTACCCGTGTCTGGCTGGTCTTCAAATATAGACGTCGGTTTGCTTAAACAACCGACGCCTAACATATAAGGCGTCGGTTTTCCTTAATAACAGATGCCCAGAAAAGTGTCACTGAATGCTATTTCTATAGTAGTGATACATTCCATAGCATTCAATTATCTTTGTCAAGTGGATTTTAGTCTCATTTTATAAAGATTGAAGTGCAGGGATATACCTCCACATCTTAGAAAGAAAAAAAAGGAGATAGTTTGTAATGAAAGCTTGAGCATAATTTCAATCATGCTGAAAGAAAGAAGAAAAAAAATTGGGCTAATAAAAAATAATATGAAGTTTGTCAATGTTCAAATATTCTGAGGGAGAAAGTATGCCTTTAACCGTTTTTGAAGAGATGACGTAATCCACATGGTGCATTCTTTTGCTTTCTTCTGTCATTCTCATTGATTGATGAGATTGCTTGATTCATGCATCATTTATTAAAAAAACAAACACAATAGGCGTTAGGATTTATGCATAATATTATTTTCACTCATGTAGGTTCATCATACTTTTGCATAAATGAGTTGGATGTACTTGTGATTCTTCAATTGCCACCCATTTCATACCATCAATTGCTCTTATTGGTAGGCCACTTGAATGGTTTTTCTCCTCATCCATTCCTATAAGGAGATTTGCTTCCAATTAGTCGGTATTTAGGAAAAATAGGAATTTAGAATAGGGAATCACATAATGCACCAAGTGAATGCCTAAATTATTATGACATTAACTACTTTCTTGATAGTGTTCATTGATCAAAAGGTGGACAACTTTTATGGAAATTTTTGGTCACTTTATAGCAGTTATTGGTTCAGTGGTCAATGAAGGTCGGTTTGGGGACTGTTTGGTGGACATGGTTAAGATGAGAATTCATGTGTTACGTCGTTTTTCTCACTTTTATCAAACATATCCAAGAGTGTGTTGCTCGAGGATGAGAAACATTCAATCTTAGGGGAGTTTGATGCATGGGTTTTTAGTCATTCACTTACATATTTTCTTTTGTTTTATGTATTGATTTGTTATTTATAGGATTAATTATCCATGAAATGCTATCAATAGCCTATCTCATCTAAATGCATCAAAATTGTGTGATTCTACTATTTAAAATAGTTTAAAAATCATCTTGAGTACTTATGTACATTTTTGTACTCTTTCAGGTACCACAAAAGTTCCACAGACTCAGTACTATCAACCTCACAAGTCAGTGGTATCGAATTCATGTCAGTAGCAGACCAGGAACTTGCATAGAATCGATACTACTGACACCAAAAGTCAGTAGTACTGAAATCATGTCAGAGAGGTGCAATAAGTGATTCGTAGAACCTTGGTATCACCGAGTACACCAGACTCGATACTACCGAGATGGCATCAGAGAGACAAAGTTGGATTGGAATACAGACTCGGTACAATCAATATAGTTTGGTAGTATCGACATTGCGGGAGTACGCGTCCAACCTAGAAACTTAGTACTATTGACTTCACAGTCGGTAATACCGAGTTTGCCTGATCAGGCAATCCAAAGGCATCACTCTAATCTAATGGTTGGTATTATTTCACACCCTAAGTGGCTCCTATGACTAAAGGGGAGTGCGGCCAGACCTAAGGACTCAGCCATTTTCCATTGCATGACACCAGAGAGAGAGGGCACAACATCGAAGGCTACATCTAGGACGATCCAAGCACCTTCGGTTTGTGATTCTACATCCAAAAGATAGTAGATTACACATACATCATAGGGAATCATTCGAACCGGCTATTCTCTAAGGGTTACTTTATATTTCTAATGTTTCCCACATTTTTCTCATTTCTTGCTATGTATTCGTCTATGGAAACCATGCGAGGCTAATCCCCTTAATTCCTTAGGATCTGAGAGTAGCCCAGATATGCATTGTACCTAACTTTTATGCATTAATATCACTTTTACTCCTAATTTCTGGATATAAACCTATGAGATTGTTATGTTCTATTTGTGCTTGATCACCATAAATAGATTATTAGATCCTTAATCATTTTGGGAGAAGGGTTAAGGGTTGGAAGAGCATTGGTTACCCATTTATTGCTCCCTTTGGGAAAGGTGGAGCGTAATTAGGAGGAGAGACATAGAGTTTATTGTAAAGCACCTAATTAATTAATCAATTGTTGTGGAAATGGAATTGGCATTAAAATAGTTAGTGAAGTGCACTACAGAAGTGGGCAGTTCTTGCTATAGGCTCTTTATCCAGAGATAGGGGTGATAGATGTTAGTGTGTAGAGGTTTGTTAATGTGTTGTCCGTGATGAAACCACCGTCCTAAGGAATTAGTTCTACTCTGAGTTACTTATTCTTTAATTTTATTTCATTTCTATTTTTGCTTTTATTCAATTAAACCATTTTCAACCATTTTTACCAACCTAGTTGATGAGATCATAGTTAGTAGTATATCACTTAGATCCAGGTGATGCTCACTGGACAGCCATGAAGAACATCCTCAAGTACTTGAGAAGCACTAAGGATCAATTCTTGGTCTACATCAGAGAGGAAGAGTTGGTGGTAAGAGGTTACACTGATGCAATCTTCCTGACTGATAAAGATGACTACAAATCGCAATCAGGATTTGTGTTTTGTTTAAACTGTAGAGTTATAAGTTGGAAGAGTTCCAAGCAAGAGACAATTATCAATTCTACAATAGAGGTTGAATATATTGCTACATCGAATGCAGCAAAGGATGATGTATGGGTCAGGAAGTTCATACAGAACTTGGGGCCATTCCAAGCATCATCGATGCAATTGAGCTATATTGTGACAACAGTGGAGCTATTGCACAAGCTAAGGAACCCAAATCACATCAATGCTCAAAGCACATACAAAGGTGGTTCCATCTCATACGAGAGATCATACAATGAGAAGATGTAAAGATTTGAGGAGTACCAACTGAGAACAATATTGTTGACCCCTAGACAAAGGCACTTTCACAGTAGAAGCACAACGGACATGTTAGATCACTTGGAATGTGATTCGTAGGTGATCGTCTCTAAGTACAATTGGGAGTCTATTGGTATGTATGCTCAGGGAGCCAACCATATGATGATTGGAATGGCATGCTTTGTAAATGATTTGATTAATAACAAAGGCACGATTCCAACTTATTCTACTTAATTCAGTTATGAGATATGATGTAACAATATAAATGTCTAGAGAATGATATTACTCAATGATGTATGCATTCAAGTATGTGACTTAAAGAAATGAGATCATACTGATGTTGATAGTATACATATATATTCTCATTATGTCCCTGATCAGTTGCTATTGTGGAAGGTTGATAGACAACAATAAGACACAAGATCAGAGAGTGAGTTGGTTGATGACAAAATCGCATTAGTCATGATATGGCAATATTAAACCAAGCACATAGATACATGTTAGAGAACAGTGTATCAGACTGACCTACCATGAGACTGACACATGGAAGCCATTGCCATGGTAGTCATAATCATCTCTCATAGTGATGGTGGTGATTGTGGTTCTTAGACCTAAAATCATTACACTCATCACATGTCGTTCGGTATGCTTTGACATCATCAAACACAATCCTAAAACATGGGATGTCATAAAGGTGATGATAGGTGATTGTGATGCATTTGGATCAAATGTGAATGATGTAGATGGGATTTGTCCCTCCAACATGAGTTTGATATCCTAGGCCTATTGATTAGTGAGACTGAGAAATGCATGGTCATGCACATGTGAGTCAATATGTGATATTGATCTTACATATATATCAGATAGTTAGCTCTGGTTCTAGAAACAAGATTGAATGTTGAATAGGGTGACTACTCCATGCCTCAAGTTCAATCTGAATATCAAATATGAAGGAACTATACAAACACTATAATACCATACACATATTGTAGATTGAAGTTGTTCTCCAACTATCCATTTACTTGGGTAGCATTGATGTGTGACTAGGCACCACTCATTGCCTGTGATGTCATAACTTGTTATGGACATTCACTGCCAACGCAATGTGAGACATATAGGGTCACCTACATAGGTATTGACCTAGAAGAGGAGTTTAATCTTGAATGATGATTGAATTGGTTACTAAAGTGTTTAAGTATTTGATTCACACCACAAATCAGCTGACTACACTACCAACCAGTTGACTCACTCAGTGAGACAACCGTTCGGATTGACAAACAAACGGCTCAAGTGATGAGACGACCGTTTGGAGTGTTGGGCTTACTAGAACTGAATTGGCTAATGTTTTCACAATACACGCACCAACCATCGGCTCACTGGGTGAACTGGTCGGATCAGGTACAACTAGACAACTGATTCACCTAGTGAACCGATCGGCTCAGTTGGGCTGGAGGAAGGTTCTACTAAATTTCCCAAATATGTGGGAAAGTTTAATCATTTCGATTATACAAGTCAATTGATGCAAGGAATTGATGTTTAGCAATAATTGGAAATGAGTTGCCAAATTCATGTGCAATTGGGAAACATGCAAAACAATTGTCTCGCTGAGAGAAATGATCGACTCACATGTCAGACGACCATCCTGGATACCAGCTGACCGATTTGACACTCACAGGTTGCAAAAATGCAAGATCTTCTGGTCCCTTTCACTCCCACACAGATTGGGAACCTAGACCCTAACCCCTCCTATAAATATAGGGGTATTGGGGGCTTCAAAGAACACAACTCAATTTCCTCTAACAATTGTTGTCCTATCTAGTTGTGGTAACCAATAGAGAGCCTGAGCAAGTCCTACCCGTTAAAGGGAGGGATAGCAAGGGAGGAACAACTGTGTGAGAGAAAGTTGGTGACTAGTACACCAACGGGAGGAACAACTCCTTTCTATCCATTCTAGTAGGATGACATGAATTGTAGGCAGTCCTTGTGGACTTCCATAGAGGCATCAAAGTTGTTGTTCGCTTCTAGGAGGACAACATCAACCTACAGTTTGTGGTGTAGACCAAGAGGCACAACAGCAGATGAGTCTTAGTGTAACTAGAAGAAGACAGTTGCACATTTACAATGACGAGGAGATATCAGTGGACTTGCTCCAGGACTAGGTATATCCTCGAAACCATCCTTTGCATCTTAAAGTTTTTGACACAATCTATTGGTTATTGGGAATATGGTAGTTCAATTATTTGTTTCTGCTGCCTATGCTATAGCCATATTTCCCTATAGATTCCTAATAATAATTGTATCAAATTCGTTGTCATCATTAAGAGAATATATTTCTTCATTGGTCATGTCTTGGCCATTATACTCTAGAAACACTTCAATCTTCTACCATTTAAGCATCTTGGATTATTTGGCATATGGGTATTGTGCCAGTCTAACACACCTACCTTTTATAGAAGATCATTTAATTGGCTATGTCAATAATGTTTCATCCTTGTTTGTTTGTGCTATGTCAAACACATTAACCATCTACTACATCCTAGCATTCCTATGGCATAGATCTTATCAAGGCTACCACATGGTGGTTGTCTTCTAGAATCTATCCAAAGACAATATTACTCTTTATGTGTTCCTTTAGCATACCCAAAGATACAAGATCCATCCTAGGAAAGCGCTAGATGTGTCAATGATTTGATGTTTATCAATATGTCTCGTGGTTCTGTATCAATATCAGGGGGAAGCTTCAAAGTCAAATATGCTGAATATGTTAAATTTTGGGCGGTGTTCTTATGTCGTGTAAAGTATATCTTCATTTTTGTTTGTGTATATTTTTATTTGAGCTTCTCTTGTCTATGTCCAAGCTAGTTATGTGATTCTCCGATTCTTTAACTTGTAAGGTAGTGTTAGAAGTATCATATCATATCATATGATTTATGGACTAGAGCTTATAGGGCCATATAGAGGCTAGTTAGGTCTAGAAGTCTCTAGAGTCATGTCTACAATCTCCTATACAAGGTAGAGGGGTTCTCTTGTATCTAAAATATTGTCAAAAAAATTGTGAATATTTAATCAATATCATTTCTTGTATACGTAATTAAAAATACTATATTGGTAGATATGGCTAGGAAAGCTAATAACTCTAGCCTCATAGTAAAAAAACACCCCATGGTTTTGGCTATATTAAAATATAGGCTTTCTAACACATGCAACACCATTCACATTGATCCCAAAAATAGCCAAACCAAATACCTAACCTAAAACTTTCCTCCAAGAACCATGGGAGTTATAGTTCATCCTCAAATACAAGAATTATGACTTGAAGTATCTTCATCTTCCTATTAGATTGAGTTGCCAAGTCCTGGGTTGGTTTTAGTTGGGTTAGAGTTAATGTAGTTGGAAAGTTCACTTTTGTGATACTACTTTCGAATGAGATTAGTCCACATTTTATTGAAATAAAAATCAAAGGACCTTATTAAGCAGCGAAAGGCCAAAACAGGATGCATGCTTTGCATAACAACAAACCCACAAAATTTAACTATGCTTGTAAGTGTTTGATCTTAAAGGCCTATAAGTGCCACGACTGATTGACTTTATTAGTGACAACTCAATTGTAGTATACGAAAGAGGTTCTAATTTGTGAGCTTCAACATCTCAAGACATCAACAGGCCTAGTCTTCACCCTCATTAACACTACAAAAGACAAATAGTCATTGAGATCATTGGAATCTATGTGATCAATAATGATAAGCCTACTAGGCATAATAAAAACAATGTGCCATAGAACCAAAATGATATTTTAATATTATTTTGATTTATCAACCTTCTATGACATGAATCCTTGATGGTTTCATATTGAAAATGAAAATTCAAAAAAGAGTTGGTACTTAGGAGTCTTTTGTTCCCATTGTAGATAAGAAGGGTCACATATCATTTGATTACTTAAACCACAATTATACTACAAAGCCAAAGGTCATATTTCTATATTTTGTCCATTTTAACATAACGTCCATGTCAAATGCCCATTTTATGATTCATGACAAAAAAAATTATGAGTAGAAAAATAGCTCATTTAAAAAAAATAGGGTGGGATGAATGGATAAACTTCAAATATCCACCATGCATCCATAAATCCTTGTCATTATATCAGTGTATCCATGCTCCCATCAAATAAATCTGACATGAATCATCCTTTGATGACATGTCATTTATCTATCTTTTGTTGATGTGTCATTTATCTATAATTCCAAAACAATGTAGATAGCACAATTTGATCACCATGTAGTGATTACAACCCTCTCTCATACACTAGCTTACAACATCATAACTCTTTTTCCAAATGGTATACAACCATTTTGATAGGAAAATCACTCTCCTATAGTCTCTGTTGAAAATGTGATATGAAAGCAAGAAATACCTTAACCCTAAATCCTCTAAATATAAGATTATGTTCATATGTAAGATTATTTTCAAAGGCTCACCCCCTCCTCTTATTCTTGAAACACCATGAAGAGTCATTCAACCCTACCACCCACTTTAGGCCAACCTGCATATTCAATATGGCCAACTCAGAAACTACCTCCTTTATCCCCATATTGAAGAGATCTTCCTATATTCAACTCTTACCTCAAAAAGATTGGCTAAGGTTATGTTGAACAATGACCTCTTGATAACCTTCCCTCTAAATACATAGGAGGTTTAGTTTCATATCATCAACCCCATTGAGGTGTCGGTTGGTCGATCAATTGAGATCGGGTCGATCAATTTATAGGTGTAGAAAAGGATTAGATTTAAGGTTTTTGGTAGTGGATCAATAGACAATGTTTTGATCAATAGACTAGGTGGTGGGTTAGGTTATCTGATAGGGTTAATTAACTAGCCAATTGGGATTCTAACTAATTGGTTGGGGACAGAGATAGTGGGTAGGGTTTGTTGGTGGACTAATTAACTAGAGTTTATCTGACTACTTGGGTGATTGTCAATATGGGTGGGGGTATTTATGTAAAACATATAATGACTAATGTCCAATCAATCAACTGGTGGTAGGATGTGAGGATGCAAATTCAGGTAAATTGGTCTAAGGTATTTATGTAAAACATATATTGACTAATGTCCAGTCAATAAATTAGTGGTAGGATGTGAGGATGCAAATTTAGGTAAATTGGTCTAACTAATGATTTGTCAGTTGATTAATATTGGGATATTGGAAATGGTTATGTGTCTAATTCGGTCAGATGGGAGGCATTTGATATATTGGTACACAGGATAGTTTCTTGGTTGTGTGGGATTGTCATGGTGACCCAATCAACTAGACAACAATAGATTGATTCACATAGATGAAGCTATTTTGGATGAAAGTAGTGGTGAGTGATTATTTAGTTAGCTCTTAGATGACTCATGACTGAAATTCACTAGGGACAAATCCAAGATCTACTTCATCTAATGGTATGACGTCATTTGCAAGTGGATGTATCTTATTGTACTATATCTAGGATCAAACTCAAAGGACGTCATCTTTTAAGAATTATATTGGTCAAGTTAATCGAACTAGACAAAGTATTTAACACAAGAGTTTTTTTCTAGTTGATTAAACTATATCTTTTTTGGAGTATGAGAGAACCACCCCCGCATAAGCGCCACATTCGTGACCCCCCCATGCGGCGTAAACTCTCGGGTCCCTGGGCGACCTGCAAACCCAGGAACCATTTAAAGCGCACAGTTGGCCGGCCTGCGCGATGGGTAAACACTTCAGAGGAAGCCGCTGGGTATCGAACCCGGGTCCCTTCATGAGGGGGCCCGTGCCCGAACCACCTGAACCACTCCCCCCCGGCAGATTAAACTATATCATGGTATTAAAAATGCTAAGACAATATTTAATTGTCAAATGGTGGAAACATTGATTTGGATGGGTTTTACCTATGCTACCCAATGTTTTAAAAAGGAGTATGTGTTATGCGTGCGGAGAGGTCACCTTGTAGAGTATATGCGATATGCGGGAGTATATGAAGAAGTATATGCAGTTTTGGATTTTTTAACAATTTAATTATTATATATGAATTAATTACACAAGTGCATATTTAAATTATACAATTACATATTTGGACCCCAAAATTTGAGATAGATTAAATGTAAAGTTTAAATGAAACGTGAAGCACCATTTTGAATGCATTCTAGAGTTGTTTAAGCATAAACTTCAATGAAGCATGCAAAAAAAGGTTAAACACATGCTCATAACAATGAAGACTGACCAAATCATACAAAAAGATGCCCACATGTCCTAAAGGTCCAAAACAACAAACAGTAAAGGAGCATGCACCTCATGTACAAAACATCAACAAAATACAACATTAAGAGAATGTCATTAATAAAACTATAATCTAGTTTTGGATGAGATAATAAATGTCTATCTAAAAAGCGCTGGCTAATCGGCCTTATAAGCGGTTAAGTATATGTGGGCCGCTTATGCGGCTCGTGCGGCCTTTTTTTGAAACACTGATGCTACCTATGTTTTTCTCTCATTGCATCATAATCAAGCCCTTAATTAATTAATGTTTAGGCATGGAGAATATGTTCCTTTTGGAATGAGGTTTTTCCTAGACATATAACACTCTAGACTCATCGTATCATGAGATAGAGATCACATACCACTGCCTCATAAATGCCTATTTGAATTTTTCATTAAGATTTAAAAAGAAACTAATGATGCTATAGATCTTTGTTTCTAATCCATATACATCTAAGGACTGATAAACATCAAAAACTATGGCCAAACAATACCGTAATCATATAGTATTAGATTCAAAACATACAAAGGTGCATACAAGGAATGTGAAATAGAAGATAACACAAATGGCTAGTGGAAGCTACACCCTACACCCAACGAGTGAACTACTTGCTCATCATGGAAGGGGAAACATTAGCAAGAAAATAGAGAAAGAAAGTCACCTTAACTACGATAGAAGGAGGGGCATCCGTTGTGTGCAATTGTATGAATTTGTGCATTATAGCAAACTTGGACCAATAAAGCAACAAAGTCATCCATGGATGTTTGTTAGATCCACCTTGTTATTTGGCAATCCTTCTTCTTTGCTCAGTTCAAACCTTGTAAAGGTGTGATACGTGGTACATGGATGGAGGCAATGGATTTGGGGTGTGTTAGACACTTTGTTACCTAGCCTCTATCGAGTTTAAGGTTAGACAGATTTCATGAAGGCTTGGAGCCACAAATGACATGATGGATCTAGTGATGCTATGATCTCCAATATGCAGGTTGACAATAGATTGTAGCAACACTTTTTTTGAGAGAAGAAATATCATGCTTCAAAATAGGGGGTTGGTATTTGTAGGTGTGTCATAAGCTTTAGGGTTTCAACTCCAACCAATTGTAGTAAATTTGTCGACGGTAGGGATAAGATAAGCAGTCATCATTGATGGGCCTCTTGGAAATCAGGCTAACATTCTACCCAAATGATGGCACAATATTATCCACAAGCACACGTCTCAGGTACATAGTATACAGGGCATCAAGTATGGGGTTGAATCCTTAGGGAGTTGATGCGATGATTTTGAGTCGCATTTATAGACCTTTTTCATATGTGTATTGTGCTCTAATTACTCATTTTTATGGATAATATTACATAATTCACTCATTTCGGTCTTTGCCTTCATATTATGTCAAATCCCCTTTGTTTTACTATTTTGAATATTATTTATCATAATATTATTATTTGTGTGGATTTACTTGGTCTTGTTGTGAAATTTCAGGAAAAACAAGTATTTGCTTCCGTCGATACCATCGACGGAAGTCGATACCATCGACCAAGCCACAGATTGCCAGACCAGAGGAGCAGCACAGAGTCGATACCATCGACACCCAAGTCGATGGTATCAAGATCCCTTTAGGTTGCTGGCGAGGAAAACGTCGATACCATCGACCCAAGTCGACGCCATCGACGCATTGAGGCTACAGCGTCGCTAAACGACAACAACCGACGCTAAAGAGAGTCGATACCATCGACCCAAGTCGATGGTATCGAGATGACCATAGGCACTCAGACGAAAAGAAAAGAAAGTTGCCGCTAATACGCTGGGTCGATACCATCGACCCGCGTCGATGGTATCGACGTCGGTAGATATGCGTTGGATCTGTTTTGATCTCGATCGGACGGCTGTTGTTATTTGACGACCTAATTAGGGACTTATACCTAATGACGGCCGTCGAGATGAGGGGAGGATCGAATTTTGCATTGCACGAGTGCCGAGGAAGGAGAGAAAGGAGAACGGAGGCCAGAAGCTCATCCCGGGTGATTCGGACGCTGCCGAAGACGAATTCCACCACCGACAGGCGGGGAAGCTCGTATTCTACGCCAAGGATCTACCGGTTCTTCTCCGTTCAGGGGTTTTCCCACTTGTTTCACATTTTTCTTATGAATTCCCCTATTTCTACCATGTATTCGTGCGAGATGAACATGAGAGGCTAAAACCCTCCATCTTTAGGACCGGGAGTAGCCCGGGAATGCATTGTATGACAATTTTATATTGATAATTCATTTTGTCTCTCTCAAATCCGCGGTATAGATTCATTTTCTCCATATATATTGTTATGCTTGATCACCATAATAATAGCTTAATTCCCTTAATTACTTCGACAGAAGGATTAACGGTTGAAAAGAGACGAAACCTACATTAATCGATAAAACCCTTGACAAAGGAGTTGTAAAATTAATGGTGGAAACTGAGAGACCGTAGGTAATGCGCTTAGTTTAGGGGAATGATTACTACGACGGTGGAATCAACCTAAAACTAAGTAGTGGATTACACCATGACAGTGGGTAATTCTGTATTCAGGCCACTACCCGGATAGAGAGAGAAGAGTGAGGAATTATATAAAACTTAATACAATGTTGACCCACGGTGAAACTGCAATCCTAAAGATACTCTTTTGAATTGATTAAATTAATCTTTAATCGATTGTTTTCTTTGTTTCATTTTGTTTTTTTTTTAATTTCGACAAAAAACCTTATTTTGTCATTCGGCCTAGCTGATTGCGATTAGTTAGTAGGAGTCTCCAATAATTCACGTATCCCTGAGTTCGACTCGGGCCTCACAAAGGCCTATATTACTCGATGCGTATACTTGCGTTTAAGCGCATAGTAAAATACACGTCAAGTTTTTGGCACCGTTGCCGGGGATTCGGTGAATTGTTGGCACTTCGAGTGCTAAGAGCGGCCACTCTAGGCCACATTTTTTTTATTTTTTTTGAAACAATTTTAAATATTCTTAAATTTCTCTATAATTGTGTTTTCTCGTTCAAAGCATAGTACTGAACCCCGATTTTCTTATTTCAGGTACTTTGCATGGTGCATACATGTAGTATAGACTACGACAATCGCACACCTGAGGTTCCACCTCCGGGACCAGAGGACGAGGATTATTACGAGCAAGATCACCAAAGCGATATAGATTCTGAATTTGAGCAAGAGCAAGCGGAAGAAATGGCCGAACCACAGATGATATGGGAGAAGATCAAAGAGTCTTCTTCATCAGCTTCAAAGGGGCCTATAAAGAAACAGGGGCTCAACATTCCAACCTATAAGATCGATCCAGCATTGATTAACTTTGTTAAATCAAACGCATTTCACGGGCTGAAGAATGAGGATCCAGTGGCACACATTAGTCAGTTTTTTGAAAATTGCGATATGGTGAAGATAGATAGGTTCCCTCAGGATGTTCTGTACCTCAAGTTATTCCCAAGTTCCCTGGAAGGAATAGCGAGAGAGTGGCTGCATAACCTTGACGATGAGTTTGTTGAATCATGGGATCATATGGTAGAGGTTTTCTTTGAGAGGTTTTTCCCTCCTGAGAATACCAATGACATGATTAGGAAGATTCACAATTTCACCCAACAGGCGGGTGAAACATATTCTGAGACTTGGGAGCGATTCCAGGTCATGTTGAGGAGATGTCCACATCATGGACTGGACAAGGAGACACAGGTGAAGATCTTCTATTTTGCTCTCTCCGAGCATGATAGAAGCAACTTGGACTCGGCCGGTTCAGGATTTTTCTTGAACAACACTGATACGAGATGCTGGGAAATACTGAAGAACATGGCACGAAAGCAATCCTGGGGAGAAAGAGAGAGAGGCCCAGTTGAGCAAGCAAGAGTTGCCAGTGAGTCCAAGGCAATGAGAGAGTTAAATGAGAAGATGGATCTTCTCGCAAAGAAGCTACTGCAGAAGGAAGACAATGAGTCCGAGGAGGAGGCTCAAGCCAAGTACATGAGGCAACAGCAAGGGTACAGGAACAATGACTATTCATGGCGAAAGGACAAAAAGTTCTCATGGAAGGATCTGAACAATTTTCTGCAGGATCCGGATGCCAAGCCTGCACCAGCCACAGAGGACAAGAGCACTGAGTTGCTCAATCAGGTCATCAAACAAAACCAGGAGTTAATGAACACATTTGGGCAACAAATCAAGCAACAGGGTGAATTTATGAATCAATTTGGGCAGACTTTGCAGAGCCACGGGGCTCAAATGAGAACTATAGAGACTTCCATGGCGCAGATGGCGGCTGAGATTGCAAGTTTGAAGAAGCCAGCACATCCGGGTTTTCCAGGGAACACCAATGTTCCCGGGGGAAACCAGTAGGCCAAGGCTATCCTACTGAGGAGCGGTAAGAAAGTGTTGAATCCAAGGGCGGATGACACAAGCACACCGCAGGACAAAGTTGAAGATGCAAATATCAAGGAGCAGCCCACACCTGTCACAGGGCAAGCTGAAGATATAGCTGAGAATGGTAATAAAGAACAAGCTACTGAGGAGGAACCGCAGAAATTGACACCCTATGTGCCACCTCATCAAAGGGCACATACCGTTCCGGTCCCCTATCCCAATAGCGCAAAGGCAAGGAAGGTGGATGCACAATTTAAGAAATTTCTGGACAGCTTTAGGAAGTTATCGGTAAATATTCCTTTATTAGAGGAAATTGAGCAAATCCCGTCTTATGGGAAGTTCCTAAAAGATGTCATCACTAAGAAGAGGAAAATACCCGACACTGAGGTCGTGGTGCTGAAGGAGCAAGTAAGTTCTTTCATTATGGGCACTTTGCCGCCAAAAAGACAGGATCCCGGATGTTTCAATATTTCTTGCTTTATCGGGAAGTTTAAATTTGGAGAGGCACTTTGTGATTCTGGGGCAAGCATCAATTTGATGCCCCTTTCTACATTCAAGAAGCTTGGATTAAAGGAATCAAGGCCAAGCAACATGACTATCCAACTGGCCGATAATTGTGTGGTGAAACCGTATGGAATCTGCGAGGATGTCTTGGTAAAGGTAGACCGTTTTGTTTTTCCGGCTGATTTCGTGGTTATGGAAATGCAGGGTGAGCATGGCAATGAGTTGCTACTTGGACGCCCATTCCAAGCAACAGCCGATATGATCTTGGAGATGGGAAGAGGTCGCTTGACCTTGGGCATTGCGGATGATCGCTTTGAGATGGTCATGCCTACTAGCAATGCATCTACTAAAGCAAAAGCACAGTGCAACATGGTGAAACATGTGGAACACAATATCTCACTTTGTCTTGGGAAGCCATTCTTGGATATGGCTCATGTGATGAGCAAGATGGATAATGGGACCTTAGCTGTGGACATTATGGAGCAAACTAAAGTTGTCTCTTTAGACAAGGCTGTTGGGTTTCCAAATGATGAGAATGAGGACATTCCACCTTCTTGGGAGGATGATGCGATTATTACTTCAGTTTTTGATGCATATCCGGAATTGCCTTTGGAGGCGTGTTTGCTAAATGTCACTTATGATTGGATGCGGAGTACTTCACTCAAGGAGTGCGCCAAAATGCTTCAGATGCTTCCATGTTTCTACACAAGGCACTATGAAGACTTAGGTACACTTCCACCACCGCTGCAATCATCTCTTATTTGCCCGCCGGAGTTGGAGTTGAAGCCACTGCCCCCGCATCTTAAGTACGTCTTTCTAGCTGAGAAGGAAAAGTTACCAGTGATTGTATCTGCATACTTGAGTGCGGCTGAGGAGGAGCAACTACTGGTAGTGCTCAAGAACCATCGTGGAGCCTTTGGGTGGTCAGTCGCGGACATCAAGGGGATCTCCCCTACACTTTGACAGCACAAGATTCGGCTCGAGGAGGGAGCCAAACCAGTAATCCAGCCTCAGAGACGTCTAAATCCAAGCATGATGGAGGTTGTGAAGAAGGAAGTCATAAAACTTCTTGCTGCAGGGATCATATATGACATATCAGATTCGACGTGGGTGAGTCCCACACAGGTAGTCCCTAAAAAGGGGGGAATCATTGTCACTAAAAATCTTTTGAATGAACCTGTCACCACCCGATTGGTAACCGGGTGGCGTGTTTGCATTGACTACCGCCGATTGAATGCCGCAACTCTTAAAGATCATTTTCCATTGCCATTTATCGATCAGATTTTGGAACGTCTTGCCGGTCGGTCGCATTTTTGTTTTCTAGATGGATATTCGGGGTATAACCAGATTTCTATTGATCCTTTGGATCAAGAGAAGTCTACGTTCACTTGTCCCTACGGGACTTTTGCTTACCGACGGATGTCGTTTGGATTATGTAATGCGCCGGCAACGTTTCAACGCTGCATGCTCGCCATATTCTCTGACATGGTGGAGCGTTGTCTTGAGGTTTTCATGGACGACTTCTCGGTTTATGGGGCGTCTTTTGATGAGTGTCTATATAACTTGGATAAGGTGCTGCAGTGGTGCGAGGACACACACTTGGTCCTCAATTGGGAGAAATGTCACATGATGGTGACGGAAGGAATAGTGCTAGGACACAAGGTGTCTAGCAAGGGTCTTGAGGTAGACCCCGTAAAAATTGAGGTGATTTCTAAGCTACCCCCACCTAATTCTGTAAAAGGGGTGAGAAGTTTTTTGGGACACGTCGGGTTTTATCGGCGATTCATCAAGGATTTTTCTAAAATCGCAAAACCTTTATCTGAATTGTTGGAAAAAGATGCAGTTTTTTATTTCAATGAAAAGTGTCTTCACGCATTCGAAGTTTTGAAAGAAAAGTTGATTTCGGCTCCGGTTGTTCAAACGCCGGATTGGACAAAACCATTCGAATTGATGTGTGACGCTTCCGATTATGCAGTGGGAGCTGTTTTGGGGCAAAGGGTAGATAATAAGCCCGTTGTGATTTTCTACGCATCCAAAACACTTAATGATGCTCAATTGAACTATACAACTACAGAAAAAGAGTTACTTGCCGTCGTGTTTGCTTTTGAAAAATTTCGGCAATACTTAGTGGGTTCTAAAGTAGTTGTGTGGACCGATCACGCTGCGATAAAATATTTGATGGAGAAGAAGGATGCAAAGCCTAGACTAATTAGGTGGATTTTGCTTTTACAAGAATTTGATATTGAAATCAAGGACAAGTCGGGAATTGAAAATGTGGTGGCTGACCACTTGTCTAGGTTAGAAAGGGTAGATGAACAAGGTTTACACATACCCATAACCGAGACGTTCCCCGATGAACAACTTTTGAAAATTGATTCTAAGGAACCATGGTTTGCTAATATTGTTAACTATTTGGCTTGCGGGATCATCCCGGAAGACTGGTCTTATCAAGAGAAAAAGAAATTCTTTCATTCTTTGAGATACTATTTTTGGGATGACCCAATTCTTTTGAAGCAGTGCAGGGATGGTATTATTCGCAGGTGTGTGCCGGAGGTGGAGTACGAGAGTGTTCTCCACCACTGCCATGCTTCGCCTACGGGAGGACACCATGCTAGTTCACGGACAGCAGTCAAAGTGTTGGAAAGCGGCCTTTATTGGCCAACTTTGTTCCGGGATGCCTATGATTTTGTGAGGCAATGTGACCCGTGCCAGCGCGCAGGTAACATTTCAAGGAGACAAGAGATGCCCCTGAATGTATTTCAGGAAGTTGAGGTATTTGATTTATGGGGCATAGACTTCATGGGACCCTTTGTGTCCTCAAATTCAAATTTATATATCTTTCTTGCTGTTGATTATGTGTCGAAGTGGGTGGAAGCAATCCCCACAAGGACTAATGATTCGAATGTAGTGTGCAGGTTTGTGAAAGAAAACATATTCTGCAGGTTCGGGATACCCCGAATGATCATAAGTGATGGAGGCACACATTTCCGGAATCAGAAATTTTCGACACTTTTGAAGAAATATGGGGTCAAGCACAACATCGGCACCCCATATCATCCACAGACGCAAGGACAAGTGGAGGTTTCAAATCGGGAAATCAAGAAGATTCTAGAAAGGACAGTGGCATCCACGAGGAAAAATTGGAGTGCATTACTACCGGACGCACTTTGGGTGTATAGAACGGCGTACAAAACACCTATAGGCACCACGCCTTTTAGGTTGGCGTATGGCCGCGCTTGCCACCTTCCGGTGGAGCTGGAGCACAAGGCCCATTGGGCGCTAAGAAGGCTGAACTTGAATTATGATGAAGCCGGGAAAAAGAGGATGTTCGAATTGAACGAATTAGACGAGCTACGCATGACGGCATATGAGAATGCCCGCATCTACAAGGAGCATACAAAGCTGATCCATGATCGACATATCGAGCTGCGCACGTTCAAGAAGGGAGATAGTGTTCTATTGTTTAACTCCCGTCTCAAATTGCATCCCAGGAAGCTGAAGTCCCGGTGGAGTGGACCCTTTGTAGTAGAAGAGGTGAGACCGCACGATGCGATTCTTGTGCGTGATGGAGATGCCACGTTCTTGGTGAATGGGCAGCGCTTAAAGTTGTATTTTGGTGAAAACTACAAGAGAAAAGTGAATGAGGTCAAACTCATTACACTTGTGGATGAATGAGATGATGGGAAGATGTCTAGCCTAAGACGTTAAAGAAGGGCGCTTTTTGGGAGGCAACCCAACCATGGGTACATTAGGATAGGTTAATTTTAGTCATAGATTGCTTTTATTTTGTTTAATTTTAGTGTAAAGAAGATACCTTGATCCGTTTGTTCTATGTGCAGGCACAGGCAGGGTCGATACCATCGACACACTGGTCGATGGTATCGACATGGGTTCAGGTTGACAGCTGCAAAAATCGCACTGAGTCGATACTATCGACGAGGCCATCGATGGTATCGACATACCTACAGGCAGGTCGCAATAAAAGTGTCGATGGTATCAACATACCTACAGGCAGGTCGCAATAAAAGTGTCGATGGTATCGACATGCCAGTCGATACCATCGAGATCTCTGGAGAAGTTCAGACGAATTTTGTTCAGTCAACTCGATACCATCGACGGCCTCGTCGATGGTATCGACATGATCACAGGTTGAATGCAACAAAACGGCGGTGTCGCAATAAAAGCAGTCGATACCATCGACCCAAGTCGATGGTATCGACATCCATGTCACCGATCCGCGCCAAGGCATCGACGACGATTGTGAGTCCACGTCAGCGATCCGGGTGCTGCGTCGATACTATCGACTTCCGTCGATGGTATCGACACATCAGCAATCCGGGTTTCTCGATCAAGCAAACGTCAGCCGTCGATACTCGCGAGAGAGGCGAATACTAGCGAGACGTGTCGATACCATCGACCCGCGTCGATGGTATCGACGGGTCGACAGTAGCACCAGCCAAGTCTATTTAAGGAGACTTGCAATGTCATTTGACGTCACACCTTTAGAGCAAACGTCCTCCTTTGCGCCGAGCACTCCCCCGAGCCCTCTAAGACTGAAGAGCAGCAATAGCGAGCAGGGATCTTCACCGAGCGGAGAATCACTTCTCCATCTTCCCCGAGCTCTCTTCTTCTAATCCCATCTTTCTTGCAACAATGGTGCACGCCGCCGGATCATCGTCCTCGAGCGCGAATCCCATGGGGATTGTGGAGTTTGTTCCACCCCCTACTGCTTCCGTATCACGTCCGCGCTTGATTCACCCTTCCATGGAGGCGAGGAAGGTCTACGAGGAGATTATGAAGCGGAAGATTGAGCCGACCCGGTATGTGGATCGGGGCATGCTTCAGGAGCTTGGTTTCGAGGCCAACTTGGCCTATGTGCTTCACGGACAAGCACGCCACACCAGCATAAGGCCAGGCGAGCTGGAGCGCCATGTGGATGGGCAGTCGTTCTTCGGCGAATGGCCCACCTACAAGGAATTGGTGGTGGAGTTTATGGCGTCCCTCGACGTCTGCGTCGTACCCAACGACGTGGTGGCGTCGGACCGTGAGTGGATCAAGGGGAGGGTGTCCTTCCGGCTGTTCAACATCAATTACAACATCACTCTTCAGCAGTTCAACAACATCTTTAACTGGAACCACTCCCAACATGATCACCGACGCCCAGATTCTCGCACCGACTATGACAAGATCTTCGCCGAGCTAGTCACAGTGCCGGCGGGAAAGACAGTGAGCTACCACAATGCTGCGGTAGCGGACTTCGAGCATCCCTTCGTCTGGGTCTTACACCGGATGTTGAGCCTTACGTTCTTTGCTCGGAGCGATTTAGCATTGAGCAAGTTTCAGGAGAGAGATCTTTTCTTCCTCTACATGCTCCTGAAGCGACAAGAATGCAACTGGGGTGCGTTCTGGCTACAGCGCGTCCTGGCGGTGAAGAGGAGTACAAGGAAGGCTCCAATCCATTTTGGTGGGCTCATCACCAAGTTGGCGTCCTACTTGGGGCTGAATCTCCAGTCTATGACTCCGATTTCCACGAGGAGTAAGGTGAACGTGCAGCATCTGCACCGTTCAAACCTTATCCTTCTCCGGGATGGGTTGGCGTACGCACATTGCCACGTCAACCACGCTTACCAGGAATGCGCACTGCCGGATGCCGTCTTCAACATCGAGGGCGCACAGCACTTCTGGTGGCCGATCATAGCCGTCGAGTCCGATGAAGAAGAAGGCGGCAATGATGACCAAGAAGGCGAGGCTGAGGAGGAAGAGGATGCTTTCACACCTCTTCGCGTACGAGTGGCACCACGGAAGCGTCCTAGGATGCATCCGGGTGCATCTTCATCATCACAGCCCCCGCCGCCATCACCACAGCCCTCGCAACCAGGCGAGGATGTCTACTCCATGCAGAGAATGTACACAATGTTGCAGGATATACATCAGACGCAACAGAAGCATCTAGAAATGTATACCGGTATTCATGATACTACGAGCCGGGTACTCGATAATCAGCGGGCTATGTTCGAGAATGAACGTCTTCTCCTCGACAACCAACAGCAGATACACAATCGGTTGCAAAGGATGGAGATGCAACAGGAGCCCTTTTACGACCATTACTGGAGTCAGAGCTACTTTGGAGGTTATCCACAGCCTCCGCCGAGGACCCATTACGATCCGAGCTTTCAGGGGGAGTATCCTTCTTGGGATCCTACGGCCCCGCAGTACCCGCCTCCGCCTCCACAAGAATGATCAGGGTATTTCTGTTCCACTCTTAAGTTTGTTTTTGACTATGAGGCCATAGTCGAATTCAAGCTTAGGGGGGGTAGCTGGAACAGCTCTATCTTTTCTTTTGTTGGTTTTTAGTTTTTGCTTTGCTTTTTGTTCTTGCATTTTTAGTTTTTGTAGGATCCACGTGCTATCTAGTGTAACTGTGGATGTCGTAACAGTTTGTCATCTTTCTGTGTATTCATGGGAAATTTAAGGGAATTTTAAAATTTTTGTGTCTTATGAATAGCTTGACTTGGTTGTCCTTGGGGAACTTGTCCGATGAAAATGATTGATTATGTCAACTTTAAAACAAGATGTCACACCTATACTCCCATTGACTCATGAAAAGTGGATAGTAATGGTTGTTTGAGCCTAACCTAACCAAATGGTAATGAGACCTTAATTGGATATAAGAGAGAGAACCCTTTGAATCACTACACATGTCAGTAAGGAGGGACACATAATACTCTTCTAAGGTTCAGTCATCTAATCTTGTGATCATTCCACTTCATTTTTCCATAATCCACCTAAGAATTGGAAGTAAAGTACAATTTAATTACTTTTTGTGTGCATAGCATTTAGATAGGAATTGCATTGATATTTTTCATACCTTTGCATAAAAAGAAAAAAATATATAGGGATTCATGCACATTACCTTTAGGTGCATTCCATGTAGTTGCACTCATGACTTTCATGATTATCATGCATAAAGTACATCATGTATCTAAATTTTCTCTCAAAATTGATCTAAACTACTCCATACCCTTGAAATAGTACAAAGATTTCCAATCATGAAGAAAATAGCTCAATAAATGTATCTCTAAGCAACTATGGATATGTGGAAAAAAAAAGAAAAAAAAATTCTGAAAAAAAAGAAAAAAAAAGAGAATTTAGAAGAAAATGGAATAAGAGGGAGAAAGGAACATGATATCACTCGCATTACAGGAAAATTGAGTACATGATGTGGCTTAATTAGATTTCCATCTCATTTTGAGGTGGAAGGTTAGTGCATGCATCATTTCACCCAATTTAGGCATTAGGGCATTTTTAATGTGCATTTACATCACGTAGGACATTTTGTTTTATGCATATTGAAACTGTGCAATACTTCCAAGTTCTTCCATGAACTACCCATTCCATCCACCCGTTGCTCGGATTGGTAGGCCACCGTGAATTTCTCCTCACTAATGATTATCAGGAGAACTGCTTCCATGTTGATGGTAGTTAAGGGCGAGTAACGTAGGGTAGGCGATCACAAGATGCACCAATGTTGAATCAGCGAATTTTATTATGTTAATTGCCTTATGTGATAGTGTTCATCGGTTTGAAGGACAATTTCTCTTATTGACGATTATTGTCGCCTTTAGGGTAATTACTGTTATGTGGTTAGAAAAGGCCGGTTTGAGAACGTTCAGTGGGAGTCACATGGGATGGGGGTTGGTGTGTTGATATTTAGTTGACATCTGCAATTCTATTCTAAGGATTAGTTGCTCGAGGGCGAGCAATGTTTAAGCTTAGGGGAGTTTGATGCGATGATTTTGAGTCGCATTTATAGACCTTTTTCATATGTGTATTGTGCTCTAATTACTCATTTTTATGGATAATATTGCATAATTCACTCATTTCGGTCTTTGCCTTCATATTATGTCAAATCCCCTTTGTTTTACTATTTTGAATATTATTTATCATAATATTATTATTTGTGTGGATTTACTTGGTCTTGTTGTGAAATTTCAGGAAAAACAAGTATTTGCTTCCGTCGATACCATCGACGGAAGTCGATACCATCGACCAAGCCACAGATTGCCAGACCAGAGGAGCAGCACAGAGTCGATACCATCGACACCCAAGTCGATGGTATCGAGATCCCTTTAGGTTGCTGGCGAGGAAAACGTCGATACCATCGACCCAAGTCGATGCCATCGACGCATTGAGGCTACAGCGTCGCTAAACGACAACAACCGACGCTAAAGAGAGTCGATACCATCGACCCAAGTCGATGGTATCGAGATGACCATAGGCGCTCAGACGAAAAGAAAAGAAAGCTACCGCTAATACGCTGGGTCGATACCATCGACCCGCGTCGATGGTATCGACGCCGGCAGATATGCGTTGGATCTGTTTTGATCTCGATCGGACGGCTGTTGTTATTTGATGACCTAGTTAGGGACTTATACCTAATGACGGCCGCCGAGACGAGGGGAGGATCGAATTTTGCATTGCACGAGTGCCGAGGAAGGAGAGAAAGGAGAACGGAGGCTAGAAGCTCATCCCGGGTGATTCGGACGCTGCCGAAGACGAATTCCACCACCGACAGGTGGGGAAGCTCATATTCTACGCCAAGGATCTACCGGTTCTTCTCCGTTCAGGGGTTTTCCCACTTGTTTCACGTTTTTCTTATGAATTCCCCTATTTCTACCATGTATTTGTGCGAGATGAACATGAGAGGCTAAAACCCTCCATCTTTAGGACCGGGAGTAGCCCGGGAATGCATTGTATGACAATTTTATATTGATAATTCATTTTTTCTCTCTCAAATCCGTGGTATAGATTCGTTTTCTCCATATATATTGTTATGCTTGATCACCATAATAATAGCTTAATGCCCTTAATTACTTCGACAGAAGGATTAACGGTTGAAAAGAGACGAAACCTACATTAATCGATAAAACCCTTGACAAAGGAGTTGTAAAATTAATGGTGGAAACTGAGAGACCGTAGGTAATGCGCTTAGTTTAGGGGAATGATTACTACGACGGTGGAATCAACCTAAACCTAAGTAGTGGATTACACCACGACAGTGGGTAATTCTGTATTCAGGCCACTACCCGGATAGAGAGAGAAGAGTGAGGAATTATATAAAACTTAATACAATGTTGACCCGCAGTGAAACCGCAATCCTAAAGATACTCTTTTGAATTGATTAAATTAATCTTTAATCGATTGTTTTCTTTGTTTCATTTTGTTTTTTTTTAATTTCGACAACAAATCTTATTTTGTCATTCGGCCTAGCTGATTGCGATTAGTTAGTAGGAGTCTCCAATAATTCACGTATCCCTGAGTTCGACTCGGGCCTCACAAAGGCCTATATTACTCGACGTGTATACTTGCATTTAAGCGCGTAGTAAAATACACGTCAGGAGTCAGTGGACAGTAGAGTTGGGTTATTTCTTTGTATTTCTATAACACATATTAGGATTTGAAGGGTTTAAGGTGGGGTTTTGAGTTGAACTAAGTGTGTAAGCAAGTAAAAAGAGCAAGAATGGAATCTAAGTTAAACTAGTAATTAGGTCTAATTACTCATCAAAGAAGACAAGTAACAATAACTAACCAAAATAAATCATAACTAGCACCATGTTGGAAATTAACTAGGAAAGTGATGGATGTAAAATTGTCATGATTTTATATGCTATTTTTTGATATTTTTCTTGATGTTTTCTCTAAAAAGTATGTGTTTTCACTCATATTGCAAAAAAATAGTCTATGCCACTCTTTTACATCAATTTCATCTATTTACATTATTTTTCATGAAAATATCATTTTACATCTTGATCAAATGTGACATCTATGCATATTTAGAATATTATGATTTGTCTTGATAATTGCTTATTTTTATTATATGGGAAGTGGAAAAGAAAATTTTCTAAATTTTTGGCAATGACCTCATGTTATAGCACCAACACAAGATTCAGAATAGACAAAAAGTGCAAATATGCCCAAAACTGCCAAAATTTGGTGGCATATACTTACACGTCAATGGCACTAACTCTTCATTCCATTTGATTTTGAAAAGAATGTAAAAGTCATTGGTACCAAATTTAATGGTGAAAGTCACGATTTTTAATCCATAGCCAATTATCGGAATCTTATCCTTGATGAGTTGGGGTTCTATAAAACACAAGATGTGACAACCATCAACATCTCATCCCTAGAGGGGAAGATAAGAAGCTTTAGAACTGAAGGAGGAGAAAGGAAAGGGTGAGAAAATGGAGAAAATAGCATCATGACACCTTCAAGGAGAGATTTAGAGACCCAAATGTTGTCTATTTATGCTCATCTTCAAAGGAGATTTTTATTTCCATCTAATTATTCTCATATTTTCCTTATCTTTTGAGATTTATTGTGATACCATGTTCAATATGTTGGTATAATCCCCTCTTCTCTAGGACCCACGAGTAGCCTGGTGTTAATATGTACTTGACGATGCGAATCTACAAATAAATTTCTTTGATTTAGAATCTAAATGACAATATATTTCTTTTTTTCATGTTTGTGATTGATCACCATATTCATGCTTCGGATGTTTCTTCATTACAAAAGTGGGTTTTAACAATGGAATAATTATCATTGACATAATTAATAATGCACTATAAAATAGGGCTAATAGTTGTGATCTTAAGTATCAGAGTGTGAACTCAAATCATTTAATCATTTACTTATTTACCATGAAAAGTGGGGGTTTAACTAGATTAAATAATGTGTTGCAATGTGAAAGTAGGTAGCACAAAATCCCTAATTCATACAAGAAATGATTGTTTGTTTCTGAATAGTTTGAAATCAAGTATAAATTGCATTGTTACAAAACTAATTATCCTAGAGAATCCATCTCTCTAATTTTACAACAATTTTTCTCAATCATTTGTTATTTAAATTTTAAATTTTTCAATCAATTAACTATTTTTCCAATGTCCTGACTGATCCTATTTAGTAATAGTCTAGCTTCACAATTCCCTGAGTTTGACACTTCTTACTCAAAATCTGGCATTATTTTGACACTTGCACTCGTGTTATACATGCATAGTTTGTGCACATTGAGGTTTTGGAACCATTTTTAGGGAATTAACAACACACTATGACTTTTTGAAAGCCTTATTGAGACCACTGAGTTGAGGGTCAATAGCTCTGACTTTGGTTCTCAGTGGCACCAAGATGGATCTCAGTTCCTATGACTCTAATGCAATGTCAGTGGTACTGAGATGGTACTTAGTGGCACCGACTTGTGTTGAAGATATCAAAAGAACCTCAAATGCAAAGCGCTTTCATTAGGTTTACATATAAAATGATAATTTCATACCAAATGCATGAAAATAGTTGACAGTGATGCAAAAGAGTTTCATGGACTAGTTTTTCATAATATGAATGAAAAAATGTATGCTTAAAGGAAAATATCTTAAAATATTACTTAAATAGCCTACAAAATAAAAATAAAATGTGTGCATCGAGAGGAGGAAGAAAATTTGAGTCAAAAGAATTGTCCTTGATGATGGCTCTATTGTTTACTCTCAATAGGGTATCTATAGGGAGGCATCTCGTTCTATGAGGTGTTTCAAAATACTATGGATGAATGTCATGTGGTGGATTCCTCTCTTCTTATTTCTTCTATTCCCTACCTTCTCTGTACAAACTATTAAATTTTTGGTGTATGTTCCTCTTGTTGAGGAGTAAATACCCTCAACTTTGAAGTAGATGGAATAATTTAGTATGCTAGGTCCAAATGGTTTTAGGACCTACTTATATATTTTTACTTAGTGCATCATAAAGCATGATTGTATTAATCTTTCTTAACGTTTTTGTATGGGTATGATTGTCATAGAAACTTGAGGTACAGACACCTATGTCCTATTCCTAAATCAGATGTTATTGAGTCCCTTTCCTCATATTTTTGTCCCATATTTGCTGAGAATGTGTATATGCAGATTCTTGCATGAATATAGGTTGTCTTCTATGCTCCTCTACCTTGTCCCTCTTGAACACTACATGTTCATTCAAGGAAGGGATGTATCTAATAATACTAAGCTAAAAAAGGAGCTTGTCCATGATCTTCTTATGGATGATGATGAAGAAAATGAGGCAACCCTATGCCACATGAGTGAGATAACACAAAACAAAGCATGTGATCAACAACTAAACAACCATTTTACCAAAAGAGCGGGTAAATTAAAATTGATTTATATTACCATCATTGTGCATAAACATATTACAAACGGTCCACAACCTATAGCATATCACATATTATACAAGGTTTATACATTTGTACAGTGGCCATCTTCCACACATTTGTTACAAAATATCTATTCACATATATGAGTCACTTATACAAACCTTATGTAAAACCAAGGCATACTGCCAAAACATGTATTGATGTACATATCATCTATAAAACACATCCCTCTCGAACCTAAGAGTACATAGATGACACATAGGACTCTACTACATGACAAGAAGCATCCAACCTTCCGTTACTACTTATCTTTGAGATGGTCTTCCTCAATCGCAAGATCCTACCCACATCACTGACGATGACCTAAAAAGATGTGGCAAACCACGAAGGTGAGACCCATGTCCCAGCATATAACTCTCAACCAACAATTATTGAAATAGAGTAGGATATAGCATTATTAAACAGGATGAGTAGATTCCGCTAAATGAATTATTTAAACTAATAAACATGTTATGTAGGTTAAACAGTTATAACTGATACGTAGATTATCATATTCTTTTATAAGGAATATGAAGAACATGTATAACAGTTGGTTTCTCTTATCACATTATATAACAGATAAGAAGTATCAAAAACAAGGCAAGGGTAAATATCCAATGTGAAACATGTTTAACCCTAGACAGATATGCTACACAGTTGTATTATGTCTTTTATTAATGCCATGAGGATTTGATTAATACCTCCTAAATCCAACTGACCACTGCTAAGTCAAAATTGGTGTCATACAAGATAGAAGAAGAGTCGAACTCTAAGATCTTCTATGCACTACTCAGTCAGTTTGAGTCAACACCATAATGACATATCCACCAAACTGTCACTAGTGACATAGAGTCAAGGTAAAACACCTATCCCACCTGGGTACAGGTCATGGTGCTAGAAACTAGGGTATATAAACCCAATCACTGAGGCACAACCGCAATTGTCCACAAATCACTTCACATATATAATCATTGAGACCCGACTGCAGCCATTCTCAAACACCTTGGGATCTGGATGACATGGATGCTCTCTCCAAGAACCACGTATACTCCATAGTATGCACTCTGAGTTTCCCTTGGGAATACTCATTTCACCATTCAAAAAGTCTTGACATTGGGATGGATCTATGGCCATGGAAACTACATGATTAGGGTTCCACTTGATTAGTTAAAGCCAGCTGAGTGTCTTTTATTGAATCAATCAAGTTACTAGGAAACTATAAACTAATTTTACAAAAGATAAAGTAGGGTGAAACCTTAGAAGACATATAAAATGTATGAAATGTAAAATTATCACATTAACACATGGTATTGTTTTACTACCATAAACACAGTCATGACCATTATCACATCATCGCAGAATATCAATCCCTCATCACATCATCATAGGATACCACCTCAATTAGGAACAAAGCCTCTGCCAAGGTTATAAGACATTCACATTATTACATGCAAGGACATTATTATCTCTCATGCCTCATCAAGGCTCATGATTATCACATATGTGTCACGTAAGTGATGATCTAAACAAACATTAGCTTATGATGTTCATTCAACTACAAATTAAGGTTATAACATTAAAAGAGAGAAAATACTCAACCATCATGCTAATTGTTCAAGAAAACCTAAGCATTATCAGTATACATGTGCAATTATGTATAGGTTTCAACATTATAACCAAATTAGGGTTTCAATAAACAATTAACATTAAACCCTAATAATCATTATCTCCAACTTTCTTGGAAGTACATTAGGTCAATCATCAACATCATAGAATCAACCATCATAGACAATCATATGGATCAAAAATCACCAATGGTCACTGAAGGGAAAGCACTACATAGGCTGCATAAAACTAGGTCGCATCATTCTATGCAACCACAAAGAAATAAGCCAACATCTCCATCAGCCGAAGACACTATCAAACTCTAATGACCAAAGAGAACAAGACCCTCCCTTCGATCGAAGAGATCGGATCAAAGAGAAACCTTGGGACCAAGGACATCACAACACTCTCATTTCCCGAAGAGAAGTTCAACCATTAAAATTATCAAGGATCCAAAACCTTCGACTGAAGAGACAAGGAGCCAACTCATTGACCAAAGAGCATGGGTTATCTCTTTGAACAAAAGAAGAAATCCAATCCTAGAGAGCCAAGAGGCATCCAAAACTCAACGGCCGCATAGATCACATCACGATGAACATCAAAAGAGAAAAAAATACTACGATCACAAGATCAACAAGTTGATTAACACCATGAAATTGAAACTGGTGTGTTTCTGCCAATGGTGGTACACATTACTCAATTGATATTTGAATAGATGCAAATCTATGAACAGACACACACAGTGGATAATTTTTGAAATTTATAATGGACCTAAATGTAACAACCTACTTCTACTAAAACACTACACCCCGCAAGTAGATGGGGTCATTCGTAGAATAGGAGGGTGGCAAGTATAGGGTCGATCCATAGGGAGAAAAGGGGGAACTAGATCTAGGTTAGTTTTTGGGGTTGGGTTCCTACTGTGGAGTCTCGGGTTAAGGATTTGAAGGTTTTTTTTATTGTTAAACTAAGGATGAACAAGCAAGAAATTAAATGAAAGCAAACAAGAACAAAACCTAAGTTAACCCTAGACAGTCAATTCTACTAAGCGAGAAAAGACAAGGAAAACAAGGAAAAGAGCAATCTACACTAAGGAAAGCAAAGAAAGGTCCTAACTACACTAAGCTAGAAAATAGGGCAAAATAGCAAGTAAAGACCTATACTAGAAAGAACAAAGCAAGAACAAGGCAAGAAGCTAACTAAGCAAGAAAATAGCTAACTAAGATAACATTATCTAAGCAAGAAAGTAATTAGGGTTTTAAAGCAATTAAGGGAAAATGTGAGATGTTTAGGGGGTGCACCTATCAAATAGGTTGGGGGAGACATATGAACATAACAATTTCATTTATATTATCCAATCAAACAACAAGATATAGTCTAATGAATTATCCTAAACTACTAACTGGCCATGGATATGCTAGGTTGTGTATAGGGGAACTAGTCCCTAACACTCCCTACTACCCTTGTGAGGCTCAATTGGGTTAGGATTTAGGTGTTATTCAGTTAGAGTCTAAACAAGTCTAGGTTTCTAGGTTAGATGATCTTAGGATGATTAGGGGCTTAGGTTAGTAATGGGAGTGGAAGTGAGGTTTTAGGCCTCCCATCACTCACATTCTAACCTTGAGAAAGCTCCATGCTAAGAACATCAAGTTCATCTAAACTAGATACTTAGATCTCTCAAATATAGTTAGGAGAATTGATTAGCATGTAGTAGGATGGGTAGCCAACTAGGGATCCATGAATTGGACCTAGGAGCAAATCCCAAAATTCACACATATAAGAAATTTCCCTAAATTCCTAGGTGATTTCAAGCACAAACCAACAAGTAATTCATAAAGAGTGAGATAGAAATAGAACATAATAATTAGCAAATGAAATTACAATGTTTACATATCATTTTCCCCCAACATGGTATCAAAGTAACATTTTAAACCCCAAATAGCCCACCCAAGGGGCCTAGCTACTCATAGAAATGCAAAATACAAAAAGAAGGGAGAAAGAGGTAGAAGAATCCATGGAGCTCAATGTAGATGAAAAAATCCTCCACTTCAACTACTGCAAGATGTCCTCCTCTCTCCTCTAAGGTGCAATGGCATGGGATGATGGTGGAATAGGGTCAAAATACTAGGAAACTAGGGTTTTGGTGGTGGAAATGGTGAAATGGAGTGTAATGGAGATGGAAATGGGTGGAATCAAATAATGGGGAGCTAAGAGGTGGTAGGAGGTATCTAACCTTATGCTAGAGTCACCACCTAGGTATATATAGGTGTGGGGGAAGCAATAGGTCAAGTAGGGGTAAAGTTGTAAATGCAGTGCAAAAGTAACTAGGTTTTTGTGAGTAGTACGGCCGTGGTGGTCACCACAGTCATGGTAGGCCGTGGTGGTCACCACAGTCATGGTAGGGAGGGGTGAGAATGGTCGTGGTGAATGGAAATGACTGAGGTGAAAAATGAAGAAAAACCACACGTAGTTGGTCAAAAATGTACATGTGGTAGCACAGCCGTGGTGATCACCCCGGTTGTGGTAGGGCTAGGGTAGCACGGTCATGGTGGTCACCATGACCATGGTGGATTGGATTGCTCAACCCATTCTTGGCTCCACGGTCATTCTACTTTAGCTGTCACACGGTAGTGAAAGGTTGCACAGCCATTCTGGGTTAGTCCACCATGGCCATTCTGTATGGCACGGTCGTGGTGATCTCTGCACTTTCTTGAGCTGACTTTGTTGTCTTTGGATGAGCCAACATGATCGTTCTGAGGTACCATGACCGTTCTAGTCTCTATTGCAGCACTTTGAGTTGATTCTTTAGATTCTCTTGGACATATTTCTTCAATGGAGCTTTGGCCACTATGGGTAGGTTGAGGGAGCATCACACCACTTTAGGCCTCTCCAAGGGTAGAGAAACTATTACAACCCCAATTTTGGGTTCATGTGGAGAGAAATGTAATTTCTCGTATTAGAGATATCGGAACAAATAATGATATATTTGGTGTTGAATAAATAGATTTCGTTTACAATAGCCTTGATGATTGTGTTGTGGGCTTTATTGGCTATTGGGCCCAAATAACAAGGAAATTCAATTAGTAAATGAATAATTGAGTTTTTGAGAAAAGAAAAGAAAGAGGTAGAAACCTCTAGAAGGAAAAGGAATGTAATCCAAGGATGGATTTCGTGCCTCTTGGGTTCCTTGGGTTCCAAGGAGTCCAAAGTTGTAAAGAAAAGGCAATAAGAAAAGAAAAGATTAATTAAGTATTTCTTTATTGAGAAAGAAATTGAAAACAATGATAAAATGTGGAAAATAAGTGGAAAGAGGTGTAATTGAGTTATCCTTAGTGGAATTTTGTATCTTAAGGATTCCTAATAATAAAAGGAATACCAATGAGGAAAATAAAAGAGAAATAAAGAGAAATTCTCAAAAAGAGATATTTTGAAAAGAAATAAATAAGATAATGAGAGATAATGGATAAAAGATAAGTTCAAGGCTAAGGTATATCCCCAAGATGAAATTTCGATCCATTAAGGTTCCTTGAGGTTCAAGGAACTCAGAATAATAATATAATAGCAAGGGAAAGAGAAAATAGGTGAAATATATATAATTAAAGTGATATCTTGCACCTAAAGAAAAGGTACGTTTTCTTTTAGATAATGAGCCCAATTTTGGCGCAGAGGTAGATTAAGTCTTCATTAAGTTTCCCTCAAATTTTGGAATTAATTGGACACTCGGTTTGGGAGATATGGATTTTACAAAATTCATAAAGTGTAGAGGAAAGTATTTTGTCACGATTTTATTAGATCTATTTTGATATAAACGCGAGACACCACAGCCGTTGGATTCGGATCCAACAGAGGCTGTGATGTCACCTTCCTCAGTCGGACAAGGAAACAGTAGGTCGAGAGGGTAGTTTTTCCTAAACTGATATCTTGCAAAATAATGGACAAATCATTATGGCGATTAGTCCAGTGGATTCAGGAGAAGAATCCGAACCTAGAAGACCTAGGTTTTGGTGAGTTTCGTAGACGCCAAGAAAAATGCCCAAATCTGCTTGGAACCTCCTCGTTGACCTACCTATATATATAGGGGGCATTGGACCCCAACGAAATGGAAAAAGCCTCTCATTGTGTTTGGCCAAACTCCGCGAGGGGATTAGCTCTTTCAATTGCTTCCAGAGGTGTGTCCCTTTGCACCCATCGTATTCGTGAACCTACTAAAGGGGCAGGAAGCTACGTGGCCTAGTCCGCATTACCTCGGGGCAATTGAGGCCCCAACCACCTTCAGCGGAGCAGGGCGAAGGAGGGGCGACATGGCTGGCCATCTGAGGTGGGTGGGCCGAAGAGGAAGAGAGGCCGCCCCGTTCCTCTGTTTTACAGAGTAAACAGGGGAAGCAGGCTCCCCTTCCACGCAAGGAAGACGACGCGGGGACAAGGTAACTGGGTTGTCAAGCAATCGGATCCAAGGAAGGATCCGTGAGAGAAGGAAAAGGATCGATTTAGCAAGAAATGAAGGGGCTGACGTGGCAGGCCACGATTGGCCCAAAAGTAATACTTTTTGTGAAATTCATAGAATTTTCTAGCAAACTCGGATGAGGGAAGTTAATACATGAAAGTTGATCAAAAAAACATGAAGAGACCAATAAAAATATAATTGGATCCTGTTTCTGCTTGCAATTCAAAAAGTATATAAAGATGCTATCTTTAATAGTTTAATCAATGAAAAATCCTAACATTTGATGATTAATGAATTAGAAAAGGGTTATATGGGTGTTTAAAACAGATATTAACTTATTGATAATACAAATGGCATATTAGATCTAAAAGTATGATCTGAATGCATAATTTGATTAATTTAGGGTTCCAGATGCTTTAATGAATCTAGAACCCTAACTTTGGTAAATATGATCCTTAATGATTTAATTGGTCAAATCCATGTACAAAGATGAGATATGATGGTTCTAATCTATTTAGAGTACAAAAGTCCTTAATTCTGGATAAATACCCTAAAAAGTAGTGATTAGGGTTTTCTCATGAATAAAAGGTAGAATTATGGCAAATCGAGTTCATATGACCATAATGAACTTTGAATTGATGATGAATGAGCATAATGATCTTGTCATGGATTAAAAGGATAAAAATGGTAGTTTTAATATAAAAGAGGCATAATGGGCTTAATTAATGTTTAAGTGTACCTTTAATCCGAAATTAAGGTTTGTAAGTAATTGTATAAAATTAGGGTTTAAAATAGTGAAAGTGAAGTAAAACCCTAATTCCAAAGTCAACCCTAAAAAGAGGTAGAAATCCTAAAAAGGAATAGAAATCCTAAGTAACAAGATGGTTTGGATAGATTTTGATAAAAAGGAATTGAATGTAATTTCAGGATTCATGTACTTGCTTGATTGGATGTCATTGATTGATTAGACTATTCTATCTCAGATCAGCCTAACAGGTATGTGGTTAATTATGAATAACCGCCTTAGTTTCCCGAGGATTTTTCAGATGGTTAACTGCATTGAATGCAAATTATAAGTTTGGATGTTCATACTTGCAAATCATAAAGTCACTATGATTATCACATTAATAATAGAAGTATGTATTCTCACACCTACATGCCACCCTGATGGATGATGCCAAAGGTCAGGCCCAGATGGGTAGACCAATGGGCACCATGAGTGGTGACCCGAGGCACCAAGCTTGGGAATGAGAAGGTGGCATATGATAATGACTGACTAACAGGCACTATGAAGGGTGACCCCTAGGCACCAAGCTCGGGATTGAGAAGGTGGCCTTAAGTCATTGGCGAAAGAAACCCTAAGGTGGGTATGCCAGGGTTAGGGCAAAAGCGGTGGAGAATGTCATACTGAAAAGTGTAAATTGGCTTGTTAATTAACTTGATTGTGATAATTAGATTTTTATCCATATGTGCAAACTTTTGTTTGTTCCCACATACCGGCATATTCTGATATGCTGTCCAACGTTTTGTTTGTCGACGTTTTAGGTACAAGCTTGAAAAGGAAAAACAGTAAAGCAGCATATGTGAAATTAATTAAGAGTTAAAGTACAAAGGAGGATTAGTTAGAGTAGACTCCTAATGTGGATAGATGTAGATATTCCAGTTTTGATAAAGGTATGCAAAGTTTTATTTTATACCAGTTTCCAATTTAGTTGGTAAAATTTATTAATTATTATTGATTATTTGTTGAACCTTTGATCCGGGTTATTAGATAACGGCTCTGATCTCTTGGTCTCCCTTAAGTGGGGGTTACTGGGAGGTGGGGTCGTTACAATTGGTATCAGAGCATAGGTTCCTCACTTAATCTTTAATAATTATTAAATTTTACAAATTCCATAGAACCAAGGGAGTTATTAGAGGATTGTCTAAAAGATTGAGGTGTCTAGAAAAGGATCACGTCTGAGGGCTGGCAATATTTTCCTCTGCACCGCTAGTCGGAATACGAGGACTCCCGGATTGTGTAACTGCCTGGCCGATGTCTTAGGATATGACTTGAAATAAGATACATTAAGGATTCTCTCATCTTGTTCATCCCTTATCAACTCAAATTCTGTTAAGGACCTTAAGGATTAGGGTTTTCTCTCTTCTCCTCACCCTCTTGAGGTATGGGTAAGGTTAATAAGGTCTAAGGAATCCTCCACCAAATTAATGAAAAGCATGTAAATAAGATGTCATGGACATAAGCTTAATAGATTAAGCGCAAACTAAAGAATAGATACATGCTTAGGTCATATGACATGAGTTGTCATTGCTCTCAGGAGAAA
The DNA here is from genome assembly GCA_963693085.1 of Alisma plantago-aquatica. Lineage (NCBI taxonomy): Eukaryota > Viridiplantae > Streptophyta > Magnoliopsida > Alismatales > Alismataceae > Alisma > Alisma plantago-aquatica. Next base: position 1,950,086,252 of record OY856409.1, read on the forward strand.
CTTGAGTCTAGACCACCTTATTAGGAGGATGAGTAGAGAGAGTTAGTCTTGGAGGTAGAGACCTCCAATAAAAGTAGAGACCTAGCACATCCTCTGAGGATGAGGTTAACCCTAACCCTAAGTGAAGGTTAGAGAGAGAGATGACATGAAGAGTTATATGTCATGGTATACCATGCGTTTAGATAGACATGACTTGGATGCCATATGAGCCATGAGAGGTGGATGATCAATTACCTATGGCAACCCAACCCTGGGAAGGGTCATGCACGTTTGAGCAAAAGATAGCTCCTTCATGGATGAGGTTAGAGAAGAACCCATAGAAACCTTATGGGTTTTTGCAAGTAGGATATAGCTTGCACCCAAAATACATCAGTGATGCGAGTAGTAAGTTTAAACTGAGGCCAGAAGGACAGGATGGATGTCTTATGAGATAAGCATAAGGGACTATGGATAATCATGAGGAAACATAAGTTTGAGCATAGGCTTCACCCACGTAGAGGTATACTTGTGAGCTTGATCCTTCATCGAGAGAGGACCTCTAGTAGTAAGGCTGGATGTGGAGTTAGCTCTAGAGAGAGACAGCAAGACCCCAACAAGGAGGTTGGAAGCCTAAAACCCCGAGATATGAGGAACAACGGGGAGTTGAGGATGATGTGACCTAAGTGGATGATAGTGGTTGCCTTATGCTTGAGCCCTGGAGGCTGATGATATCTTGGTTACCTTTAGAGTAACTAAACCCTAGAGAGAGGATGATGCTTCTGATACCTATGTGCCTGTGGTATAGGTGTTTACCTTCTGAGACAGGAAGAAGAGTTCCTTAGAGATGGAGAGGTTTGGTAACAGGTTGTGAGGCCTTGTACCTTGTTGGTTGTCCTTGAGGGGGAATCGACCCTGATGTGTTGCTCGAGTTGAAGGATGACAGGGAGTGCATGTCATGCCTTATACATGCTTGATTCGTGGTTAAGAGTTTGAGCATGCAGTTGGACACCCAAAGGGTGAACCTAGGGTTCCTAGGCCTAAGAGGGGAAGCAGTGTACCCAATGCTCATGATGAGATTTGAGTCTCTATAGTTTCGAGCATGGTACTCCTCATGCGTAGAGGTAAAGGAAACCCCTTAAGTTAAGGGTATGTTTGATGAAACCCTCACGACTAAGTTGATCTAATGTTGAGGAAAGAGAACAAGTATGACCTAGCATGGTTTAATAGGTGGTCTTCTTGTGCCCTAGTAGCTACTGGGTTAGGCATGTTCATGTGGACACATACCCTAAACATAAGGATGTTTGTGACCTCTATTATTAAGGTGTAGTTTCCTCCCATCCTGGGAGAGGGACCCTTTTGTAGGGTGTATACCAGTTTTGTTGATTTTGAGGTAACCTAAAGAGGTTTCATATGATCTTGAGAAGCTAAGTGATGAGTACATGGTATGAGAATGAACATGTAGACCCATAGATAACCATCTCTAAGTGCATGTGGATGTGTTACCATGGAGGTAATCGGTATGGGGCATGACCAAGGTAGGCAGGTTGCCATGACCCCTATGAAGGGATGAAAATCATTCGTGAATGTAGAGAGAGATGATGAAGGCATGGGTAAGGTTCTAAGTTGGACATGTACTATAATAGAATCCTAAGTCTATCCTAGGGTCAGGAAGGGATAAGACCGATGGAAGTAGGAGTTCCTAATTCCCTAGTTGCACATGACCATAGGGTCGGGAGGTAACATCTATCATTGTCTAAAGGCCATGTGTTAGGAGATTGATCACCTTCATGAACTCATGGGACCCAAAGGGAAGATGAGTAGGGCACTCTCTAGGTGCATAAGGGAAGAGGGATTACCCCAAAAGTGTCGGCACCCTATAGACCTAGAGGTGATGACCAAGGATTGTGTAGTGACCCAAGTAGGTTCGAGACCAGTTTTCCATGGAAGTAATTTTTGATATCGTGATGTTTGTAGAAACATATGTGGCACGTTTCAACTTAGATGTAAAGGTGTACTGGCAAGGTGGGATGTACCATCTCTATTCTTGGAACAAGAAGAACTCTGTATTTGGACTGCATTCAAATGCTTATTTTCTTTTGTTATGGGAGTGAGAGATAGGATAGTACACATGCCATACACCAAGGATAAAGATGATGTGAGTTGGAATGTTTCTACAAGGTATGAGGATAGATATGATAACATACCCTTGTGGAGAGAATGATACATGGATGGTTTACAAGCACTAAGAGTATTAAGGAGATCAACTTGTGAGGATGTGATACCATGAGCTATCTGGAATTTGCAAGATATGCAAGGTTGAGTTTGATCACCATGAAGAGGAGCTCAGAGTTTCTTGATGAAGACAAACTTAGAGATGAGATGATAAGTAGAATACATGGAGGTGTATGTCTTCAACATTAACTAACACCTAAGGATAAGAAGTGGTAATGAATGCTCTGGTTGAGATATAGCTGCCTAGTTTAGATGGGAGATAGAAGAAGTTGAGGTTGGTAGGCTAACCTTAAAATGAGGAAAAGAGATAAGTTTAGCTAACGCCCAGATGTATCAATAGCAGTTAATCAAGTAAATGATTGTTTGGTTAGTCAGCCTAGTTTGTGATATAATGAAAGGATGGTTGTAGAACCTCAGATGTACTTCTTTGGAAAGGAAAGTGATGAAACCCTGAAGAGAGTGGTTTAGGGTTTCCAAGGTATCATGCTTGAGGAATCATGACATACAAGAGATCATGGTTTTAAGATCACCAAACACCGTGATACTACAAAGATAGTAAGTGATAGTAGCACTTTGGTTGCTTGATGTGAAGTTGCATGTAGCATGTGGTCATGCTTGCCAAGGGTGAAGGATGAACACCAGTAACCCAATGCTTTGACTTTAAAGTTAAAGAATCCCCGAGAAGGAATGGGAGTTCACCACTATGGATGTGGTGGTAAGTCTACCTTAGACCATAGAAGGTCCATATGTAATATGGGTTATGGTAGATCACCCTACCTGGATGACACGAGAAGGAAAGGAGTGATGTCAAGGGACAGATTCAGTTGAACTACACGTGAGAGAGATGGTTCAACCACACCATGATGCGAGTTCAAAAGTTCTTGAGTATGACCTAAAGGTTCACTCCCATGAGGTGGAAGTAGATACCTGAAGAACTCAATGTTAGTATAGTTTAGCACCCCATACTAATGGTTAGTATGATCCAGACTAGAGGGTCTAATGAGAGCATGTGTGCTCATTCAGGGTGATACAAAGAGATAGTTCTTAAGATGTGACGTTAACCACCATAGCCTTTATCGGGATGAAAGAAATTCTAGAAGGAGGTTGTGTCGGTCACCACTTCATTAAGATGATGTTGGTGAAGGAGGCCTCGTGAAGGTCAGAAAAGAACCACAGTGTGTGCAGATGAAGTCGTTTTGATCATGCAATGGATGAGAGAGAGCCCATTGGTGACATGAGTCACGAGCTGATGCAAAGCAGACTGACATACAGTTCACTGTGGGAGAATATGTGATGTGAAAATCCGACCCCTCTAAGCTACAGCTGAGAAAGCTGGGTCCCCGATATATGGGTCCATTTGAGATGGATTGGTGGAGATGGTTGTGTTTAGCCTTACCCCTCAGGATAACATGATACATGATGTGTTCCATGAGTCCGATCTAGAGCACTATGTGAGATACCCAAGCCATGTGCTGAGCCATGAACCTATTCAGCTTTTGAGAGGCTGAAATGTCCTGAGTCACCTATGAGGGTATGATATACCAAGGTAAGAAAGAACTCAGATGGAAGAATATGAGATGATGAAGGTTCTTGGGAAGCACCATGGAAAGGGTGAAGCCACATGGGAGACCTGATGGACGTATGAAAGGCTTATCATGTTTGTTTGCTTGCTTGATGGAATTTTGAGGACAACATTCTTATAAGAGGGGAAGGATGTTACAACCCTATTTTCGGGTTCATGTGGAGAGAAATGTAATTTATCGTATTAGATATTTTGGAAAAAATGATGATATAATTGGTGTTGAATAAATAGATTTCATTTACAATAGCCTTGATGATTGTGTTGTGGGCTTTATTGGCTATTGGGCCCAAATAACAAGGAAATTCAATTAGTAAATGAATAATTGAGTTTTTGAGAAAAGAAAAGAATGAGATAGAAACCTCTAGAAGGCAAAGGAATGTAATACAAGGATGGATTTCATGCCTCTTGGGTTCCAAGGAGTCCAAAGTTGTAAATAAAAGGCAATAAGAAAAGAAAAGATTAATTAAGTATTTCTTTATTGAGAAAGAAATTGAAAACAATGATAAAATGTGGAAAATAAGTGGAAAGAGGTGTAATTGAGTTATCCTTAGTGGAATTTTGTATCTTAAGGATTCCTAATAATAAAAGGAATACCAATGATGAAAATAAAAGAGAAATAAAGAGAAATTATCAAAAAGAGATATTTTGAAAAGAAATAAATAAGATAATGAGAGATAATGGATAAAAGATAAGTTCAAGGCTAAGGTATATCCCCAAGATGAAATTTCGATCCATTAAGGTTCCTTGAGGTTCAAGGAACTCAGAATAATAATATAATAGCAAGGGAAAGAGAAAATAGGTGAAATATATATAATTTTAGTGATATCTTGCACATAAAGAAAAGGTACGTTTTCTTTTCGATAATGATCCCAATTTTGGCACAGAGGTAGATTAAGTCTTCATTAAGTTTCCCTCAAATTTTGTAATTAATTGGACACTCGGTTTGGGAGATATGGATTTTACAAAATTCATAAAGTGTATAGGAAAGTATTTTGTCACGATTTTATTAGATCTATTTTGATATAAACGCGAGACACCACAGCCGTTGGATTTTGATCCAACAGAGGCTGTGATGTCACCTTCCTCAGTTGAACAAGGAAACAGTAGGTCGAAAGGGTAGTTTTTCCTAAACTCGTATCTTGCAAAATAATGGACAAATCATTATGGTGATTAGTCCAGTGGATTCAGGAGAAGAATCTGAACCTAGAAGACCTAGGTTTTGGTGAGTTTTGTAGACGCCAAGAAAAATGCCCAAATCTGCTTGGGACCTCCTCGTCGACCTGCCTATATATATAGGGGGCATTGGACCCCAACGAAATGGAAAAAGCCTCTCATTGTGTTCGGCCAAACTCCGCGAGGGGATTTGCTCTTTCAATTGCTTCTAGAGGTGCGTCCCTTTGCACTCATCATCTCCGTGAACCTACTGAAGGGGCAGGAAGCTAGGTGGCCTGGTCTGCATGACCTCGGGGCAATTGAGGCCCCAACCACCTTCAGCGGAGCAGGGCAGAGGAGGGGCGACCTGGCCGGCCATCTGAGGTGGGTGGGCCGAGGAGGAAGAGAGGCCGCCACGTTCCTCTATTTTACAGAGTAAACAGGGGAGGTAGGCTCCCCTTCCGCGCAAGGAAGACGACGCGGGGACAAGGTAACTGGGTTGTCAAGCAATCAGATCCAAGGAAGGATCCGCGAGAGAAGGAAAAGGATCGATTCAGCAAGAAATGAAGGGGCTGATGTGGCAGGCCACGATTGGCCCAAAAGTAATACTTTTTGTGAAATTCATAGAATTTTCTAGCAAACTCGGATGAGGGAAGTTAATACATGAAAGTTGATCAAAAAAACATGAAGAGACCAATAAAAATATAATTGGATCCTGTTTCTGCTTGCAATTCAAAAAGTATATAAAGATGCTATCTTTAATAGTTTAATCAATGAAAAATCCTAACATTTGATGATTAATGAATTAGAAAAGGGTTATATGGGTGTTTAAAACAGATATTAACCTATTGATAATACAAAGGGCATATTAGATCTAAAAGGATGATCTTAATGCATAATTTGATTAATTTAGGGTTCCATATGCTTTAATGAATCTAGAACCCTAACTTTGGTAAATATGATCCTTAATGATTTAATTGGTCAAATCCATGTACAAAACTGAGATATGATGGTTCTAATCTATTTAGAGTACAAAAGTCCTTCATTCTGGATAAATGCCCTAAAAAGTAGTGATTAGGGTTTTCTCATGAATAAAAGGTAGAATTATGGCAAATCGAGGTCATATGACCATAATGAACTTTGAATTGATGATGAATGAGCATAATGATCTTGTCATGGATTAAAAGGATAAAAATGGTAGTTTTAATATAAAAGAGGCATAATGGGCTTAATTAATGTTTAAGTGTACCTTTAATCCGAAATTATGGTTTGTAAGTAATTGTATAAAATTAGGGTTTAAAATAGTGAAAGTGAAGCAAAACCCTAATTGCAAAGTCAACCCTAAAAAGAGGTAGAAATCCTAAAAAGGAATAGAAACCCTAAGTAGCAAGATGGTTTGGATAGATTTTGATAAAAAGGAATTGAATGTAATTTCAGGATTCATGTACTTGCTTGATTGGATGTCATTGATTTATTAGACTATTCTATCTCAGATCATCCTAACAGGTATGTGGTTAATTATGCATAACCGCCTTAGTTTCCTGAGGATTTTTTGGATGATTAACTGCATTGAATGCAAATTATAAGTTTGGATGTTCATACTTGCAAATCATAAAGTCACTATGATTATCACATTAATAATAGAAGTATGTATTCTCGCACCTAAATGCCACCCTGATGGATGATGCCAAAGGTCAGGCCCAGATGGGTAGACCAATGGGCATCATGAGTGGTGACCCCAGGCACCAAGCTCGAGAATGATAAGGTGGCCTATGATATTGAATGACTAACAGGCACTATGAAGGGCGACCCCTAGGCACCAAGCTCGGGATTGAGAAGGTGGCCTTAAGTCATTAGTGAAAGAAACCCTAAGGTGGGTTTGCTAGGGTTAGGGAAAAAGCGGTGGAGAATGTCATACTGAAAAGCATAAATTGGCTTATTAATTAACTTGATTGTGATAATTAGATTGTTATCCATATGTGAAAAATTTTGGTTGTCCCCACATACCGGCATATTCCGTCAGATATGCTGACTGACGTTTTGTTTGTCGTTGTTTTAGGTACAAGCTTGAAAGGGACAAACAGTAAAGCGACATATGTGAAATTAATTAAGAGTTAAAGTAAAAAGGAGGATTAGTTAGAGTAGACTCCTGATGCGGATAGATGTAGATATCCCAGTTTTTATAAAGGTATGCAAAGTTTTATTTTATACCAGTTTCCAGTTTAGTTGGTAAAATTTATTAATTGTTATTGATTATTTGTCGAACCTTTGATCCTGGTTATTAGATAACGGCTCTGATCTCTTGGTCTCCCTTAAGTGGGGGTTACTGGGAGGTGGGGTCATTATAGAAACCCTAGGATCACTCCTCTTTCTCTTCCGTCAAGCGTAGTCCAAATGCCTGAAAAACATGCAAATAATGTCATAAGTGCATTTTATACAAATATGCATATTAGGGGAAATAACATGTAATCTAACATGTATAAATATGATTGAAATGCAATATGAAACATGATTAAGCCCTAAAATAGGGCTGAATCACCACCCCAAACTTAAAACATACATGTCCTCAAGTATGCTCCAACTCAATCTCTCTACAATTTTTCCACAATCAAGAAATGGCAACTGCAATGCAATAAGAGATTATTGACTAAATGGGCTCAATGATGACTAAGTACATGCATTCCACCTCTCTCCTCTCCTTTTTCACAAACCAATCATGATTAGAGCACTGATCCTGCAAACTTCAAATATAAAGCATAGAAAACACAATCAATCCACATGGTTGTCATATCACTCCGGTTAAAGCGTTTCATGGTAGCAAAGGTAAAAAATGACTAGTTTTGATGTTTTACATTCATACATTCAATCTCATATGTCCATCAACACTAAGTAACCCACGTGGCTGTGAAAAAAGGCAAAATGAGGTAGGTTTGACATTTCCTAGCTCCATGGGCATGCAAAGGGAAGAAAGGGTTGTGGTAAGGATTTGAAGTGCATTTACACACTCATCTTTTCTTTATTTAGATGCTCTCAAATAGGAGCATTTTTTATTTTCTTTTTTGTTTTTCTTTTCTTTTTCTTTTCTTTTCCCTTGGTATGTAGGGAATATGATGACAAGAGTGAAGCGGGGAGGTATAGGTGTGGCCACCCCAAACTTTTGGAGGTGACCATGACTGATATGTGCACTTTGGCATCCTTTCATGAGGAGGAGAGGTAAGAAGATGGTGGAAGAAATGTCGGGTCAAAGAGGGGTTACTCATATGGACTTCACCATGACATCTCATGCATGAAAATTAGTCCAACAATTTCATCAAGCAATGACACACTACATGAATGAGCAATATTAAAACCACATTATTTTAATGAGATTCTACAAAACTCTAAGCATTTGCGGCTTGCATCAATCACAAAATAACCAAACATTTCACAAGAATAAGACAGGTGGTTCACATGTAAAAAGTCAAGATTGAGGCCATTTATCAATAAACAATGATAATTCACTTGCATCTGTCAAAGGTCAAAATTTTCATTCAAATAAGTAGAGATTGGGTCAAAACACAATTTTAGGCAAGAAATTCTAAATTTGGATAAAATTGACCAAAATGGTGCCAAGTTGCCTTCAATCACATCTAAGACTATATTATTGAACATAAAGCAGCAAACAGGCAAAATCTAGCTAAAACATGCAAAAATTATTAAAAATCTATATGATATGCAATGCATGGAAAAAAAGAGCAAATTTTTTGAAAATCACACAAATATTGACCAGAAAGTAAACTACATGACATGCAAGCATGCAAAGCAGGTAAAGTCTAATCTAGATAGTAAGAGAAACAAAACAAAATAAGAAAACAAAACTAAAAGATAGGTGAAATGCAAAAAAAAGAGTGAAATGGGAAAAGGGCATACCGCCCTACCATCCCAAACTTTTAAATCATGTTGTCCTCAGCATGACACTTATGTATAGGAGTGATAGGGTATATGATCACTATGGTGGCTCCAGTGGTGGTCCTCCCTGTGGTGGAAGATGTTGGTAGTAGGAACCCTAGTAGTCTAATTGTGGAGGTGGGTAGTTGTCCTAATATGCTGATAGTGATCTCCACCAATCTAACCCCCACTGGATGTTCCTCTGGGCCTAGGCATGATGAAATTGATACATGTGGTTGACTTGATAGTGCATCTATTGATGGTTTAACCACATTGCATCCTGGGTACGCTGGAAACCCTCCTATTCCCTCAGAATGCCCTCTTGGGTTCTCAATATGTTGTCCAGTGTATTCTGGATGACTTCTAGCTACACATGTATAGTCGACATGTCGTATGTGTTCACTGAAGGCTGTTGTGGCTGTTATGATGTCTCTGCATCACGTTGCCTCACCCTGCACGTCTCTCTCTCCTCAATTATCCTCCTCCTCTTGGCATCTACATGTGACTCTCCAAGCCCTTTAGGCAGATCTCTGGGCTACTTCTGCCATGTGTCTCTAGGGTGCTCCTCTTCCCACCTCCTCAAGATGTCCAGAAAATCTAGAGATGGGACACATCCCTCTATGAGAGGTGTGTCATGGTAGGGAAGCTCCAGTGAAACCCCTGCATAAGGAGGGTTGACCTGGTAGAAAATATTCAGATCAACCACTAAAATCATAGATGAGTGAGTCAAGTAGTGTAGGCCAATGAGCTTTCCTCCTTCTACCTTTGTGTAGCTAGATACATCATTCCCCAGGGCCAAAGCAATGTAAGTCACAATCCCTCACATAATAAAAAGATTCTTGCTCTTGGACGGGATTGTGTGATCAATGATTAGGGACCCCAAGTTTACATGATTTCCATGTACCATCCATCCTAATACAACTAGGTCTTTCTTGGTACAACTACCTTGATTTTCATACCCAGCGAAGATGGTGTTCGCCAAGACCTTCTTAATGTATCTCAATATGGGGTTATGAATCAGACTTGTTTTTATTTCCCCACCATAAAACTACTCTGCTCTATAAGCCTCTTCCACATTGGAGTATAGTTCATAGTGGCTTCTCTATCTGTACTCCCTTGGTCATGCAATTGTGTTGCCTCAGGGGTAGGAGTGAAAATGCCATTAAGAAAAGATGCAGTGATAATTAAGATAAGTTCCATTACCCAAAGTGACACTAATGGCATCCTGTGAGACCTTCTCTAGGGTTGCAAAGAATGATTGTGTCAACTCCACATAGGTCTCCTAAACTATGGTCAACACCTCAACTAGCCCGACGGGCTTCAAAATATCCTACAAATTTGAAGATACCCAAATTCCCCATTGTCTCCTGGCAAGTGTATCGAGTGGAAATCGCTTGATGTCTCAGGCACTCAGGGTGCTTTGGTTTCTTCACCTTATTGCTCTTACCCTCAGGTATTGCCTCATTATGTGCTTCTGGTCCATCCTCTTGTTGTGCATCTGGCATTATTTCCTCTTCATCATCTATCAGTAGTTGTTGTCGTGCTCTTGGCTGTGTGTGGCTGCGGTGTCATGGACGTTGAAGGTTGTGCTGCTAAAAATGGTGGTCGAGCTACCAAAACTGATGGTTGGGCTTCCAAAAATGATGGTCAAGCTGCTGCCCTATCTCTTCTAGGTAGTCTATAGGACTCCTCCATCATGGGATCCATCGTCGCTCCCATGTGGGGGATTCTCCTTGTGAACCAGAGGTTGTCGATGGTGGTGGAAGGTTTAGAGGTGCCAAAGGAGTTGAAGATGACACATTCTTGGGCTGTCGTCCGTAGGAGATCACATCTTTGGTCCTAGACACTGTTTTTTTAGCCATTTGCTTCATTTTGGAATGAAATTGGTGGAGAAACATGGGATTTTAGGGATTTTCATTGTTCCATGTATGTGGGGCGGAATGGAGACAAAGTGCAGAAATTAGTGGGTGAAAATGGGTGGAAATGATGGATAGAGGTAGGGAAAATGGTAGGGGTATGATTTGGGATGGATTGGGGGTGATTTGAGGATTAATCGGGGGTGGATTGGAGCTAGCACAACGCTACATGGCTTCTCTCTTGTGGGGAATGGTTGTGCTATTTGTGCGGGGGTGAATGAACAAGTGAAGAGTAAAATTGCAAAATGTTGGATTAAGTACTAGATCGGGATGCAGCACGGCCATGGTGGTTCACCCGCTGCACGACCGTGGCACCCAACACGGCCGTTCTGAGTGGGTGGCTACACGGTCGTGATGCCTTACACGGCCATGCTGGGTCTATTCTTCAGTTCTCAAATTCTTTGGTTGTTCTCGATTCCCATGTTGATTGTGAATGCACTGCTATGGATGTTCCATGCCACCATGGTCATGGTGAGTACTATGGTAGTGCATTTCAACTCGAATCCCATTAAAACATCAAATCTTTGATCCAAAATGGTTTTTCATGGATTACTTGTCAAAATTTCATATAATTTCCTCATTTCAACCTATTTTCACTTGCACATCTTAAAACTAAACAAAAACCATTAAAAAAGTGTGTGTGTGTGTCTGTTTTCTTGGAAAAGTGTAAAAACAAAACAAAAGTATCAAAAATGGAAGGTTGGGTGAAAATTTTCCAAATCTAGGTGGGTTGCCTCCCACAAGAGCTGAGTTTCATGCCTTTAGTTGGGCTTCTTGGAGAATCTTCAATCATTCATCCATTTGGCATCCTCATGTGCCCATTCTTGTAATATATACATCTCTCATTTTCACTCAATCTATGTTCCTCATCCCTTTGATCACCAAAACTGTCATCAAATCCTTCATCTAGATCTCCTCCTCTCCAATGGCCATTCAGACTCTTGAAGTGATCATGTCCAATATCCTCATCTCGGGCTCGCCGGTTGGAGATTCATCTTGATCTTCATTTCCCTATCGTTGTGCCACTACGAACATGTATCTCGGTGTCAATTGTAGATAAGAATGATCTTCCTAAGATAATAGGAATCTTCCTATCCTCTGGATCCATATCAAGAACAATGAAATTCATCAGGAATATTGCATCCTTTTCTTTATCTATCATCACCAAAACATCATCCACTCTTCCTCTAGGCACTTTTATGGAACAGTCCACTAATTGGAGAGTGCAATGCACCAGCTTCAACTTGCCCAATCCCAATTCCACATAGACATTGTATGGCATCAAATTCGCACTAGACTCCAAATCAAGTAAGGATCTGTCTGTGAGGTGTCCCCCTATGTAATTAGGTATGAGAGGGGCTCTTGGGTCTTTCCTCTTTGCAGGAAGTGAGTGTTGGATGATAGAACTCACTTGTTTAGTCAGCTTCACTCTCTTTGGTATTCTCCCTGTTGACCTTCTCTTCACAGTACATAAGTTCTTAAGAAACTTGGCATATGATGAGATTTTCTTGATAGCACCCAACAATGGAATATTCACCTTCACTTGGCGAAACACCTCAAGAATGCCAATATTGTGCTTTTGTCTCCTCCTTACTTTCAGTGGCTCATCTAATGCTTCAATGAATGGTGGCTCACTTACTTTGGCCTTGCTTGCATCAACATGAAATGGAACATTAGGGATAGTGGGATTTGCAAATGGAGTGTGAGGTGGAGCACATGGTATCCCAAAATCAACATGAGGTATCATAGAATCATCTTAGGCAATCTCAATCACGGTATCACCATTTGGATGCTTGTGCTTTGCTTTATCAATCTTTCTTTGACTAGTAGGTTGCTCAAGATATTTTCTACCCCTTATAACTATCACAACACTTCCTTGATCGTGGTGGAGAGGAGGAGCTAGTTGTGGCTGTGGAGGAGGTGGAGGTGACACTTGGTGTTGAAATTGAGGTGGAGGGGACAATTGAGGTTGGAAGGTGAATTGTTGATAAATTGGTTGTGATGGAGGGGGAGGAGTATAAGGCTTGGGATCACCTTGGAAGTGGTATATGGGTTGAACTTGCATGGGAGGTGGACTATAGAAAACTTATGAAGAAGGGATTGGTCCACTTGCTTCATTGAAACTCAAGATGGGTTTTGAAGACAATTTTTATTTTTGGAGAGCAATTATGGAAGATAGCTGCTCTATCCTCTCCTCAAGCCTTGTCACATTCATTTGTATGTCATCAATTCTCTTCAACCTAGAGAGATCCTCTTCCTCAAACCTTGAGTTATATCTTGGACTTTGTGGTTCTTGGTAGCTATAGGAGTGAGGTGTCTTCTTTTCTTCACCATAGAACTCAATAGAATTGAATGCGTGGCAGGGAACATTTGTCACTTGGTTCTTCATGAAGCTCACCATGTCACTAAGAATCTTCATCACTTGTGGGTTTGAGTCATTATGAGTCGGGTATGTCATATCAAAGGCATAGCCACCGTCATTCATCATACTAGAAGCTCAAATTCTTAAACCTTCTGTCAGCTACTCATATAAGGGTCATATCTCCTCGGGTGGCCTAGCCATGAAAACTCCTCCATAAGAGGAATCTACTGAGGTTTGGCTATTTGGAGATAGACCAGAGTAAAAGGACTAAACTAGTTGCATAAAGGGATCTCATGGTGTGGGCACTCTCTCAACATCTTCTTAAATCTCTCCCAAGCATTATGAAACTGTTCATTACCTAATTGACTGAAACTCGTTATGGTATGCCACATTTGTGTTAACCTTTCTATAGAGTAGAATTGCCTTAAGAATGTATTTTTCATCACTTCCCAACTCATGATGCCCCTCCTTGAGTCATACCAATCTTTGGCTTTGTCTTTAAGGGAGAATGAGAACAAGGTCAACCAGATTGTGTCATCACTAGCCGTCAGCGTCCTAAAGGTGGAGCATACTTTAAAAAAGGAGTCTAGGTGCTTGTAGGGGTTCTCACTCTATGAGCCATAGAAGATGGGAAGAAGCCCAAGAAGACTTGGAGGGATGGAGAATTTCTCCCCTAACATTTGATCAACCCTGCTAGAAATTGGCGATTTATAGTTGCTAGGCATGAAGTAGTCTTGAAGTGGCTTGCGAGGTGCATTTTAGCCTTCCATTTTGTCTTCCCTACATGGCTTGTCACATGCACAAGCCACAATCAAACAAAAGAGAATAAGTTAGCACACCAATATGCACCAAGAATACAAAGAATACAGAATAAATAATACCAACGATGAGGACAGTAGGAAAATTCAAAGAAAAACTAACTATATAGGTTGAGTGCCTTTCTCCCCGGCAATGCTACCAGAAAGCTTGGTGCATTTCTTCCAATGGTGTTACACACTACTCAATTGAGATTTGAATAGATGCAACTTCCCAAACAGACACACACGGTGGATAACTTTTGAAATTTATAATGGACCTAAACTCAACAACCTACTTCTACTAAAACACTATACTTGCAAGCATACAAGGTCATGTCATAGTATAGGAGGGTGGCAAGTATAGGGTAGATCCACAGGGAGTACTAGTACATAACTGACATTTAGTGTCAGTTATTTAAGGCCTTTAGTGTCAGTTTCTAAGCGACACCTATGTGGGCGATGCTAAAAGCCCAGCCGTTACATATCAGTCAAAAACCGACGCCAAAACCCTTCGCGCGCCACCGAAAACGTGCCAGCAGGGCACTATCAGCGTCGGTTATTAGGTAAGAAACCGACACCATATACCTTCGCGCCACAGAAGGGCACCATCTTGGGCACTATCAGCGTCAGTTATTAAATAAGAACCGACGTCATATAAACCACAACACGGCCGTGCTGGCCAGCACGGTCGTGGTGTCTGGTCCGCTGCCACGGCCGTGCACTCCCAACACGGTCATGTTGGCCAGCATGGTCGTGGTGTCTGGTCCGCTACTACGGCCGTGGTGTTAAGGAAATAGACGTCGATTACTATTAGAAACCGACATTGTAACGATGTGCCGTCGGTTTTATACAAATAAATGATGCCTATTTTTTGTTTTTTTTTCTGTCAGTCTGCAGACCTGCTGTATGGCTGGTCGCAGGATGAGAAACCTACAGTTCAGTTATGAACTGCAGGTTTTACGACATCCATTGATATCAGCCAACAACAGGCCACAAACCTGCAAAATTAACAATAAAAATATTCACACATTTAGCAATGCAACCTGCAGTTCCATTTGATTTTCACACATTTAGAAACATTCATGTAGCTAGCAATCTGTAGTTCCATTCATTTTCACATTCACACATATAGAAACATTCATATAGCAACCAACAGTTTCATTCATTTTCACTTAGACACATGTAGAAACATCCAGACATGTAGAAACATTCACACATATATTATAATTCAGAAATTCATTTACAAAATATCATTCTTTAGTCATTATTCGCTATCAACATCCCAATTATATCTTAAATCCCCCACTACTTGTATGGTTGTTGCCCATTCTTCTCTTACTTCATTTAATTCTCCCGTCGTATAGGGAGCATGTACATCTGGTAAGGCCGTTCCTGTAGTGTGGTCAGTTTTAAACACCTGTAAAGAGAATGATGTATATATATAATTAATGAGCTATAAATAAGATTGATATATTTCATATTATATATCTAATGAGACTATATAATACCTCAGCAATACAATCGATGTCCATTGCGGCATATTTGATAATCATGTGCATAAATCGCATCACATAGTATCCACATGCCCATCCGTTGTCTTGTGTAGCACACTATAAATTCAAACATACAAAATATTAAAAAATACAACTAATTAAGCACTGTTCACATAAATAATATATACATATATTGCAGTCGGGAACTTACTTTCACGTTCTTCCAAATTATTGGTTGGTTCTTTTTCATGGGGACCTTTCCTCCAACCTTTTTGAACTCATCAAAACTCCTACATGTTAATGTAACACAATACATTGCATAATTAAATAGTAATGTAATAACATATGTTAACAGATATGAAAATGAAATATTTCTCACCGGAATAATGCCATTTTCATTATGTGTCCATATTTTGTATTCAATTTACTCCCCTTAGGATCTAGATAATAGACAGTGAACGTCTCGGGGACAATAACCAGTAACTCCCAATGCATACCACTAGAGGTAAAAAAGTTAAAAATTAATAACTCAAAATCCAAAATAAAAATGTAATTTTATTAACTCCAAATTATAATAAACAAAGTTAACTTACTCTACATTGAATGGAGCCATTATCATCGTCTTCTTATTTTGAGCAAAAATTGTAAAAGCCTCACAACAGTATTGTTGAACTGACAGAGGGTCTTTAGCTACTAGACTAATTAAAGATGGAATCAAAAATCCTACATGTTTGAATGTAAAATCTGCACATATCTCTTGTCTAAGTAGTTGTAAAATATGTATTAATTATGCATACATTAATAAATAAGAAACCAGATCACCAGATCCTACACAAGGTATATGGATGTATAAAGAAGATCTCACCTTATACATAGCTCTATCACAGATGTATTTAGCCAATCATATCGAAACAACTCCAAAATATCTTGTATAAATGGTTTGCTTTTGTATAATTGACCTGCAACATCTGAATCTATAGAAACAGTTATAGGGCAATTTATATCATGTTCGCCTAACCATATTTCCATACCCCTACAGTTAGGACCTAACGGGACAGGTAGGTCCTGTGGAACCCAACTGGGTAATGTAGGAGGTGGAAGTGGAGGCCTAGATGTTGTGGGTGTCTTCTTTTTAACCTGTATATATATATAATAATTTCAGATAAACTGACATCATATACACACACTAACAATTTAACGTAATGTAAATTTACCATACAATTTCAGTAAAGATGACATCCGCTTTTAGCCACAATATCACTCTGCCTTCTGCCTCACCAAGCGTTTCACAATCTGGGTGGGCATATGGCAATGGAAGATCCATCCACTTGGGGAATATATGTACCGGGCTCACATGAATCCAACCAGCTGGTAATGGAAACCCGTGAAACATATCCCCTGGTAGGGATGGGTAAGTCGACGCCTCCGCAATGACATATTCATTAACTTTTAGACGGCATGGCTTCAACCCCTACAAATTTTTGTGTAAAGAATGTTATATACATATATACATATCATCTTTTTTTGAAACGACTACAATTTCATATATACATATCATCTTGAATTAAAAAAATAGTTACTATATCATAAAAATACTTACAGCGGATTTTCTAGGTGGTGGGTCTACAGGATTACTCCCAACCTCTGCAGTAGGAGTAGAGCATGCAGTAGGAGACATCATAGGTATTGTCTGGTAAGTGGCAGTCTGAGATGCCTGCCACTTTTTCATTGCTTCTTCGAGTTTCCTATCAAATAGCTTATCTACCTATACATGGATAAAAGAAACGTCAAATTCTAATTATTGAATTCTCTTTTACAGTAACATCTACAAGGAAAAAATATGTTACCTCTTCTTGTGAAAGTCCCACTTTTGGGACATGTTTGTGTTGGGATGGCCCAAAAAAAGCTTTGATGCCCACACCAGCGCCTACAGCCCTAACACGTCCAGGATGCTCTTGGTTACCCAGAGCAACTGTCAATTCATCCCTTGTGCCCTCAGGGATGAACTTGCCTTGTTTCCTCAGCTCGTACAGCTCCCTCTAATCGCTAAAACAAAAATTTGTAATTAAGTAAACACCACAAATAATCAATATTCGAACGATTGCTGTAAGAGTTATATTTTACCATTTTTGCAGCCGCCTCAGCAGTTGCGGGCTTCCTTATTTCTCCCTTCTTATTTTGCCTCCCAGCTATCCAGATATCATGGCGAGGCAAAGGTGTGCTACCTATAGTGGAGGACTCCTAAGTAGCAGTAGACTGAGCAGTAGCCTCAGACTGTAGTCTTTGGTGAATGCCTGCATACCCCTTTGGACCCATTGTGTGGTCATGCACATTCAGTGCACACCTTGATCTTTGTGCCTCACTGAGGGCCTAGTTAGTATGCACATTAATGATTTGGTTAGTAACAGTAAATGTTAATCTTGAATAGGTGAATACAACATATATTAATGGTATTGGGACTGACGCCTAATACCTTGAATTCATCCGTTTGTCTTGAAGCAACAAACGCGTCTCATTCTTCTTTGTCCAGGAAGTTCCACTGTTCAATGGTTGTCTTCTTCCTCTTGCCAGCTTCTTTTATGTATTCTCGGGTGATATTTGTCCTATAGTTCCTTAGGACTCTCCCACAGCGTTGCATCATGTATTTACGATGGAGTTTTTCATCTAATTCAAATATACTCTGCAAATTAGAATTGCTATTAACTAGTATCCAAAAAATTAGTAATCTACAAAATAGAATTGCAAATTAATAATAACTCACGCATAAATCCTTCCATATTACGTCTTTCTTCTCCTTTGAAACTTTATGCCAAGAATCTATCTTACAACCGCAATGGCTATGAGTAACATACCCAAGATATGAAACAAATGAATTGCGATTCACACCAGATGCATTTCCTGCATTATCAAAATCCACAACAAGTTTGGGTCCATTGCCCTTTTACGCTATTAACTTCTTCATCATAGTGATGCCCCTTCTCCTGTCAACTTTTTGGTGTTGCTGATCAAGTGCCTCAAGTGCTTCAGATGGTACATGTGCATCATCAACCTAAAATTTGACAAAATAAACACATTTACAAGATATAACTATAAATGGACATATAGATATAAATATATGATATATTTTTAAAACTTACATTATGAGGCGGCGCATTGATGTCCTCACCCTCACGGTAATCATTAGCACGGTCATCAGGAGAATGCTTAGCCATCTGAAAATTCACATTCACATTGTAAAGTTCACATTATAAAGTAATTCACATTGTAAAATTCACATTGTAAAGTTCACATTCACATTGTAAAGTTCATATTGTAAAGCTCACAGTGTAAAGTTCACATTCACATTGTAAAGTAATTCACATTGTAAAGCTCACATTGTAAAGTTCACATTCACATTGTAAAGTTCACATTCAGAAAAATAAAACATATAAAAAAATATAAACATGCCTCTAATATTGCGATTTTTTATCAATTAACAATCCTTCATTGTGATATCTGCGCACATACAAGTCATCATTAGCTTCAATATTTGTTGGTGTTGGCAACCCAACTGAGAATGGACTGGAGTCATCATACTTATCATAGTATTGTTCTTCATCTATAGGATCTTCAATGAACTATCTTTTACCATGAAGAACAACCGACCATTTATCATTTGCAGGATCATCGATATAAAATACTTGTTTCGCATGTGATGCCAATATGAATGGTTCATCCTTCTCGCCAATCTTTTCAAAGTTCACTAAAGTGAAACCCAATTCATCCACTATAACTCCTTTGGTGTTATCAACCCAATTACATTTGAAGAGCGAAATTATGAAATCTATGTAGTCAAACTCCCATATGTCTTCAATGACACCGTAATATACATTTTAGCTTCACGTGGACTCTTATCCTTTGCACTTGCAAAAAACATAGTCGATGCTTGAAGGGTGACCCCACTTTTTTGGACGACACTCTTATCATCTTGGCGCTTTGTGTAATATGTGAATCCATTAATGTCATACCCTTCATAAGACATAACAGTCAATTTTGGTTTAAATGTGAGGCATTTGATAGTTTCAATAATATCATCTGGTGTTTGAGATAGTTGATGTAAGACTTTATTTTCAAACCACTTAATAAATGTCTTGTTAGCTCTCTTGCAAGCCACATTGTATTGGCTCGAGGATATTGTCTCTTGATGAAATTGGTATGTTCCTCGATATAAACATTCACTTCGTCCATGTTATGTAAAATATACAAGTGACCTTGTTCCAACTGCTCACGGCTGATTACTTTCACACGTGATCCCAAAATTCCTTTGCCAAATTGCTCGTCAATATTCTTGTCATTATCAGGAGTGTCATTACCACTGAGAAAGTCATGGCAAAAATCCATAACCTCTCTCGCCACATAACCCTCGATAATACTCCCTTCAGGCCGATAACGGTTTTGAACATCACTTTTAAAAACGCTCATGTATCATTCAAAGGGATACATCCAATGCAAGAAAACTGGTCCCAACATTTTCACTTTCCTAGTCAAGTGGACAACAAGATGTACCATGATATCAAAGAACGACGGAGGAAAATACATCTCAAGCTGACATAGGGTAACAACCACTTCTCTTTGCAATTTATCGAGAGTATCAGGGTCAATAACTTTGCTGCACAGGCTGTTGAAAAAGAAACAAAGACTGGTGATTGCAAACCTTACATGCTTCGGCAATATAGATCTAATTGCCACAGGCAATATTTGTTGCATTAGAGTGTGACAATCATGAGATTTAAGACCTATCAACTTCAGATCTTTCATTGATACCAATCTACGGATGTTGGATGAGTAACCCTGTGGCACCTTAACATTTACCAAACATTCACAAAAAGCTTTCTTCTCCTTTCTAGACAATGTGTAACAAGCGGGAGGTAAGTATGTTCTCCGATTTCCCATTTCATGAAATTCTGTTAATTTTGACCTTATTCCCATTTCACGTAGGTCCAGTCTGGATTTTATCCCATCTTTAGTCTTACCTGGTATATTCAACAAAGTACCAATGACACTATCACAGACATTTTTCTCAACGTGCATGACATCGATACAGTGCCTGACTGTCAAAGAACTCCAATAAGGAAGATCCCAAAATATTGACTTCTTCTTGAATAAAAATTTGTCACTCTATGTGGCCATAGTACATTGTGATCTCTTACCAAATTCATTGACAAAGTCTTTTACTCTTTCATAAACAACCTCCCCTGGTATAGGTTTAGGTGCACTCCGTTCCTCATTCAATCCATTGAATGCTTTGCGCTTCCTACGATATGGATGAAATTTTGTAAGAAACCTTCGATGACCGAGATATACAGTCTTACCACCATGTTTTAGTCTTGTTGAATCAGTGTTCTCTTCACATATAGGACACACTTTAGCTCCTTTGACACTATATCCAGACAAATTCCCATATGCTGGAAAGTCATTAATAGTGCAAAATAGCATAGCATGCAAATGAAATGTCTCTCTTCGTGAAGCATCATAGGTCATCACACCTTCACCCCAGAGTTTCTTTAAGTCATCAATCAGAGGTTCAAGATAAACATCGATGTCATTTCCAGGTTGTTTAAGGCCCGATATCAACAACGACATCATTACGTACTTATTTTTCATACACAGCCAGGGAGGAAGATTGTATATAACAAGCATGACTGGCCAAGTGCTATGTTGGCTGCTCAATGTCTCATACGGATTCATCCCATCTGTACAAAGCCCAAGTCTTAGATTCCTGACTTCTTCACCAAATTCAGGGTACAATAGATCAATCTTCTTCCACTGTGGGGAATCAGACGCATGTCGTAGGATCCCATCATTATTTTTCTTAACATCTACATGCCACCTCAAATTCTTCGCATCTATTGGATTGGCAAACAAGCGTTGAAACTGTGATATTATAGGTAGATACCACATCACCTTGGCAGGAGAACCAGTTTTGGACTCCCCTGAAGTCGTCAATTTATACCGTGACGCACCACATTTTGGACAATCTTTCAAATCCACATAGTCCTTTTGAAATAATACACAATCATTCAGGCATGCGTGTATCTTCTTGGCATCCATTCCCATTGGGCACAACAATTTCTTTACCTGGTATTTTGAGATTGGCAGCTCGTTTCCTTCAGGAAGCATTTCTTTCAACAAAGTCAACAATGAAGTGAAGCTTTTATCGCTCCATCTATTGTTAGCTTTCAACTTATACAATCTCAACACAGCGCTAAGCTTCGTAAACTTAGTACAACCTGTGTATAACGATATCTCAGCATCATGCACAATGTTTCTAAAAATTGGAGGTGGATCGGTGTGCTCTACCCCACAACTATCCAGCATCGCATCAACGATGTCTACTGGAACTGGTTCATTCACATCTACGTCATCGTAGGCAATTTCTTCTTCCACACAAGCACTGCTATCGACATCCACTGGTTTCAGGTTTGAAATCTCTCCATGTCAGTGACATTCTGTATAGCTTTGTATAATCCCGTTGCACATGACATGACTTTTGATTTTGTCACCAGTGCTGACTTTCAAGTTGTTACCGCAATGCCTACATGGACAGTAGAACCTATCTTCAGGTTTTTTCCTATGTTCCTCGGCAAATCTAATAAACTGGTCAAGACCAGAAATAAACTCTAGGGTGTAGTAATTGCGAATGGACATCCATGATCTATCCATTCTATGATCAAAGAGAAATCAAATATACATTACAACAAGATTAGGGTCTAGGGTTAACATATTAGAGTTTTTGCATTGTTAATTAAAACTTTAGGCCAACAAATACATGTGTTGTCATTCTTATATATAACAAATGTGTACCACCTATCCCATTCTTGAACACCTAATCTCACTAGTAAGTGTATAATGTGTATTGGGTTTTCAAGAAAATTTCGGCAGCATTCCCCCGCTACATATGTACTTAGAGAACAAACGGGGAAATGCTGTCGAAATTTTCTTGAAAACCAAATACACATTATACACTTACATCCTAAGTGAGATTAGGTGTTCAAGAACAGTCCCAAACCGGGGACTATCCAAGATTTACTCCTAATGAGTATATCTTGGACGGGTTTCTAGGCCAACAAATACATGTGATGTCATTCTTATATATAATAAATGTGTACCACCTATCCCATTCTTGAACACCTAATCTCACTAGTAAGTGTATAATGTGTATTGGGTTTTCGAGAAAATTTCGGCAGCATTTCCCTGCTGTTCTCTAAGTACATATGTACTTAGAGAACAAACGGGGAAATGCTACTGAAATTTTCTCGAAAACCCAATACACATTATACACTTACATCCTAAGTGAGATTAGGTGTTCAAGAACAGTCCCAAACCGGGGACTATCCAAGATTTACTCCTAATGAGTAAATCTTGGACGGGTTTCTAGGCTAATGAGTACATATCCACTACATGTATTTGCTCACTTACATTGCATCACTCACAATTAGAGCATTATTAAATAATAAATCAAGAATTCAATAGTTTCAAACATGCAATAATTCACAATTAGAACGATAAGATTCACTTTGTACAAACATACATGGCATAATTCATGCACAATAGCAGGTGTGGTCATTGACCCGATTCAATAATATAAGAATAATTTTAGAAGAGTAATGTAGCACAACATTATAGGCTATCCGATTATAATTGAGCAATATAGCACAAAATCAACCAACATGGCCGTGCTAGCATGGCCGTGCCAACCTGCAATTTCACACACCTCGGCAGAGGAAGAAGAGCAGAGCAGGTATCTTCGGCGGCATTGGCGGGGAGAGTAGCAGCAGCGAGCAGTAGGAGTAGGAGACCAGGCCGCCGGAGCAAGATAGAAGGTCACCGGAGAAGGAGAGAAGGCCGCCGGAGTTGGGGCAGAGGGCAAGCGGCAGTGGAGGTGGGTAGAGGACCACCCAAGCGAGCGGAGCAGCGCGCGGTCGGAGTAAACGGCGGCGGAGGAGAAATCACCGGAAATCGCCAAACCCTGGAGTAGCAGCTGCGCGAGACAATGAATGAAACAGAGAAAGGGGAAGAGTCGGGATCGCGGGTGTTGTTAAGTTATCAATCGGCGTCGATTATTGAAAACAACTGACACTTAAACCTAAAGGTGTCGGTTCTACAAACCAACCGACACCTATTCTTAACGATAGTCATCGGTTTTTACTAGAAACCAACCGACGTCTATCTACATACGCCGATTAAAAAAATTGTTCTCGATTAATGACCATAGTCGTCGGTTTCTTTCTAAAACCGACACTCATAGGGGTGTGAAAATTTTCCCAGGAAAACGCGTGAAAACCCATAAGCGTCAGTTCTTGTATCACAACCGACGACCAAAATGTTCCCAATTTTTGTATCGCAAATAACCTTTTGTCGTCGGTTTTTTAGTAAATAACCGACGCCAGATGTCAAATTTTGGCGGTAATTTTTTTCACACGAAATTTGGGATTTGGCGGTTGATTTTAGGCGTCGGCTGTTTATTCTAGAACTGACACTAAATAGAAAGTGATACCCGTGTCTGGCCACTCCTCTCCGATATATGTTGGTTTGTGTTTTAAACCGACGCTGTAGGTTTTAGGCGTCAGTTCTTCGTTAATAACCGACGACTGGAAAGTGACTTCATAAGCCATTTCTGTAGTAGTGGAGAAAAGGGGGTACTAGAGCTAGGTTAGTTTTTGGGGTTGGGTTCCTACTGCGGAGTCTAGGGTTAAGGGTTTGAAGGTTGTTTTGATTGTTAAACTAAGGATGAACAAGCAAGAAATTAAAGGAAAGAAAACAAGAACAAAACCTAAGTTAACCCTAGATAGTTAATTCTATTCAGCAAGAAAATACAAGGCAAACAAGGAAAAAAGAAATCTACACTAAGGCAAACAAAGAAAGGTCTACACTACACTAAGCTAGAAAATAGGGCAAAAAGAGAAAGTAAATACCTAAACTAGAAAGAACAAAGAAAGACTAAGACAATAAGCTAACTACGCCAGAAAAGAGCTAACTAAGCTAACACTAGCTGAGCAAGAAAGTAATTAGGGTTTAAAGCAATTTAGGGAAAAGGTGGGTTGTTTAGGGGGCGCACTTATCAAATAGGTTGGGGCGACATATGAACATAACGATTTCATTTAGATTATCAAACCAAAGAACAAGCTACAATCTAATGAATTATCCTAAACTACTAACTGGCCATGGATATGCTAGGTTGTGTATAGGGGAACTTGTCCCTAGCACTCCCTACTACCCTTGTGAGGCTCAGTTGGGTTAGGGTTTAGGTGTAATTCAATTAGAGTCTAAACAAGTCTAGATTCTAGGTTATATGATCGTAGGGTGATTAGGGGATGAGGTTAGTAATGGGAGTGGAAGTGAGGTTTTAGGCCTCCTATCACCCACATTCTAACCTTGAGAAAGCTTCATGCTAAGCACACCAAGTTCATCTAAACTAGTTACTTAGATCTCTCAACTAGGGTTAGGATAATTTAGTATCATGTAGGAGGATGGGTAGCTAGTTAGGGATCCATGAATTGGACCTATGAGCAAATCCCAAAATTCACACATATAAGCAATTTCCCTAAATTCCTAGGTGATTTTAAGAACAAACCAACAAGTAATTCATGAAGAGTGAGATATAAATAGAACATAATCATTAGCAAATGAAATTACAATGTTTACATATCATTTCCCCCCAACATAGTATCAAAGCTACTCATAGCAATGCAAAATACAAAAGATGGGAGAAAAACATAGAAGAATCCATGGATCTCGGTGTAGATGAAGAAATCCTCCACTTCAGCTGTTGCAGGACGTCCTCCTCTCTCCTCCACGGTGCAATGGCATGGGATGGTGGTGGAATAGGGTCAAAACACTAGGAAACTAGGGTTTTGGTGGTGGAAATGGTGAAATGGAATGGAATGGAGGTGGAAATGGAGTGGAATGGGTGGAATGCAAAATGGGAATCTAAGAGGTGGTAAGAGGTAGCTAACCTTGTGTTAGAGCCACCACCTAGGTATATATAGGTGTGGAGTAAGCAATAGGTCAAGTAGGGGTAAAGTGGGAAATACAGTACAAAAGTAGCTATGTTTTTGTGAGTAGCAGAAGTGTGGTGGTCACCACGAACATGGTGGGGAGGGGTGAGAATGGTCATGGTGGATGGGAATGATCGAGGAAAAATATAGAGAAAAATCACAGGGACTTGGTCAAAAATGTACATGAGGTAGCACGGTTGTGGTGGCCACCACGACCATGGTGGCTTGGATTGCTCATCCCATTCTTGGCTCCATGGTCGTTCTGCTTCAGCTGTCACACGGCCGTACAAGGTGGCACAACTATTCTGGGTCAGTCCACCATGGCCATTCTGTGTGGCACAGTTGTGATGATCTCTGCACTTTCTTGAGCTGACTCTGTTGTCTTTGGATGAGCCAGCACGGTCGTTCTAAGGTACCACGTCCGTGCTAGTCTCTGTTGCAACACTTTGAGTTGATTCTTTGGATTCTCTTGGACATCTTTGCTTAAATGGAGCTTTGGTTACTAGGGGTAGCTTGAGGGAGCGTCAGACTTCACTTTACGCCTCTCCAATGGTAGAGAAACCCTAGGATCACTCCTTCTCTCTCTCCCGTCAAGCTTGGTGCAAATGCCTGAAAAACATGCAAATAATGTCCATAAGTGCATTTTATACAAATATGCATATTAGGGAAAATAACATGTAATATAAAAAGTATAGATGTGATTGAAATGCAATATGATACAAGATGAAGCCCGTAATAGGGTTGAATCAGAAACCAACCAAGGAGTGAGGTGCATCAAGGAAAACATCATCCAAACCCTAAAATCCAATCATCAACATAGAGGAAAACTAAACCATGAAACATGGAAGAGAGAACCAAAATTTCAATCATAAAAAGCATCCAAAACCTCCATCATCAAGAAAGAAAAAAACACCATGACCATAAGGAGAAAACCTATCGTTTAACATGTGCAATATTAAGTGCAACAATAATCGAGGAGAAAGTTATATAACTCACCTTAATTGTGATGAAAAACACCAAAAGCAAGGATGCTCCAAGAGAGAGAATAAAACCTTAGCATGTTCCACTCCATGGACAATCTAGAATCACCTCAAAGGATGGAGAAAAACCCTAGGTTAAAGGAAGATCAAGATAGAGAACAAGCCCTAGGCCAAAAAGAATAAGAAAGAGAGGAGATCTCCTACTCAACTCAACACTACCATGGAGAACCACGGATTTGGCCAAGAAGAGAGGAGTTCCTCAATAATAACTACCATGGAAACCCATGGATTCAGTCAAGAGAAAGAAGAGACGGGTAGGGTTTTAAGAAAATGAAACCAAGAAGGATAGATCACTTTCCAAGATCAAGGAACACCAAAGGATCACCAAAGATGAGTTGTTCTAACTCTAGATCCATACATGCAAGGGTTCAACCACCATGCTCCAAGGTTGAGATCTCCTTCTCCACCAAGAACACAAGGTACAAGCTCCAAGGAGAAGAGAGAAAGAAGAGAGGGTAAAAAGATCAGTTGCATGCAAAGAGAGGGGTATATGTATCCAAGGGTAGGAGATAATAAAGGAAGGTTAGGTGTCCAACTAAACATACCATTTTTCTAGTATATAACATCTATGTAAGCACTAAACATATGCACAAAACCAAGGTCATTAAATCAAGGACAACCATCAACATCACTTGGTCCAAAGGACCATCGGTTGAAGGGATTTCTCTATGACCAAAACACATCAAACCTAGCGTCCGCTTAAACCAGGCCCTAAGTTCCCATAGACCAAGGAGAGGGGGTAAGGCTCTCCGAATATAGAGAACACATGTCACACTTCAAAACCTCTTTGACTGAAGAAACAATGTCAAGGCCAAGTAAACAATAGGTTGATCTCTGAAAACCAAAAC
This sequence comes from Alisma plantago-aquatica, assembly GCA_963693085.1. Classification (NCBI taxonomy): domain Eukaryota; kingdom Viridiplantae; phylum Streptophyta; class Magnoliopsida; order Alismatales; family Alismataceae; genus Alisma; species Alisma plantago-aquatica. The sequence continues at coordinate 1,950,113,617 of OY856409.1, forward strand.
TCAATGGTCAACACCACACTAAGGCATCCAAGCAAACCCTAGAAACATCAAGACTCATGATGTCAACACATCTCTCCACAAAAACCAAGGTGCCACTCTCTCCAACATGATGCCAAAACATGTGAGGCAACAAACACGTGACAAATTTCAAGATACACCCTAAACATGGGTAAATTGCAATTAGGTCCAAAACAAGCATGTATATGTGTAACTAGCACAAAATCAACCAAACTGGACCAAACTGAAAATGTAAGCATGTCACATGTTATTAAAGCACATCACCTAATTAGATTAAGGTTCTAAGTATATTATTATGCTAATCAAGCATAAATTTAGGTAAGGGGCCTTACAGGAAACATAGTGTTTAAGATTGAAATGTCTAAGACTTATGAGGTTCTTAATTAGGATTTTCTTAGAAAAGTGTTGGAAAGATTCATATGATAGATGATAATGTTACCCATTATTTGTCCTTTTTGAGGGGTCTTCATTGTGTGTGGTGATCAATGGTGCTTCTATGGGCTTCTTCTTTATGAAGCCAGCCTCAAACAAGGGAATCTATTGTTCTGATTGTTATTCATTCTAGCTCAAGAATACTTTTGTAGATTTCTCAAGATGGTGGTCATTGATGGTAGACTTCCTAGATATAGAACCATGTGTCATGGTGAAGCTCCCCCTTTGTTTCTATTCATTGATGATATAGCCCTTTTCTCCACGAGTGACATCTACGCCTTTAATTTCAATGTTGACTCCCATTGTAGTACAAATGTGCTTTTTGGAAGAGAGTCAACAAGGTAAAGTATGGCTACATGATGAATAAATATGTCATGTTTTGCTATTCACATGATGAAATATGTGTTTATTACTTTGGGTGTACCAAACAGGAGGAACCAGTTGAAGCCTAAGAACTTCACATGCCTTATGGAGTAGATTTAAAGCAATATGGCCTCTTGGAAGAGTCATTTTTAGTCATAAGTAGGTTGCATGCCAATGACACAACACACTATCACCTCGATCCAGGTGTACATCCTCACTGCTAGTGGTATACTATTGAAAACATTGTGAGATATCAAAGTCCTTTTTGCAAGTTCTTATGGAGTGCTCGCGATGGCTCATCTAAAAAAGTGTGGGTTGCATGATCACAAGCAACTTTACCCATCCAACAAGGGGTTAGGGGTTTACCCCTATGAAAGTGACTACAAATGCTTCTCTAGTGAAGTCATCTTAGGAAGTGCTCAATGGATCCTCTAGTTGGGTAGTCTTTTGTAGAGAAAATTATTCATGTGTGAGGATTTTTTATAATTTTGAGGTTCCTCATTTTCACAAATGTTGCCAAAACCATAACCATATTGGAGGAAATTATAGAAGGTTTTCCTACTTTGTTGCCCCATATAATCTAGATAGTGGAAGAGATATCGTTGTGTTTTTGGTGGGATGATTGGTGTGAACAACCCTTGTATCTCTTGGCATGAAGGCTAGCCGATCCTAGCCACCAATTGAGGGGATCAAAGTTGTGGTTACATGAAGAAGGGTGGGACTGGGATGAACTTATAAGAGTTTTGTATGATGAAAGTGATGATAGATGACTCCCTCTAATTTGTCTAGATGAATGTGACAGATATCCTAGTTTGTTCTCTTTCTAAGGATGGTTCCTTCTCGCTCATGTTTGCTAAAAGTTTCTATATGATCAAATGGCTAGGGAGACAAATAATTGTACATAACTTTTGCATCTTAGGGCACGTTTGGTTTGCTAGATTTTCAAGAATCCTACATTTATCCCATCCTATATTTGTAGAATACATGATTTTTTTTTGGGCCCACGGGCTAGCCACAGCTGGATTTTGGCATCTGGGAGAATTTTGATGTAAACCAAAATGCGGGATTCCTATTATGTTCATAAATCCTGGGATTAGCCTCATTTCCGAAATCCTGTAAACCAAACATAAACTTTCTACAAATGGATGCCAAAATACAATCCAATACGGCAAAATCTAGGAAACCAAACATGCCCTTAATGGGGATCCACTATCCAGTGATGGTGCGAAGGATACTTCATCATGTTATACCCAACAATCATAATATTATTAGGATTCTTGATCTCACTGGACTTAAAGTGTTCATGTTGTCAAAATCCCATTCTTGAGTCCACTATCCATTTCTTTATTAAGAGTTATATGGAAATGGTGTTAGGGACATGGGCAACCAACAAGATGTCAACTCCAATGCCAACATCAGATGAATTCTCAATGGCTTTTCTCCCTTTAGGCCACAACGACAATGAATTATCTAAAAGGAATGATCATAATTTTTTCCATCTCTTATCATCTAGATGATCTGGAGGGAGAGGTGCATCCCATGACATTATGGCAATGGCATAGACACGGACATAGAGGATGGCAGGAGGTAATGGAGATTCTAATTATTAGACTTCAAATAAAGGCAATTTGGCACATATGCGAGGAGGGAATCCTTCACCAACACTTTCTATAAAGGATTAGGCAAGCCCTAATTAATGATGTTCTATGTAAAGATTGTGAAGTGGCATCCACCATATTTCAGAATCCTTAAACTTAATTTGGTAATAGGAAATGTTATTGATGGGGACAACAATTCTTGGTGGTGGTATGCTAGTATTGTTAGGAGGAATAGTGTGCATATGACTTTAGCTTTTCATGCATGGCTTAGCACATATGATCATGAGGTGGTGTACACTCAAGTGATGATCATATCCCTAGAGGTTTATGATGAGGAGAATGTGTTAATTGCCATTATTGAAACCAATAGCTCCTCTCTAGTAGCGATGGCAACGTCTAGTTCTATGCACCATTGGAAACTAGATCCCTATTTTAGAGAGATCAAGTCACTAGTCGAGGGCCTCATCATTATTAGAAAATTTGTCCTAGTAGAGGTAAATCGTGATGTGTGTGCTTGGTATATGGAACAATAGATCGCAGGTAGATGGAAGTGGTTCATGAACTTTAGGGTTTGTTAAGGTGAGTTAAAGGTCTAATGCACCTATATATATATAGATATCCATATGTAAGGTTTATTTTTTGGACAGATACATAGGTCGGTAGACAGACGGTTGTCTTTGATAGTTTTTGAGGTGCTTTCTATGCATGGCTTCTATGGTCAAGTGGTATGGTTGTTCTCATTCGGTAAGTGGGCATGAGTGGTCTTGGAGGTTTCTCTTGGATGTGTGTGATAGAGGTGGTGTACATCAACCTAGTGCGTTGTGGGTTGGGATGAATAGACACCTCAAATTTATTTAAAAAAAAAGTTCCACCAAAAAAACTAAATATGATTTTTTACATACTTGTTCGTTTGGATTTTCCCATGAAATTCCATCCAACCTGACCCTTGGTTCATGTAGAGATGAGTGGTCAATTGGATTTCTCTGGGGATATCTAGGTGACTCCCTGGTTTACCCAATTAGAGAAGAGTTTTTAGTTCAATTTCTCTTAGGGGCATCTAACTAGCATATTGGTTACAACCCACACACGTTGGTTGGATGTATATCCTTAGGAAATTCCAAGTAACTGAACATGATGATAAAGAAGAATTTCAGTCAAATTGATTTCCCAGGAAATGAATATGTGTTAGCTAAAAGCCCCTAAAAAGTTGTCACGTGAAAACTTGTTTTCTATCAATTTGGATGTCATAACGGCTTATTAACATCATCAAACTCGACTAGGGTTAGTGTTTTGTTCACTTTACATCCAATTCATTCAACATATTGTCAATCTCCTAAAAACCTAAAATTCTCCACAACTAGGGTTTCATTTGAGCCAACTCCAACTACTAACTTATTTATAATGATTAATATAATCCCATTATATCAGTATTGAAATCAAAAGAATTCATTGATTAAGCATGGAAATGATGTAATTAATTAGATAGCCATAATTTGTTGTCTAAGAAGAAAACTTGTCCTCACATTTTTTTATTTATTCCATTCCTCTCCATAAAAAAACTAAACTTCTAAACTCACAAATAGAATATTGTCTAACAAGAAGATTCTCTTGATAGTCGAGAACTTGTATATTTGCAAAGTTGTCAAGTCAGGTAATTTGAAATACAATAAAATTTCACATTGGAGACTTGGGACTAAAAATCCCAAGTTCATAAGCTAAAGAAAAGCTAATTCGACTTAATTAACTCAACATGTGCCATATAGAATTGTTCATGTACATGGACTATATAGAATCGTTCCTTGGTCATTATATAATTGAATATATAATATAAATCATGGTCAATGTCACCAAGACCAATTTTCACAAATAAATTTGCAAAGATGGTCAGGAATGCTCAGGCCCTCAAAATCATGTAAATCATTGGATTGCCAGTCATCAGTACTAAATGATTGCATAGCTCCATATGAGACTTATCTCTAAAACCCTTAGCTAGGTAACTCATACCATGATATATCAGTATTTGAGTGTTAATCAACTCATATATTAAATCTATGTTGTTTCCATATTCATAAAAAAATGACCTAGCAATCAATTATTACGAAATTGATTTAATTTCTCATGGTATATAGCCAAACATGTTAGAGATTCCTATAGACAATCAATGATATTATAGTGGTTGGTGATGGGTATCCTTAGTCAGTCAACCCTCCTCGACATAGCTCCTTCCCCAAAGTTTCATCGTAGATGCATGAGAAGGGGAAAGGACATAAATAGGGGTTAGGTCAACTGGCAATGATAGACACAATGGAGGTTAACTGTAATGATGTAGGGTAAAGCTGGTATAGATAGAATCAAACACTATACATGGATGAATTTTTTGCAATGAGAGATGTTTTAAGACTTAATTTTGTTCATAATGTGGTATAGGCATATTATTTTTTTGACAATCATTATCGGGTTAAATAGAAAAATAAATCATCACCAGCCTTAATGACTTGAAGGGTATATAACAAGAGGTACAAGAAGCACCCCATAGAAAAGAAAAAGGAGTTTGATGGGAGCCACCCCTTAGACAGACCTTAACAAGAAAATAAAAAGACAATAGAGAAATCAGTAACAAACCAAGACGCAACAGAAAGGACACTCGAACAACTATGTATCATCGTCAGAGGCATTCAGAAAGGACTCAAAAGTTGCAATGCATTTAACTGGGATGGCATCACTAGGGCGGTCGACAAACAGGGCACCCCTCAGGCTCCGTTTGGGAAAACATTTATTTTAATCGCCCGTCATGCATCCACGTTGAGCCACCACATAAAATTGGCCTGGTGGATGATCCCAGTTGGCTGATCACAGATGAGTGTGAAAAACATGTAAAACTTCGCTGGTTGTTAATTGTGATGTTTCAAAACTATTATTTTTTACAGCTCACGGTTGACATTTGGTCTTCTACCGCGACGGTATCTAAACTAATTGTGTTACCAAACGGAGCCTTAGACAGACCCAAATGGTTGTTGTTTGTCTCGGAGATACTCTTGGTTTTTGAAGTAAATAATTTTGATTTTAATTGTTTACGGTTTCCCCAAACACATGCTATATTAGGATTGGAGCCGTCCGTCCATGCATTGGTGTTTGCAAACCACTACTTTATGGCTACGTCATATTGATCTAGGTCCCGTTTGAGTCCAATCTAAGACTTGTGAACTGAGTGACGCAATAGTCTATTCACCACCTCATCGTACCCACACACCAAAGGACATGTGAGCAGTGCTTCTTGGCCGGCCGGGTTTAAAATTCTAATTATCATCGTGATCTAAGAGTTGAAGGATATCTTATTTCCCTGAACCGATTGGGATTGTCAAATTCAGAGCCGAAATCGAGCATGACCTGAATTTCGAACAACCTATTTGATACAAGGTAACTTCATTGGAGAAAAAAAAAATTAGGATCTAGAGGTACATTAAAGTTGTTATTCTGTCCAATTTAGATTTTCAGCTCATCTGATCGACATTGTGAAATTATCTTATATGAAGTGAAACCGGCCTAGAACGTAGAACTTTAAACTCAAGACTAACCTAGTCACAAAATTGCGCAAGTGATTTACCTTGAAATCGAGTTAATTTGTTCTAACATATTATCCCTAATTACGACACCGCTTGATGTATGTACCCTGCTTGGGAGAAAACTAATTATGTGGGCTTGGAGTGGTTATGTGATCCGCCCTAGAAATCTTGAAGGTGGCGAGTAAGGATGAGTATCGGGCTGGGTCAAAAAATGATCAACCTAGCCTACTTATGGAAATCATATGGATTGGGTGTGAGCCGACATAGGTTGTTGGACCGGGCGGTTTGGATGCTGATACTTAGCGGGAAGGTATGCATTGACTTTTTTTGTTTCATTCAAGGGACGGATGGGAATTAAATTGTTGGTGACAAGTAGAATAGCGATAAGTCAAAACTTGTTGAAGGTGGTAGGGGTGGCTCGGTTCGTTGAATGGGGCTGCGGAAGTTGCGGTGCAGGTTCGGCTTGAACCACGATCCTATATTATTAAAAAAAAAAAAAAAAAACCGGAACCTTTAGATCCACGTGAACCGCGGGTGGATATAGGAACGGAAGGGAGAAGAAAGCGGCGGCCGGCGCGGTGGGGAGAGAGTCTAGATCGGGCGAGGGCTCCGCGTTGGCGTTGTGGTGGGTGTTATTAAGGGTTGGCTGTTGACCAACGGGAGGGGAGCATCATCTTCTTCTTCTTCGTAAAGACGCGAGAGAGAGGAGGAAGACGAAAGGGAGGGAGGAACAGGGAAACAGGATAGGGGTGTAGGGGTCTTTGAGAAGATTAAAACCCTCCACGAGGGCCCTTATCTTTTTTCCCAAAAAATCTTGTTTCGGCCGATTCCTTTCTCCGCCCTTTTCTAGCTTCTAGACGGCGATCCATCCTCTCTCTCTCTCTCTCTCCCCATCTCCTTTTTCATCCCGTTTTGTTCCGTTCTGAATCCCAATCACAGACCAATTCGTACTCTGGTCTACTTCAACTAACCCCCAAAACCCAACCCACGCCATTAATAACTCATCCATCTGCAAGGATTGTTTCTCTCCCTTCCTCTCCCCCTCCCGCTATCTCCCTCTCTCTTCTTCTCTGGGGACCAGTAAACAGACTAGACTACCTGTTTCATACACGCCCAAGGTCTCGGCTGGTTGACACTAGATTCATATTTATATATACCAACACCACACCACACCAACCCATAGGCCGCATATCAGTTCCTTTCATCGCCGCGCGCAAGCACCATCTCTCTCCATCATCGTCATATCCTCTCCGTCCACGTCTTCGTCCGACCCATAACCAGACTTCCCTTCCTACCTGCTGTTCTGTGTTGCTTCTCCACCCACCATCATCATCGTCTTCTTGTTCCTTTTACCTGCTCTAGCTGTGGTGGCTGTTTCTGCCGCAGACATGGCGAGTTCCCAGAGCACCGATGGGTACAGATACGAGGAGGTAGGTTTCATGTTTTCCTAATGATTGCATGGATTGACGGATCGTCATGGCTTGACCATGACGCCATTCTCTAGTGACCGAGTCTGATATCTCTCCCTGTTTTCCCTGTCCAGGAGTACATTCATAGTAGCCGTGGCCTGAAGATGTTCACCTGCAGGTGGCTCCCCGCCGATCAGGAGAAGCAGGTGAAGGACCCGAAAGGCCTCGTCTTCCTCTGCCACGGTACCTATACTGCCTCAAGATTAACGATCTGGAATCTCATAGCACCATATCAGTGTTTGATTTTATTTCTTTTTCCATTGTGTTCCATAAACGAACAGGGTATGGAATGGAGTGCAGCATCTCTATGGAAGGTAAGACCGTACAAGCCTCGCGTTTCCTTATTCGAATTCGATTCTCGCATCCTGCTTGAAGCAAAAGCTTGACCCCGTTACCTTTTCTTCCTTCTCAATACATCCAGGCACCGGCACCCGGCTGGCCAAGGCCGGCTTCGCCGTCTACGGCATGGACTACGAGGGACACGGCAAGTCCGCCGGACTTCAGGGCTACGTACCCAGCTTTGACAAGGTCGTCGACGACTGTTCCGAGTACTACACCTCCGTATGCGGTAAGCAACCGCTGCAGCCCCGAATTGACCGGCGACTTTTTCTCTCTCTCTCTCTAGAATATTTATGATAACTGAGTCGCACGCACACCCGCACTGATCACGTACCATCTATTATTACCTTTTGATCCGGTGCCGTTGGCCTACCGTTAACCGCGGCGTGGATGTTGGGCATCAATTCTGCATACCGAAATTCCGAGTAATGTCGGCACATTTTGGCACCGGCATACACATTATCAATGGACCAAATCCAAACAGTCGCAATGACCATGCGTGTACGTACGGCATCTACAGATAGAAAACCGGATTGGCGTAACCAATCTTCATGTCTTCCAATAATAAACGTAATACAATCATTAATAAATAGATTCATGGATATGTCTTCCAATAATAAACGTAATACAATCATTAATAAATAGATTCATGGATACCGTAAGTATGCGGAAATTCTGATACGTCTTAATATAATAATACACTATTCTTGTCTCTGCATTAAATAATTTCATTTCATATAATAAATTATGAACGTTCACTTGACAGTCTATTCTGGCAGCAGTAGGTACAAAATTAAGACAGAATATTCTGACGTTATGGTGTCATGTGTGCAGAGCGCAAGGAGAACAAGAAGAAGCAGAGGTTTTTACTGGGCGAGTCCATGGGTGGCGCGGTGGCGCTCCTCCTACATAAGAAGAAGCCCACCTACTGGGACGGGGCTGTGCTTGTTGCACCCATGTGCAAGGTGCGTTCTTACAACTCTCACACTCCCTTTCCCCACCTAGAAAGCAACACTTTTGTTGTTTACGGTTATTCTTATCATGATAACGGAATTCATATCTTTTTTTAATCAATACAATGATATCATAAAGATATAGTAAGTCATGGCCCACGGAATAATAATGATCTGGATCGCACCACATATTTTGACTATTCAGGGATGAAGAAGACGTGAACCCGGAGCACTCTTACCTACACTCTTTTGTCCGTCGTTGTCCGTCGTTAATATAAAATTATTTAGAAAATAAAGCATAATTCTGTTGATTAATTATTCAATTTCATGTATACTACCTTTTCAATTATATCGATCGGTTATTAAAATGCATAGGTGACGTTTGTGCGACTTTTGGGAAGAACCAAACTATACATAACAACCCAACTATAAATAACAAAACGAAGCGCCACACTCTCGAACGGCGATTCAGACAAATGGCTGTTCATATCGAGCATCTTATATCATCGTTAACAAACCACTATCCCCACTCCAACAGACAACGCACTCACAGTCTCACACCTCAATTTCATTTTATTGGTAAGCATCCAAGACTGACATGTCCCACAGAATAATGACTCAAGCTGAATGATGACATTGACAAAAAACAATCACAACCAAAACTGAGCAACACGTGAAATAGCTAGCACTCTTTTCCTTTTCTTGTTCCTTATTTCCTCATTTGTATAAGTATGCTCCTTTGCCAGTGTCTCACCTGCTTCCCGTTTCCTTGTGCTATTATAAAGTATATAGGTTTCGGTCATTTTTAAATTAATTCTCTCATTTATATTCAACTCTTTGGAATCTCATAAATAAGTCGGTTATTACTTCATTCTTTCAAGTCTTTCTTTTTACAAATTTGCCAAAGTCGAGGAGATGGATTTAAATAAATCGTTATACGTACATCATTTCTTTTGTTTATACAAAAAAAGGCTTGTTCGAGCTAAGAGCCCAATATTATGACGGCCCGGGAAATAAAACTTTTCCTGTATTAAAGGAACACCCACACCTACCTAGTTATGGTTGCTTGTTATATATATTATTTAATACCAACATGTAGGTGAGACTGAGACTGAGACTGCTATCATTCTTGGGGAAACTCAAGTGCTATATAATCTGACGGCAATCCTCTCTCTCTCTCTCTCTCTCTCTCTATATATATATATATATATATATATATATATATATATATATATATATATATATATATATATATATCATGATGCAATATTTTTTTTGAAAATCTAATCTGTTGATCTTTTTAAACATCTCGTGAACAACTCATACGCAAAATTTGAGTACATTTGGATATGTATAGCTCATGTTATGAAGACCGCAAAAATTATACATTTCAAATTAGTTTCGCGCGTCAATTTTGTTGCCCTCGAGTGGCTTACACTCATCCAAATTGGCTCAAAATTTTATGTAGTCTGTTTATAGTATGACGGTGAAGATCAACGGTTTACATTTTGCAAAAAATAGTCTTGATATACAAACACACTTGAGTCTCTCTCTCTCTCTCTCTCTATATATATATATATATATATATATATATATATATATATATATATATATATATATATATATATATATATATATATATATTGGTAAGCTTCCAAGACTGACATGCCCCACGGAATAATGACTCATGCTAAATAATGGCATTGGCAAAAAACAATGATAACCAAAAGTGAGTAACACGTGAACTAGTTAGCACTCTTTTCCGTTTGATATTCCTTAGTTCCTCATTTGAATAAGCATACTCCATATGCCCGTCTGACCTGCTTTCCGGCTTCCGTGCAACTAGTTTGTGATATTATAAAGTATAGTTTAGAGTGAGCAGTTGGTCCTATCTTTCATTTTTACACCCCTTTGGTCTTTTTTAAAAATAATCCTTTCATTTAGAGTAGACTCCTTGGAACCACGTAAGTAAGTGGGTTATTACGTCATTGACTCAAGTCTTTCGTTTCACAAATAAATAAGTCACTATACATACCTCAGTTCTTTTCTTTATAGAAAAAAAAGGTTTGTTGGAGCTAAGAGCACAATATTAGATGGCCCAGGGAATAAAACTTTTCGGGAATGAAAGGAACACCCACCCAGTTCTGGTTGCTTGCTATATATATATTATTTAATATCGTCATGTAGGGGACGCTGCTGTGACTCTTGGGGAAACTCAAGTGATATATAATACGGCAATCCTCTCTCTATGTCCATACGTTGTCGGTAGAATCTACGTCATTGTTTGTTAATGTTTGACAATAACACTTCCCAACAAATGTTTGTTGATATCAATTCCCGATTATCTTAGCAAACCAAACAACTAATTCAACCCGTGTTATTAACTTAAAAAAATGCATAGATAGAACTGCGCCGCACGTGGCTTTCTTACTTACGGGTGCAAGATTGGAATATTGGGATAATGACGCCCTGTTCTGTTGGTGCTTCTAGAATCGGTTGACAAAATTATGCCTATTATGTGATCCATAAGAAGGGGAAAAAAAATACAAGTATCTGACTCATCAATTTCCTTCAGATTGCTAACGACATCAAGCCTCATCCGGTGGTTGTGTCCATCCTCACCCAGCTCTGCAAGGTCATACCCACATGGAAGATCATACCCACCAAGGACATCATCGACGTCGCGTTCAAGGACCCAGAGTACAGGAAGAAGGTAAAAATAAAAACAGAGATGCTGGTCGCATGATAGACGATTGAAAACATCTCGCTAAATCAATTCAATTGATAATCATATAAATCATACAATATCCTTACCCACGTTCTCCCACGTGCAGATCCGCAACAACCCTCTCTGCTACAAGGGCAAGCCCCGCCTCAAGACCGGCAACGAGCTCCTCCGGGTAAGCCTCGAGATCGAAGCCTCACTTTCCACCGTCTCGCTCCCGTTCATCATCGTCCACGGAGGGGACGACAGGGTCACCGACCCGTCCGTCAGCAGGCTGCTCTATGAGACTGCCGCAAGCAAGGACAAGACGTATAAGCTGTACCCTGGCATGTGGCACGCCCTCACCTCGGCGGAGACGCCGGAGAACATGGACGTTGTGTTCGGGGACATGGTGTCGTGGCTGGAACAGAGGGCAGGGGAGGAGGATTCGGGCGTCCAGGGAGCGAGGCCGGTGGAGGGTGAGAAGAAGACTGTCCATGATTCTTCACAAGAAATCAAGCAGTGAGGATCCTAGGATAGATGGATCTGCAATCTGCATGCCGCTCACAAAAGCTATTATAAAGATTTTTTTTATTAGTTCATTCGTACCGCGCTATAGTTTCTTCTTATTTCCCAATTTGGTTTTTTTTTATGTATAGAAGGATTGCCGAACCTTTTTTGGTAATTTCAAAGAAGAAAATTTATGCTTACAGGCTTTACAACATCGATGCTTGTGTGCGTACCTACTGCCACTACCAATAATTTGAGCTCCTACCAAATGTTTATCAATATAACTTGTATAGATGGATGCGTGCTTGGAAGCCAAGAAACAATTCTAAATATAAAAACAATGTCAATCTTATTCCAGAAAAGAAAATAAAAACATCATATTAATGAAATCTACCACCAGTATTTCTAATAGTTAAAACCCATTGTCTCCTAAAAATGTACCACATACTAAGCAATAATAACCAACTTCTTGGAAATTTGAGTTTATGTTAAATCATGAGATTTTTGTACTTTTATCACTCGAAACACATTGATAAATATGATAAAGTGAGTTTTTATATATCTAATTTATTCGTGAATAAGTTGCTATTCAATAAGTAAAAAGATTATATAACCTACTATATATATAGGAGTGAGACCACTTAAGTGGGTTATAGGAACCCCACTTAAGTGTGAGTACAAAATAAGAAAAAGAGCGGATATTATACAACCATATCAAATATACCAACACACCCCTTCAAGTTGAAGAGTAAATATTGTGAAGTCCCAACTTGACATCCATATATTTGAAAAAGCAGGAGGAAGAGGTTTGTTAAGGACGTCTACAATTTGATCACTTGTTGATGATCTGTTTGGCTTTGATGGTCTCACACAAAATGACAATCAACTTCAATGTTTTTTGTGCGCTCGTGGAAGACTGGATTATTAGTTATGTGTATAGCCGTCTAGTTATCACAGTATAAAGTAGTTGGTGTTTAGAAAGGGATTACAAACTTAGTCAAAATAGATAGGGCCCATTGTAGGTCACAACATGTCTTGATGCTCGAGCGAGCTACCACATCCTAATTTTTACTCCTCTAGAAAATTTGGTGAGTGCCAATAATGACACAATGACAGGAAGTGGACTGATGATCTTTAGAAGCATCTTCCCAATCTTCATCTATATATCCAAAGATAGAAATTACCTTAGATTTATGATACTTATATGCCAGTTTTTGTCTAGGGGCACTCTTGCGGTGGTGGAGAATGTGTTGAATGCTAGACCAGTGGGCTTAAAAGTGGTGGGTGCACTCATGTGTTGGCTGCCTACCCCAATATTATAGGTAATATATGGTCAAGTAATAGTCAAGTAAATCATCTTTTTGACTATACGAAGATACTTCTCTGGATCAACAAAGAGTTTTCATTCATGCATAACCTTCAAACGATAGTCCATCGGAGTAGATAAAAGTTGAACTTCTGTCATGTTTATCTCTCAAAGGAGGTCCAACACATACCGTCGTTGTGACAAGCTAATCCTCAAGGCTAAGCGGAGGACTTTGATCCCAAGGAAGAATCGTAGGGCACCCAAGTCCTTTGTGTGGAAATGTGCCTACAGGGACTACTTCAGCTGAGATATCCCCATTATATCATTGTCGATGATGATGATCTCATCAACATAGACAACAACAAGTATTTGGCTTGGAGGATTTTGAGAAGAATGAGGGGTGGTCAGTGGTTGATTCTGAAAGTTAAGGTGTGTAAGGACATCACTTAACTTGTCGAACCAAGCCTGTGCAACTGCTTGAGACCATAGAGAGATCATTAGAGATTTCACACTTTGTGTTAAGATGCCCTCTCGCAATGAAATTGGTCGGTTGTTGCATATAGACTTCCTCTAGGAGATCTCCTTGAAGAAAGGCATTCCTGATGTCAAGTTGACAGAGAGACCACTCAATGTGAGCTATAAGTTTTATAGGATGTGCGGAGGCAATCCTTATCACCATAGAGAATGTCTCAAAGTTATCCATGCCAAAAGTTTAGGTGAATCCTTTGACAATCTGGCACACCTTGAGTCATTCAACAGAGCCATACAACTTGTGTTTGAAAAAGAAAACCCATCTACATCCTACAATATTTTTTGCCTTCAGGTGGTTTCAAATATACCATGTATTGTTGTCATAGTGACGCAATTTTACTGTGCGCTAAAACGCAAGTGAATGCGTCGAGTAGTACAGGCCTTTGTGAGGCCCGAGTCAAACACAGGGATACTCGGAATTGTTGGAGACTCCTGCTAACTATTTGCGATCAGCTAAGCCGAATAACAAATTGAGGGTTGTTGTTAAAATTAAAATTAAAAAAAAAACGATCGATTAAATGTTAATTTAATCAATTCAAAAGGGTATCTTTAGGATTGCGGTTTCACCGCGGGTTTTCATTGTATTAGATTTTATATAATGCCTCAATTTTATCTCTCTATCTGGGTAGTGGCCTGAAAACAGAATTACCCACTGTCGTGGTGTAATTCACTACCTAAGTTTAGGTCGGTTCCACCGTCGTAGTAACCTATACCCTAAACTAGGTGCATTATGAACGATCTCTCAGTATCCACCATTAATTTTACACCACCTTGGTCAAGGGATTTATCGATTAATGTAGATTTCGTCTCTTTTCAGCCGTTAATCCTTCTTTCAAAGTGATTAAAGGCATTAGGTTATTATTATGGTGATCAAGCATAACAATATATGGAGAAAACGAAACTATACCACGGATTTAAGAGATAAAATATGAACTACTATTATAAAACTGTCATACAATAAATTCCCGGGCTACTCCCGGTCCTAAAGACGAAGGGGATTAGCCCCGCATGTTCATCTCAAACAAGTACAAGGGAGAGATAGGGGAAATCATGTGGAAAACGTGAATTGAGAGGTGAAACCCCTGAACGGAGAAGAACTAGTTGATCCTTTGCGTATAACACGTGCTCTCCCACCTTTCGGTGGTGAAATCTGTCTTCTGCGGCGTCCGAATCAACTGGTATGAGCTTCTGGCCTCCGTTCTCCTCTCTCCTGCTCCTCGATACTCGTGCAATGGCTAATGAGATCCTCCCTGGTCTGGGCGGCCGTCATTAGGTTTAATTCCCTCATTAGGTTGCTAATTGACCACGGTCGTTCGATTGGGATCAATCTGAATCAAACGCATATCTGACAGTGTCGATACCATTGACGCGGGTCAATGGTATCGACCCAGTGTGGTAGCGGAAACCCTTCTTTCTTTTCGTCCGAGTGCCTGATGTAGTCTCGATACCATCGACGCGGGTCGATGGTATCGACTACCCTGTACCGACGGTTTTGTCATTTTGTGTCGCTGTATCCTCCATGTGTCAATGGTATCGACTTGGGGTCGATACTATTGACTTCTTCTTCACCAGCAACCTGAAGGTGACTCGATACCATCGACATCCCTATCGATAGTATCGACACTTTGCTGCTCCTTTCGGCTGGCAACCTGTGATCATGTCGATGGTATCGACTTCCGTCGATGGTATCGACGGAAGCAAATACTCGCTTGTCCTGAAATTCAAACACAAGATCACATAAATTCACATAAATAATAATATTTTGACAATTAATGCTCAAAATGATGAAATAAAGGGATTTGACATAAAATAGTAGCAAAGACCAAAGTGGATGAATTATGCAACATTAACCATAAAAATGACTAATAAAAGCATAAAACACATATCAAACAGGTCTATAAATGCGACTCAAAATCATCGCATCAAACTCCCCTAAGCTTGAACGTTGCTCGCCCTCGAGCAACTAATCCTTAGAATAGAATTGCCAATATCAACTGAAAAATAACACACCACAACCAACGTCCCATATGACTCCCACCGGACGTTCACATACCGGTCCTCTCTAACCACAGAACGGTAATTACCCTGAAGGCGACAGTAATCATCCATAAAAGAAATTGACCTCAAAACTGATGAACACTATCACATAAGGCAGTTAACATAATAAAACTCGCCGGTTCAGACTTGGTGCATCTTGTGATCGCCTATACTACGTTGCTCGCCCTAACTACCATCTACATGGAAGCAGTTCTCCTGATATTCATTAGTGAGGAGAAATTCACGGTGGCCTACCAATCCGAGCAACGGGTGGATGAACATGGGTGGATCATGGAAGAAAGTGGAAGTATTGTACTGTTTCAACATGCATAATACAAAAATGTCCTACATGATGCAAATGCACATGAAAAATGCCCTAATGCCTAGAATTGAGTGGAATGATGCATGCACTAACCATCCGTCTCAAAATGAGATGGATATCTAGTTAAGCTACATCATGTACTCAATTATCCTGAAATGCAGGTGATATTACGTTCCTTTCTCCTTCTTATTCTACTTTCTTCTAATTAACTCTTTTTTTTCATTGTGCAGATTTTTCAGATTTTTCTCTTTTTTTTCATTTTCCAGCCCTTATATCCCTAATTGATAAAGAATATTTTATTGGGATTATTTTTCTTCATACTCAGAAATTTGCACTAATTAGAAGGTATGGAACAATTTAATTCACCATTGGAGGAAAATTGAGATACATGATATACTTTATGCATGAAAATTATGAATGCAACTATATGGCATGCACCTAAGGGTAATGTGCATGTATCACTATTCTAATTTTTTTCTTTCTTTTTATGCAGAACGTATAGACAATTGCAATGCAAGTCCTATCTAGATGCTATGCAATCAAAAAGAGTTAAAACTGTACTCTACTTCCAATTCTTGGGTAGATTACGGAAACAATGAAGTGGAACGATCACAAGACTAGATGACTGAACCTTAGAAAGATATTATGCGTCCCTCCTTACTGACCTGTGTAGTAGTTTAGGGGTTTCTCTCTCTTACATCCAATTAGAGTCTCATTACCATTTGGTCAGTTTAGGCTCAAACAACCATTTCCGTCCACTTTCATGAATCATTAGGAGTCTAGTTGTGAAATTTTGTTTTAAAGTTGACAAAACCAATCATTTTCATAGGATATGTGCCCAAGGTTAAACAAGACAAGCTTTCCAAACACACAAAAATTTTAAACTTCCCTTGATTTTCCCATGCACTATTGATGATATGACACAACTTTATGACATCCACGATTACACTAGATAGCATGTGGATCCTACAAAAGCTAAAATTGCAAGAAACAAATAACAATAACAAAAGCAATAATGCTAAAAACTAAAAACAATAAAAGATAAAGTTGTTCCAACTACCCCCCTAAGCTTGAATTCGACTATGGCCTCATAGTAAAAAAAAAAATTAAAGATTGGAACAGTGATACCGGATCACTCCTGTGGTGGTGGAGGCGGGTACTGCGGAGCCGTAGGGTCCCAAGAAGGATACTCCCCCTGGAAGCTTGGATCAAACTAGGCCCTAGGTGGAGGTTGTGGATAACCTCCAAAATAATTTTGGCTCCAATAGTGGTCGTAGAAGGGCTCCTGCTGCATCTCCATCCGTTGCAACCGATTATGTATTTGTTGTTGGTTGTTGAGGAGAAGACGGTCATTCTTGAACATCGCCCTTTGGTTGTACAGTATCCGGTTCGTAGTGTCTTGAATACCGACATACATTGTCATATGTTGCTGCTGTGTCTGGTGGATATCTTGCAGCATAGTGTACATGCCTTGCATGGAATAGGCATCCTCGCTTGGCTGCGAGGGCTGTGGTGGAGGCGGCGTAGGATGTGATGATGAAGATGCACCCGGATGCATCCGAGGACGCTTCCGGGGTGCCACTCATGAACGAAGAGGTGTAAAGGCCTCCTCTTCCTCCTCAGCCTCGTCGTCATGTCCGTCGTCGCCGCCGTCGTTGCCGCCTTCTTCTTCATCAGAGTCGATGGCTATGATTGGTCATCGGAAGTGTTGTGCCCCCTCGATGTTGAAGACAGGATCGGGCAGCGCGCACTCCTGGTAGGCGTGGTTGACGTGGCAGTGTGCATACGCCAAACCATGCCGCAAAAGAATAAGGTTAGAACGGTGCAGATGTTGCGCGTTCACCTTGCTCTTTGTGGAAAGTGGGGTCATGGTAGAGAAGTTGAGCCCGAGGTAATGTGCCAACTTGGTAATGAGCCCGCCGAAATGAATCGGGGCCTTCCTCATACTCCTCTTCACGGCTAGAACCCGCTGTAGGAAGAAAGCGTCCCAGTTGCATTCTTGGCGCTTTAGGAGATGATATGAGAAGAAAAGATCTGTCTCGTGGAATTTGCTCAGTGCCAGATCGCCACGAGCAAAAAGTGTAGAACTCAACATCCGGTGTAGTACCCGGATGAATGGGTGCTCGAAATCCGTTACCGCAGCATTGTGGTAGCTCACGGACTTGCCCACTGGCACCGTCACCAGCTCGGCGAAGATTTTGTCGTAATCGGTGCGGTTGTCTGGTCGCCAGTGGTCGTACTGAGAATGGTGCCAGTTGAATATTGCGTTGAACTGCCGGAGAGTGATGTTGTAGTCGATGTTGAACAGCCAGAAAGACACCCGGCCCTTGATCCACACACGATCGGTGGCGACGACGTCGTTCGGCACGACACAGACGTCAAGTGACGCCATGAACTCCGCCACCAACTCTTTATAGGTTGGCCACTCACCGAAAAATGGCTGGCCATCAGCATGGTACTGCAACTCATCGGGCCTCCGGCTCGTGCATTTTGCCTGCCCCTGAAGAATGTAGGCCAAGTTGGCCTCAAATCCGAGATCCCAGATCATCTCCCAGTCCACATACCGGGTAGGCTCAATCTTCCTCTTCAAGATCTCGTCGTAGATCTTCTTCACCTCCGGAGATGGGTGGATCATGCACGGGCATGATATCGACGCGGGAGGAGGTGGAACGAACTCCGTGATATCCATCGGATTCGCGCGAGAGGATGACGCTCCAGCGACGTGCACCATGGTTGTGAGAGAAAAGGGATTAGAGAAAGAGCTCGGTGAAGATTGGAGAATCAAATCTCCGCTCGGTGCTGCTATTCGTCGGCTTGGATGGCTCGGGGGGTTGCTCGGCACAAGGGAGGGAGATCACTCTGAAGGTGTGACATCAACTGACGTAATGAATCTCCTTAAATAGACTTGGCCGACGCCACTGTTGACACGTCGATACCATCGACGCGAGTCGATGGTATCGACACGTTTCGATGCTATCTGCCCCCATCGCAAGTATCGACGGTCGTCGATGGCTGGATCTTAAAACCCGGATCGCTGACGTGTCGATACCATCGACATGGGTCGATGGTATCGACGCTGCACCCAGATCGATGGCGTGGAAGCCGCGACCGCCGTTGATTTGTTTGTGTGGATCGGTGACGTGGATGGTCGATACCATCGACGAGGGTCGATGGTATCGACTTGTCTTTATTGCAACACCTCCGCTTTGCGTCTCAACCTGTAGCCGTGTTGATACCATCGACCATGCCGTTGATGGTATCGACTTTCCTGAGTTGATTTTGTCTGTAAATCTTTAGAGATCTCGATGGTATCGGTGGCTATCTCGATACCATCGACTCCACATTCGCGACCTGCCTGTAGGTAGGTCGATACCATCGACGAGGCCGTCGATGGTATCGACGCAGAGCAAAATCCGCAGTCGTCAACCTGTAACCCGGTCGATACCATCGACGAGTGTGTCGATGGTATCGACTCTGCCTCAGCCTGCACAAATAACAAACCGATCACGGTATCTTTTTTTTTACACTAAAAATTGAACTAAAACAAATCAACCTACGATTGTACATAAACTATCCTAATGTACCGATGGTTGGGTTGCCTCCCAACAAGCGCCCTTATTTAACATCTTAGGCTAGACGGCTTTCGGGCACCTCATTCATCCGAAAGTGAAATGAGTTTGACCTCATTCACCTTCCTCTTGTAATTTTCACCAAAGTAGAGCTTCAATCTTTGTCCGTTCACTAAAAACGTGGTATCACCATCACGCACTAAGATCGCGCCGTGTGGTTTGACCTCTTCTACCATGAACGGTCCACTCCACCGGGATTTGAGCTTCCCAGGATGCAACTTGAGTCGTGAATTGAACAACAAAACATTATCTCCTTTCTTGAACGTGCGCAACTGGATGTGGCGATCGTGGATCAGCTTTGTGCGCTCTTTGTATATCCGTGCGTTCTCATATGTCGTCATCCGCAGCTCATCCAGCTCATTCAATTCAAGCATTCTCTTTCTCCCCGCTCCATCGTAACTCAAATTGAGCCTTCTAAGCGCCCAATGGGCCTTGTTCTCCAGCTCTACCGGTAGGTGACAAGCCCGACCGTACGCCAACCTAAAAGGCATGGTGCCTATAGGTGTTTTGTAAGTCGTCCTGTAAGCCCACAATGCATCCGGTAATAGGGCACTCCAGTTCTTCCTCGTGGACGCCACTGTACGCTCCAAAATCGTCTTAATTTCACGATTGGAGACTTCCACCTGCCCTTGGGTCTGCGGGTGATATGGGGTACCTATGTTGTGCTTGACCCCATATTTCTTCAATAAAGTCGAGAACTTCTGATTCCTAAAATGCGTACCCCCATCACTGATTATCATTCGGGGTACCCCAAACCTGCAGAAAATGTTTTCTTTCATGAACCTGCACACTACAGTGGAATCGTTAGTCCTTGTGGGTATTTCTTCCACCCACTTCGACACATAATCAACTGCTAACAAAATATATAAATTAGAGTTTGAGGACACAAAGGGTCCCATGAAATCTATGCCCCACAAATCAAATACGTCCACTTCCTGAAACACATTCAGGGGCATCTCCTGTCGCTTTGAGATATTACCTGCTCGTTGGCAAGAATCACATTGCCTCACAAACTCGTAGGCATCTCGAAACAAAGTTGGCCAATAAAGGCCGCTTTCCAAAACCTTAGCTGCCATGCGCGAGCTTGCATGGTGTCCTCCCGTAGGTGATGCGTGACAATGACGGAGAACACTCTCGTACTCCACCTCAGGCACACACCTGCGTAGGATACCGTCCCTGCATTGCTTAAGAAGAATTGGATCATCCCAAAAATAATATCTCAAAGAATGGAAAAATCTTTTCTTCTCCTGATATGACCAATCTTCCGGGATGATCCCGCAAGCCAAATAGTTTACAATCTCAGCAAACCAAGGATCCTTAGAAGTAATTTTCAAAATCTGTCCATCTAGAAACGTCTCGGTTATGGGTATATGTAAATCTTTTTCATCCACCCTTTCTAACCTAGACAAATGATCAACGACAACGTTTTCAATCCCAGATTTATCCTTGATTTCGATGTCAAATTCTTGTAAGAGAAAAATCCACCTAATTAGTCTAGGCTTTGCGTCTTTTTTCTCCATTAAGTATTTGATTGTGGCATGGTCAGTCTATACAACTACTTTAGATCCAACTAAGTACTACCAGAATTTTTCAAAAGCAAACACAACGGCGAGTAATTCTTTTTCAGTAGTTGTATAATTCAATTGAGCGTCATTCAAAGTCTTTGAAGCGTAGAAAATCACGACGGGCTTATTGTCCACCCGCTGCCCCAACACGGCTCCTACCGCAAAGTCCGAAGTGTCGCACATTAGTTCGAACGGTTTTGTCCAATCCGGTGTTTGAACAACTGGGGCAGAAATCAGTTTTTCTTTTAACATGTCGAACGCATGTAGACACTTATCATTGAAATCAAATATAGCGTCTTTCTCCAAAAGCTCGGATAGAGGTTTTGCGATTTTAGAAAAATCTTTTATAAATCGCCGATAGAACCCGGCATGTCCTAGGAAACTTCTTACCCCTTTAACAGAATTTGGTGGGGGCAACTTGGAAATGACCTCAATTTTGACCGGATCCACCTCTAAACCTTTGCTAGACACCTTGTGTCCTAGCACTATCCCCTCAGTCACCATCATGTGACATATCTCCCAGTTCAGGACCAAATGTGTGTCCTCACAACGCTGTAAAACTTTGTCCAGATTATAGAGACATTCATCAAACGATGCACCATACACCAAAAAGTCATCCATAAAAACCTCGAGACAACGCTCTACCATGTCAGAAAATATGGCGAGCATACAGCGCTGAAACGTCGCCGGTGCATTGCATAAACGAAACGGCATTTGGCGGTAAGCAAAAGTCCCATAGGGACAAGTGAACGTAGATTTCTCTTGATCCAAAGGATCAATCGAGATCTGGTTGTACCCCGAGTATCCGTCTAGAAAATAGAAGTACAATCGACCGGCAAGACGCTCTAGAATTTGATCAATGAAAGGTAAAGGAAAGTGATCCTTTAGCGTGGCGGCGTTCAAACAGCGGTAATCAATACAAACTCGCCACCCGGTTACCAATCGGGTGGTGACAGGTTCATTTAACATATTTTGGGTGACAGTAATTCCCCCCTTCTTAGGGACTACCTGTGTGGGACTCACCCATGTCTAGTCTGATATGGCGTAAATGATACCTGCATCAAGAAGTTTAATGACCTCCTTCTTCACAACCTCCATCATGCTTGGATTGAGACGTCGTTGAGGTTGAATCACGGGCTTGGCTCCCTCCTCGAGCCGAATCTTGTGCTGACATAGAGTAGGGGAAATCCCCTTAATATCTGCAACGGACCACCCATAAGCTCCCCGGTGGTTCTTCAGCACTATCAACAATTGTTCCTCCTCATCCGCACTCAAATAAGCAGAGATGATCACTGGTAACTTATCTTCCTCAGCTAGAAAGACATATTTGAGATGCGGGGGAAGCGGCTTTAATTCCAGATCCGGCGGGCTTATAAGAGATGATTGAAGCGGCGGGGGCAGTTCACCTAAAGCTTCATAATGCCTCGCATAGAAGCATGGAAGCATCTGAAGCATTTTAGCGCACTCCTTGAGTGATTTGCTCCGCATCTAATCGTGTGTAATATTTAACAAGCAAGCCTCCAACGGTAATTCTGAGTATGCATCAGAAACAGAAATAGCAATCACCTCATCCTCCATAGAAAGCGGAATGTCCTCATTCTCATCATTAGGGAATCCCACAGCTTTGCACAGAGAAACTACTTTGGTCTGCTCCATGATATCCACAGCCAAAGTTCCATTGTCTACCTTGCTCATCACATGAGCCATGTCCAGAAATGGCTTCCCAAGGCAGAGTGAAATATTACAATCCAGATGTTTTACCATATTGCATTGTTCCTTTGCTTTAGATGACGCAGTACTAGAAGGCATGACCATCTCAAAGCGGTCATCGGTTATGCCCAAGGTCAAGCGACCTCTCCCCATCTCTAAGATCATGTCGGTTGTATCTTGGAAGGGACGTCCAAGTAACATCTCGTTGCCATGTTCATCCTGCATCTCCATGACTACAAAATCTGCCGGAAAGACAAACCTATCCACCTTTACTAACACATCTTCACAGATTCCATAAGGCTTCACCATAGAGTTATCCGCCAATTGAATCGTAATATTGCTTAGCCGTGACTCCTTCAATCCCAGCTTTTTGAATGTCGAAAGGGGCATCAAGTTGATGCTTGCCCCTGAGTCACATAGCGCTTCACCGAATTTAACCTTCCCAATATAACAAGAAATGTTAAAGCACCCTGGATCTTGCCTCTTTGGCGGCAAAGTGCCCATGATGAAGGCACTCACTTGCTTCTTTAGCACGACGACCTCTGTATCTGGAATTTTCCTCTTCTTAGTAATGACGTCCTTTAGAAACTTCCCGTATGAAGGAATTTGCTCAATGGCTTCCAATAAAGGGATATTGACTGAAAGCTTCCTAAAACTGTCCAAGAACTTCTTGAACTGCGCATCTGCCTTCCTTGCCTTAGCACTGTTTGGATACGGGACCAGAACAACTTGTGCCCTTTGATGAGGTGGCACATAAGGTGTCTTTTTCTGAGGTTCCTCCTCTGCAACCAGTTCTTTAGTATCATCCACGGCTGTGTCCTCAACCTGCCCTGTGACTGGTGCGGGCTGCTCCGCATTGGTTTCAACTTCTACTTCAGCTTGTGGTGTGCTTGTTTCCTCAGCTCTTGGATTCAACACTTTCTTGCCGCTTCTAAGCAGAATAGCCTTTGCCTGCTGGTTTCCCCCGGGAACATTGGTATTCCCCGGAAAACCTAGATGTGCCGGTTTCTTCAAACTGGCGATCTCGGCTGCCATCTGTTCCATGGATGTCTCAATGGTCCTCATTTGAGCACCATGGCTCTGCAACGTTTGCCCGAATTGATTCATGTAATCTCCTTGCTGCTTGATTTGCTGGCCAAATGTATTCATTAGCTCTTGATTTTGCTTTATAACCTGATTGAGCAGCTCCGTGCTCTTGTCTTCTGCGACTGGCGAGGGCTTGGCATCCGGATCCTACAGAAAATTGTTTGGATCCTTCCACGAGAACTTTTTGTCTTTTCTCCATGAATAATCATTGTTCCTATAACCTTGCTGTTGTCTCATGTATTTGACTTGAGCCTCATCCCCGGACTCATTATCCTCCTTTTCCAGTAGCTTCTTTGTGAGAAGATCCATCTTCTCATTTAGCTCTTTCATTGCCTTGGACTCACCTGCTACTCGAACTTGCTCTACCGGGCCTCTTTCTCTCTCACCCCATGACTGCTTTCTAGCCATATTCTTTAGTATCTCCCAGCATCTGGTGTCTGTATTGTTCAGAAAAAATCCTGACCCAGCAGAATCCAGATTACTCCTATCGTGCTCGGAGAGAGCAAAATAGAAGATCTTCACCTGCGTCTCTTTATCCAACCTGTGATGCGGGCACCTCCTCAACATGACCTGAAATCTCTCCCAAGTCTCAGAATATGTCTCGCCGGCCTGTTGGGTAAAATTATGAATCTTCCGGATCATGTCGTTAGTCTTCTCAGGAGGGAAGAACCTCTCAAAGAAGACCTCCACCATATGGTCCCAGGACTCCACGAACTCATCATCTAAATTATGTAACCACTCTCGTGCCGCTCCCGCCAATGAACTCGGGAAAAGCTTGAGATATAGTGCATCCTGTGGAAACCTATCAA
Source organism: Alisma plantago-aquatica (assembly GCA_963693085.1). NCBI lineage: Eukaryota > Viridiplantae > Streptophyta > Magnoliopsida > Alismatales > Alismataceae > Alisma > Alisma plantago-aquatica. The sequence goes on from OY856409.1 coordinate 1,950,138,561, forward strand.
TTTTTACCATGTCACAGTTCTCAACAAACTGGCTGATGTGAGCGACAGGATCCTCATTCTTAAGCCCATGAAAAGCATTCGACTTCACCAGATTTATCAACGGCGGATCAATCTTATATGTAGGTATGTTGATTGCTTGCTTCTTTATAGGCCCTTTGGAAGCTGATGAGGAAGAAGCCTTGATCTTCTCCCATATAGTATGTGGCTCGGCCATCTCTTCCTATTCAAGTTCGGAATCTACCTCTTCTTGTTGCTCTTGCTCGTGATAATCCTTGTCCACAGGTTCCGGCAGCGGAACCTCAGTTGCGCGTTCCGCGTAGTCAGTACTACGTGTTTGCACCATACACCGTACCTGAAATAAGAAAATTCGAGTTTAGTACAGCGTTTTGATGAGTATAAAAATTAACGAACAATAGATAGAAAATATTTGAAGTTGTTTCAAAAAAAAATAAAAAAATTGTGGCCTAGAGTGGCCGCTCATAGCACTCAAAGTGCCAACAATTCGCCGTATCCCCAACAACGGCGCCAAAAACTTGACGCAATTTTACTGTGCGCTAAAACGCAAGTGAACGCGTCGAGTAGTACAGGCCTTTGTGAGGCCCGAGTCAAACACAGGGATACTCGGAATTGTTGGAGACTCCTACTAACTATTTGCGATCAGCTAAGACGAATAACAAATTGAGGGTTGTTGTTAAAATTAAAATAAAATAAAAACAAAAACAATACAAACGATCGATTAAATGTTAATTTAATCAATTCAAAAGGGTATCTTTAGGATTGCGGTTTCACCGTGGGTTTTCATTGTATTAGATTTTATATAATGCCTCAATTTTATCTCTCTATCTGGGTAGTGGCCTGAAAACAGAATTACCCACTGTTGTGGTGCAATTCACTACCTAGGTTTAGGTCGGTTCCACCGTCGTAGTAACCTATACCCTAAACTAGGTGCATTATGAACGATCTCTCAGTATCCACCATTAATTTTACACCACCTTGGTCAAGGGATTTATCGATTAATGTATATTTCGTCTCTTTTCAGCCGTTAATCCATCTTTCAAAGTGACTAAAGGCATTAGGTTATTATTATGGTGATCAAGCATAACAATATATGGAGAAAACGAAACTACACCACGGATTTAAGAGATAAAATATGAATTACTATTATAAAACTGTCATACAATAAATTCCCGGGCTACTCCCGGTCCTAAAGACGAAGGGGATTAGCCCCGCATGTTCATCTCAAACAAGTACAAGGGAGAGATAGGGGAAATCATGTGGAAAATGTGAATTGAGAGGTGAAACCCCTGAACGAAGAAGAACCGGTTGATCCTTTGCGTAGAACACATGCTCTCCCGCCTTTCGGTGGTGAAATCCATCTTCTGCGGCGTCCGAATCAACTGGTATGATCTTCTGGCCTCCGTTCTCCTCTCTCCTACTCCTTGATACTCGTGCAATGGCTAATGAGATCCTCCCTGGTCTGGGCGGCCGTCATTAGGTTTAATTCCCTCATTAGGTTGCTAATTGACCACGACCGTTCGATTGGGATCAATCTGAATCAAACACATATCTGACGGTGTCGATACCATCGACGCGGGTCGATGGTATCGACCCAGTGTGGTAGCGGCAGCCCTTCTTTCTTTTCTTCTGAGTGCCTGATGTAGTCTCGATACCATCGACACGGGTCGATGGTATCGACTACCCTGTAGCGACGGTTTTGTCGTTTTGTGTCACTGTATCCTCCATGCGTCAATCGTATCAACTTGGGTTCGATACTATCGACTTCTTCTTCGCCAGCAACCTGAAGGTGACTCGATACCATCGACATCCCTGTCGATAGTATCGACACTTTGCTGCTCCTTTCGGCTGGCAACCTATGATCATGTCGATGGTATCGACTTCCGTCGATGGTATCGACGGAAGCAAATACTCGTTTGTCCTGAAATTCAAACACAAGATCACATAAATTCACACAAATAATAATATTTTGACAATTAATGCTCAAAATGATGAAATAAAGGGGATTTGACATAAAATAGTAGCAAATACCAAAGTGGATGAATTATGCAACATTAACCATAAAAATGACTAATAAAAGCATAAAACACATATCAAACAGGTCTATAAATGCGACTCAAAATCATCGCATCACATAGAAATCCTTCATTTTTTTACATCATTTAAGATATTCATTCAAGATGATGTAGGGCCACTATTGGACACTTAGGAATATATGTTGTGTCCAGGGTTGTAGCTGTAAGACCCCTGGCCTGAGTTTTGGGGTAACCCTATTTTATTTGTCTTAATAATGTGCTTATAACCTTGCTCTAATCTTTTGATATGTAATTAGGGCTTGTGGAGAGATTAAGTTTCAAGTTTGAGCTTGTTTGGATGTTGTTTGTGCTTTATGTGCTAATTTTTGTGCAAATTACAATTTACTTAAAGTAGGGTGTTGATGTGCAATTTTTCACCTTTAGAGTGTTCCTTCTCTTTATTGAGATCATCTAGAGAAGATAGAAAGAAGTGGGCACCTTGTTTGAGCCTTGGTTGAGGAGTTTCACCCTTAGTGGTAATTAGGGCTTCTATGAGTATTGAGTGTCTCGACCTGTGTATATATAGTGTGATGTCTCGACCTAGGTCACGACCTAGGGTTGGTTTGGTGGGTGTCACGATTGAGACATACCCTCTATATGGTGGGGTCATAACCAAGGTGGTCTTTGGTGGTCTTGGGTTGAGATGGATGCCCTCTTATAAGATGTCTCAACTTAGGGTTTGAGGTGGTCCCTTGTCTCAACCAAGTGGTGATGGTGGTGTGTGTGTCGCGACCATGGATGGTGAACCATGGGAGGGTTGTGACCGCAACCATGTGGGTGACCAAGGTGGTTGAGACCAACCTAGATTGTATCAATATGTCTTGCATGTTAGGCTAGAGTGGTTGTGTCTTGGTCTTTTGACTGGACAAGTTTCCCTTTGGTACTTTGGAGTGTTGACACATCATCCCTTGCCTTCTCTCTCATCTTCCACCTATATAACCCCTTATCTCTCCATGCTTGTAACTTTTTCAGCCCTCCATCTCCTTCCTTCTCTTTTGCTTGTTCTTGGAGCTTGGTGGAGCAAGGAGATCTGACCGTAGAGCTTGGTGACCGAACTCTACTTGCATGTGGTGCTTGTGGTGACCATAACCCATCTTCAACCCTTAGTAAGCATTTATCTTCCTTGATGGCATTTCTTTTTATGTCCTACCTCCATCTTCCTTTCTTTTCTCGGCCCTAGACCATGGTTCCTCCATGGTGGTCATTTTGGGAGAGAAACTCATCATCACAAGGGTCATAGACCATGTTTTGACAAGGTAGACCCAAGTGTGAGAAGGGTTTCTTCTCTCTTTCTCTTTTGGATCGGCCAAGAGCTTTTTGTCTCTTTTTTCCTCGATGATCTTTGACCATGGTGTCTTCTCCTTCTTGAGCTGATATGGTGGTCGAGAGTGGAGCCTTTGGTGGATCTTCTTCAACCCTTGGATCTTGTGCTTGGAGCTCTTGATCTTGGAGCTTTGAATCCTTGGTATTGATCTTTTTAAGGTGGGTTATATAACACTTAACCTACTCTATTATTGAACTCTTTTATGCATGATTTCTACTCTCTTCTCTCTCTAAAATTCTCCCTTATCATGCTAGTAGATAATAATCTCTAGAACTTGTTTGGTGGAGATAGCTTGCTTGGTTTGGTAGAAATTGGAAACCCTAATCTACATGCACCTATTTTTGTTGTTGATATGTTATGGAGGTTATTCCCTATCTTTTGACCTTGGTCTTTTTCTCATGCATGGTGTTCGTGTGCCTATATGTTGAAGGGAGATTAGGTTTTGTTTTGGATACCCTGATCATGGTTTTCTATCCCTTGGATGATATCCTTTCTTGGTGGTTTCATGATCGATCATGACCTAGGGTTTTTTTTATGATCGTTTACATGGGTTTTTCCTTCTTGATGATCATGGTTTTTCCCTTAGTTTTTCACCTATTTTGAGACCAATATATCATTCCTTAGGATGTTTGAGCCACCCATCTCCTTGTTAGTCGTGACCATAGTTAATTTTGGTTGAGATGCTCCTCTTGTTGATGGGTTGGACCTAGTGTTGTTTAGTTTGCGACACTTGATGTTGGTTGCCTAGTTAACCCCTATTTTGGTTGGGTTGTTTCCCTTGATCATGACATGCCCTTGAGAGAGGTAACGACCAGATTGTCTTGGGTTGTGACATGTTTCTAGGCTGGAGGTTGAGACAGTCATGAGGTCGAGACAGCCATGCATTGAGGTCGAGACATATTTAGGTCACGACAATTGGGAATGGTTAGAGCCCTAACCGTAGGTGTCGCGGTCGCAACATGGTTTAGGTGGTGTGGTCCCGACCTAGTGGTTTGGTGGTGGTTGAGACACATGATGATAATAGTGGTTGAGAGGTATGCTTGGATACTTAATGTTACTCTTGTATGAGTAATGTATAAGCCATATATATGTTGTTTGGATTAATATAAAATTAACTCTAATGATGTTCCTTATCCCTAATATACTCCAAGATGTTGGGAGGTGGTGAATCTAGGGTTGATGGTTGAACCTAGTTGTGTAAACCCTAATTGGCTAAGAAGGAACCCTAACCCTAATAATGTGCAATGATCATACTTGTTTCTATTTCATGGAATGGCTATGGTGTGTGATGTTATCTATCTTGTTTATGAACTTCTAACCATGCGTGTGTTATGAGTGTGATAAACATAGTCAGTGTATGCTATGGTGACTATGATATGAAATAGGTTGAATGCACCTTCATGAGGCATGTTGAGGCACTTATGATATAGGAATGATGTGAATGGGTCCAATGACTTAGCAGTGGCTTATTGCCTATTATGAGATGACATTTCCCAATGATGAATTTAGGGATTGATATCCATAGTATGTGACCTTGGTATTGATGATGTGGTGAATGATAGTGTTACAGATATCATGTGGTAATAGTGTGACAAGCTCACATCTTATATGTTTTATATCTTCTGGAGTTATATCATTGACCTTATCTTTGTAGAGTTTATTATGGCTTTGAACATTATAACTTGATTCATGATAAAAGACACTTAATTGATTTAACTGTGTGCTTTGTCCTCACTCACGCGCATGCCAGGATCAACTTCCCGACAGGTCACCCATCCTAGTACTACTCCAAGTTGAGCACGCTTAACTATGGAGTTCTTAGTGATGGGCTCCCGGAAAAGGAGGTGCACCTTGGTGATTTGGGTAGTCCAATCATTCCTTTTAAGATCAACTTATCTGAGGCCTCAAATCCTAGGATGTTACAATCTCCCCCACTTAGACTCTTGACGTCCTCGTCAAGGCTTAACTATATGGCCTCATAATCTGACCCCATTTTAGTGCAGACCCACAATGGCCCATGGACACCCAGCTCCCATCTACGGCTACCAGCGCAAGGGTGGCTCCATCTTGTCTCTACGGATAGCCCTTTCCAACTTGCCTGGACCGCACGGCTCAAGACTAGCATGCCACATGCCCATGTGGGCCCCACCTACTGGAGAGGTTATGGCTCTGATACCATTATTTTCAATTTATTTCTTAATAAAGAAATACTTAATTAATCTTTTCTTTTCTTATTGCTTTCTTTTTGCAACCTTGGACTCCTTGGTACCCAAGGAACCCAAGAGACATGAAATCCTCTTTGGATTTGCCTTCTAGAGGTTTCCACATTATTCTTTTCTCAAATATTCAATTATTCATTACTAATTGAATTTTCTTGTTATTTGGGCCCAATAGCCAATAAAGCCCACACAACAATCATAAAGGCTATTGTAAACAAAAACCATGTCTTCAAAACAAATTATATCATTATTTGTTCAATTATATATAATATTAGAATTTATATTTCTCATCAATTGAACCCAAAAATTGGGGTTGTAACATCCTTCCCCTCTTATAGGAATTTTGTCCTCAAAATTCAAACAAGCAAACAAACAATTCAGGATAAGACTTTTCCATGTCCATCATTGGCCCCTGTGTGGCTTTGCCGTACTCATGGCATTTTCAAAGAACCTTTATTATCACATATTCTTTTCTCTGAGTTCTTTCATCCTGGCATCTATAAACTACACAGGTGACTCAGGCCATGTCAACCTCCCTTGGGGCTCACTAGGTTCATTGCTCAGCACATGGTTGGGTACCTCACATAGTACTCTAAATTGGACACACGGAACTCATCACACATCACTTATCCCGAGGGGTAAGGTCAATCTTAACCTTCTCCACCAAACCATATCAAAAGAACCCATGCATCGGGGACTCATGTCTCTTAGTTATAACTTAGAGGGGTCGGATTTTCATGTCACATATTCTCCCACAGTAACTTGTATGTCAGTCTACTTTGCATCTGCTCACGACTCTCATCATCTCTAGGCTCCTTTCAGCCCTTGCACAATCAAAGTGACTTCATCTACACGCATTGTGGTCCCTTTTCTAACCATCATGGGGTCCTTTTCTAACCATCATGTGGTCCTTCTCACCAACATCACCTTACTGAAGTGGTGACCGACACAACCTCCCTTACAGAGCTTCTTATAAAACCTGATACTGGCTATGGTGGTCATTGTCACATCTTTCATAGGACAAGAACTGTCTCTAGATATCACCCCGAACGAGCACACATGCCCTCATCAGACCCTTTAGTCTGGATCATACTAACCATAGTTAGGGGTGATAAACTATACTAACATTGAGTTCTTCATGTACCTACTTCCACTTTATGGAAGTGAACCTCTAGGTCAAACTCAAGATCCTATGAACTCACATCATGGTGTAGTTGGACCATCTCTCTCATGGATAGTTCAACCAGATCTATCCCTTAACAAAACTCTTTCTTTCTCATGTCCTCTAGGTAAGGCGACCTACCATAACCCATATTGCATTTCGACCTTCCTTGGCCCAGGGGAGACCTATCACAACATCCATAGTGTTGAGCTCCCATTCTCTCTCAGGGACTCTTTTGTCCTCTATATCGATACACTGGGTTATTGGGGTTCGTCCCTTACCTCCTAGCTTGCATGGCCACAAACCACATGCAACTTCATCTTAAGCATCCAAAGTGCTATTTCAATTTTCTACGGTGTATGGTGATCTTCAATCATGATTTCCTGTATGTCATGATTCTTCAATATCGATTCCTCTGAAACCATAAACGACTCTAGTCAGAGTTTCATCACCTTCTATTCCAAAGAAATGCATCTGAGGTTCTACCACCATCCTTTCATTGCATAAAGTACTAGACTAGCTAACCAAACAACCTTTAACTTTTCAACGTATCCTGATACATCTGACTTGTTTGACTAGACGCTAGAAGAGGTTGTTTGGCTAACCCTAAGTTTGGAAAGGAGAGGTGTTTGGATAACACTCAGATGTAACAGGATACGTTGAAAAGTGAAAGGTTGTTTGGTTAGCTAGTCTAGTCCTTGATGCAATGAAAGGATGGTGGTAGAACCTCAGATGCATTTCTTTGGAATAGAAGGTGATGAAACTCCGACTAGAGTCATTTATGGTTTCAGAGGAATCGATCTTGAAGAATCATGACATACAGGAAATCATGATTGAAGATCACCATACACCGTGGAAAATTGCAATAGCACTTTGGATGCTTAAGATGAAGTTGCATGTGGTTTGTGGCCATGCAAGCTAGGAGGTAAGGGACGAACCCCAGTAACCCAGTGTATCGATATAGAGGACAAAAGAGTCCCTGAGAGAGAATGGGAGCTCAACACTATGGATGTTGTGATAGGTCTCCCCTGGGCTAAGGAAGGTCGAAATGCAATATGGGTTATGGTAGGTCGCCTTACCTAGAGGACATGAGAAAGAAAGAGTTTTGTTAAGGGACAGATCTGGTTGAACTATCCATGAGAGAGATGGTCCAACTACACCATGATGTGAGTTCATAGGATCTTGAGTTTGACCTAGAGGTTCACTTCCATAAAGTGGAAGTAGGTACATGAAGAACTCAATGTTAGTATAGTTTATCACCCCTAACTATGGTTAGTATGATCCAGACTAAAGGGTCTGATGAGGGCATGTGTGCTCGTTCGAGGTGATATCTAGAGACAGTTCTTGTCCTATGAAAGATGTGACAATGACCACCATAGCCAGTATCATGTTTTATAAGAAGCTCTATAAGGGAGGTTGTGTCGGTTACCACTTCAGTAAGGTGATGTTGGTGAGAAGGACCACATGATGGTTAGAAAAGGACCCTATGATGGTTAGAAAAGGGACCACAGTGCGTGTAGATGAAGTCACTTTGATTGTGCAAGGGCTGAAAGGAGCCTAGAGATGATGAGAGTCGTGAGCAGATGCAAAGTAGACTGACATACAAGTTACTGTGGGAGAATATGTGACATGAAAATCCGACCCCTCTAAGTTATAACTAAGAGAGCTGAGTCCCCGATGCATGGGTTCTTTTGATATGGTTTGGTGGAGAAGGTTAAGATTGACCTTACCCCTCGGGATAAGTGTTGTGTGATGAGTTCCATGTGTCTGATTTAGAGCACTATGTGAGGTACCCGACCATGTACTGAGCAATGAACCTAGTGAGCCCCAAGGGAGGCTGACATGGCCTGAGTCACCTGTGTAGTTTATAGACGCCAGGATGAAAGAACTCAGAGAAAAGAATATGTGATAATATAGGTTCTTTTAAAATGCCATGAGTACGGCAAAGCCACACAGGGGCCAATGATGGACATGGAAAAGTCTTATCCTGAATTGTTTGTTTGCTTGTTTGAATTTTGAGGACAAAATTCCTATAAGAGGGGAAGGATGTTACAACCCCAATTTTTGGGTTCAATTGGTGAGAAATATAAATTCTCATATTAGAGATAATTGAACAAATAATGATATAATTTGTTTTGAAGACATGGTTTCGTTTACAATAGCCTTGATGATTGTTGTGTGGGCTTTATTGGCTATTGGGCCCAAATAACAAGAAAATTCAATAAGTAATGAATAATTGAATATTTGAGAAAAGAATAATGTGGAAACCTCTAGAAGGCAAATCCAAAGAGGATTTCGTGTCTCTTGGGTTCCTTGGGTACCAAGGAGTCCAAGGTTGCAAAAAGAAAGCAATAAGAAAAGAAAAGATTAATTAAGTATTTCTTTATTAAGAAATAAATTGAAAATAATGGTATCAGAGCCATAACCCCTCCAGTAGGTGGGGCCCACATGGGCATGTGGCATGCCAGTCTTGAGCCGTGCGGTCCAGGAAAGTTGGAAAGGGCTATCCGTAGAGACAAGATGGAGCCACCCTTGCGCTGGTAGCCGTAGATGGGAGCTGGGTGTCCATGGGCCATTGTGGGTCTGCACTGAAATGGGCCAGATTATGAGGCGATATAGTTAAGCCTTGACGAGGACGTCAAGAGTCTAAGTGGGGGAGATATTCAACAGTTATTTCATGCATTGAGGGAAACGTCGATACAAACCTCAGAAACTGAGGTAGACCAGGACAACACAACGTCAGTGTCAGTGATGGGGCCACCTAGGCCACAGTTTGAGACCAAAACTTGCCATAAGTGTGGACAGGTAGGACATCTGAGGCGGGAGTTCCCAATGAGATATGATGAGGTGACTCAACAACCGAGGTAGAGCCAGCAGGGCTCATAGAGGCAACAATTAAGTGGTGTAGTAGGACGGGGATGTGATGAAGCGTCATAGACCGAATTATCTGCTCAGGGAAGCAGGGGACATGGATGACAATAGGCAATAGATAGATTCGATGCCATGAGTCAGCCAGAGGAGGTGGTCAACCCACGAGTGGTGATAGGTCAGAAGGAGTTATTTCATTTTGATTTGTCTTCTTCTTGCTTCATATCTATTTTTGTCAACCCGGGTGAAACACACTCTTTTATCACTCCTGAAGTGATCAACAGTTGTCTTTTGCATGTTTGTCATATGAGAGATAGTTTGTTGTTAAAACCCCATTAGTTGGTTCTTCCATGTTGTAGAAGGTGTGTCCTTCTTGTGTGTTTTCTTGTTTAGGGCACAACACTCAAGTGGATCTCATACCACTTCATAAACATGGATTCAATGTAATCCTTAGAATGCACACCTTAGAGAAGTATAGAGTGGTCTTGGATTGTCGTTCCAAGCAGGTGATGTTTGTAGATGGTGATAAGACGTGGATCTTTGAAGGAGATAGGAAGATTCTTCTGATGTGTCTGGTGTAGGGTTGGTGGCGAAGAAGTTGAGGCAGAGTTGTGAGGCGTTCTTGGCACATGTGTCAAATATTAAGGTGAGGAGTCTTAGTATTCACGAGGTACCTTTTGTCAGAGATTTGGTGGATGTGTTTCCTGAGGAGTTCCCAGGTGTTCCTCTACCCTGAGAGATTGATTTTGAGATCAATCTAGTTCCATGCACGCAACTGATAGCTCAGACACCGTATAGGATGGCTCCAGCTGAGATGGTAAAGTTGAAGAGACAGTTGCAAGAGCTGCTTGACAAAGGTTTTATCAGGCTGAGTGCCTTGTAGTGAGGTGATCTAGTATTATTCATGAAAAAGAAAGATGGGTTCATGAGGCTGTGTATAGACTTAAGATAGTTGAACAAGGTGATGATAAAGAACAAGTATCCCTTGCCAGGGATAGATGACTCGTTTGATCAGTTGCATGGCGCGATAGTATTCTCAAAGATAGACCTGAGATCAGGGTATCACCAGCTACGGATCAAGGAGGATGACATGCCTAAGTCATCTTTTAGGACAAGGTATGGTCACTATGAGTTTGTTGTTATGTCGTTTGGGCTGACCAATACACCAGTAGCGTTCATGGACTTGATGAATAGAGTGTTTCGACCGTTTATCAATTAGTTTGTTGTGATCTTTATATATGACATCCTAATATATAGTCGTGATAGCCATCAACATGAACAACATCTCTGTCATGCATTGACCTTATTGAGGCAACATTATCTTTACGCCAATTTCAACAAGTGCGAGTTCTGGGTGAAGGATTTGGCTTTTCTAGGGCATGTTATCTCTGTTTAGGGTGTTCGTGTGGACCCCAAGAAGGTTGAGTCTGGTATAGAGTGGGAACAACCAAAGACACTGACATAGGTGCACAACTTTTTGGGTTTGGCAGGTTATTACAAGAGGTTCATTAAGAACTTCAGTGCCATAGCTCTATCGCTAACTAAGTTGACAAGGAAGGATGTGTCGTTTGTCTGGAATGACAGATGTCATTGTGCTTTTCAGACATTGAAGGAGAAGTTGACAAGTGCACCGGTTCTAGTCTTGCCTAGAGAGTAACTATCTAAGGCAAGGGTTCTAATCAGGGAGACAAAATTGAAATAGTCAGATTTCGACTACCATGGGCTCTGATAGCATGTTGTAAGGAGTGGGACCCAGAGGGGATCCACTTCCTACTAAAAATTTTGAAGGATAGAACCTTCAGTCAAAACACACCCAAAAGATATGCTGGAGTGGGTGTAAAATTTTCAAATCTTATTAACAGTATTCAAAACAACTAAAGTTTAGCAACGGAATAAAAATGTTGACTATATTCAAAATATCACAAAGTTACAAAAGAACATCATAATCTCCCAAAAAGGGTTTACATATAAAATACAATAAAGGATCTAAGTAGAGGGAAATCTAAACTATACCAAATTTGTCTCCAAGCTTTAACTCCTTAAGCTATGTCCATATCTTTATGGCATGTCCTCCATGTCCTTCACCTAGGGTTGAAAGCATACCCCAGCAAGAAGAGAAAAATAGAATACATCAATAAAGGTTGGTATGTGCATACTAAATAGGAAATTGAGAAATATATGGAATAAAGGACATCAAATAAAGACTTCCCATAAAAGATGAAAGTACTACCCAAAAGGGCATAAGAGGAATGAATCACCATGATATGATAAAGGAAATACTTTCCATATTTAAATAATAAATTGTGCCACATAAGCACATGTCAAGAATTAGGGCACACAACCCATAACATCATCACCAACATGCATGCATGTGAGATAAACATAGCCCTAAAACAATATAAAGATAAAGTCAGCCAAGTTTCATAAACTTGAAACCTGATAGAGATGACATACTGCCAAACTCCCAATATATATAAAATGTGGGTCAAGCCTCATAAACTTGAAACTCGGGTATGGGGCCACCTCATCCCAAAAATAATAAGAGTGTACTGTCCCGAGCAGAAAATACACATCTGCCCAAAAAGCAATGCAATTACATTACTCTAGTGCTCTTTAATCACATAGCATGTTAAATGTAGAGTAAGTAGAAAGTATAGTCAGATTCACAACATTGCCATCATATTAATGGACAACATAAACATACACCATACAAGTGGGAAAAATATCACATATCATCAAATAGAGTTCTAACATGAACAATATATAAGAAAAGACCAAGAGAATTTCCAAATATGATCACAAGATTAGTAACAATATAATGTACTTCACATGAAGTATATTTTTTCAAAAGAACAATATATGGTGTAGGCTAATGTCTATAGGACCAAGAGAAAGAAGGAAATAGGTTAATTGCTCAAAAATAATAATAGGGGATGCAAACATACCTTACTCAAGAATCTAAATAGTCCAAAGTCAGTCATATATCCAAGTCTAGGTCTCCAAAGCACCTATGATGCATATATGTAGAATTCGAGTTAGGTTTACATAAAATATCCAAAACCCTAAAAATCGTCTTTTTAATGTTAGTGAATTAGGTTATCAAAGCCACACCATGTTTTAGATTATCTTTTTCTAAATTTAAAAACCTTCCTTTTCTCCTTTTTGTGTTTGGCTGCCAATCTTTCTTCTTCTTCAAGGGTGACCTCATGTGTCTCTAGATTTCCAATGAGTTGCTCCATCCTTATTGTGGTGAGATCATTGGCTTATTCAATGGTTGTCACCTTTGGCTTGTATTTTGGAGTCAAGGATCTAAGGATCTTGGACACCTGGTCTTCTTCATTTATATACTTACCTAATGCACTCAAGTTGTTAACAATAGAAGAAAATCTTGTATACATTTCACTAATGAATTCATTAGGTTGCATACGAAACTTGTTCAAACTTTTGTTTAAGCATGTTAGTTTTGGTATTTTTAACTTGAGTGGTACCTTCATGTGTAATTCATAATTTATGTCATATTTCGTAATTTGTTTTACATGAAGATATCCTATTAAACTCACTAACAGGAATAGAAAAAATATAATATGCTTATCGCTTTTGCATTTAATTGAACTTTCCTGACTGTATCAGGATTCTATGTTGCATATTCAGTAGTAGGAAGTGCACAAGGTAAAGATACCATCCTCTAAAGCTCTAGGCTGATCCCTTAGAAGTAGAATTGCATTCTTCTTTTCTAATAGGTGTAGTTTCTTCCATCAAAGGGTGGTGGTCGAGTCACATGAGTTCCTTCAAGGTTGAGGTTGCTAAGCAAGTTGTCCCTAATTTTCCAAGTCCTGTTAGGGCTCCTTGAATACCTTCTCTGATACCAATTGAAAAATCTAGAGGGGGTTGAATAGAACTTTTTGAATCTTAAAAATAAAACTAATCACTTCCAAAATTCCAATTGGAGACAATTGGGTTGTGGAATGACAATGTTTGATTCAAAGGTTGGAACCACTGTAAACCAAAGTGTCTTCCTTGCTATCATTCAAAGCACCTAAGGGAAGAAGAAGAAGAAGAAACACAAGGATTTTTGTTAGATTTAAATATTCTATATTTCTTACCATTTACAATAAGTGTCTGCTCTTCACTATCTTCTTCATTTATTTCATTATTTTCTTGAATGATAGCTTTAGCATGTGCCTTAAATGCAATTTCCTTCCTTTTCACCTTTTTGTGTTCGGCTGCCAATCTTTCTTCTTCTTTAAGGGTGACCTCATGTGTCTCTAGATTGCCAATGAGTTGCTCCATCCTCATTGTGGTGAGATCATTGGCTTATTCAATGGCCATCACCTTTGTCTTGTATTTTAGAGGCAAGGATCTAAGGGTCTTGGGCACCCGGTCTTCTTCACTTATATACTTATCTAATGCACTCAAGTTGTTAACAATAGAAGAAAATCTTGCATACATTTCACTAATGGATTCATTAGGTTTCATACGAAATTGTTCAAACTTTTGTTTAAGCATGTTAGTTTTGGTATTTTTAACTTGAGTGGTACCTTCATGTGTAATTGATAATTTATGCCATATTGTGTAAGTTGTTTCATATTAAGATATCATATTAAACTCACTTATAGAAATAGAACAATATAATATGCTTACTGATTTCGCATTTAGTGAACTTGCCTTATCGTATCAGGATTCCATGTTGCATATTTAGTAGTAGGAAGTGCATAAGGTAAAGATACCATCCTTCAAAACTCTAGACTGATCTCTTGGAAGTATAACTGCATTCTTCTTTTCCAATAGGTTTAGTTGCTTCCATCAAAGGGTGGTGGCCGAGTCACATGAGTTCCTTCAAGGTTGAGGTTTCTAAGCAAGTTGTCCCCCATTCTTCAAGACTTGTTAGGGCTCCTTGAAGACCTGCTCTGATACCAATTGAAAGATCTAGAGGGGGTGAATAGAGCTTTTTGAATCTTAAAAATAAAATTAATCAATTTCAAAGTCCCAAATGGAGACAATTGGGTAGTGGACTGACAACTTTTTATTCAAAGGTTGGAACGACTCTAAACCAAAGTGTCTTCCTTGTTTCCTCCTCCTTATTTGGTTGAGTGTTTAATTATTTTTAAGATTTGAAAATCCCTATTCACCCCCTTCCTCTAGATCTTTCAGCTAATGTCCTCTCTCTCTCTCTCCTTGAGTTAGACTCTCTCCCTCGGTCTCTAAAACTTGCTATGATCATAGCTCTCACATACAAAACAAAAAGATTGACAAATGTATAGTCCATTTTGATCGTGAAAGCAAGTCAGTCACAATGAAACTACTTGAAACATCTAATTCCAATTAATGTCCTAAAAGTTCCCTTGTAATGACCTTTAGTGGTGATTATGAATTCAAAGGTTGAACTTTTATCTAAACTTGACCTTGACATCATGAGATCTATTTGAATGAATATTAGATCTGTTGTTATCTCAAATTTTAGAATATATATTTGAAGCTTCATAAAGATTAAGGGTCTATTATATTTATAATGTTTATGACCCAGTTGAATCATTCATCATGTGTATAGACTTGATGTTTGATATTGTTGATGAATTGTGAAATCATGTTACTTGTTGAGGATGAATGATTATTAACATGCTCGTGTGGAAAAAGTACCCTAGATATTGTTTTTTTGATATCAAAGTTCTCAAACACCAACCTGGCATGATCTACTCCCTTTGACCAGGTCATGACCCTATACCCTGATTCTCTTCTTCATCTAGGAACTTACTATTCGAGATCTTTTTGAAAGATATGTGTATTGTATCCTCTTGATAATGTGATGTGATGTAACATACATGAGCATACTTATGACTAAAACACTTGGCTTATTTCCTAAATGAGCTACCATGTTCCCTATAAAATAGTGTTTAGATTTTCTATATATAGGTTGTTTATTTTTTCTTTATTTCGTTAACTAGATTTGTAATGTACTCCCTTATTTCTTACCATCAATCAATTATGCCTTTCTTCTTGTCATTGTTAGGGTTCAAGTGGTAATTTTCTCTTTTCCCTTAGGGTTAAGTGGCAACGTGTTGTCTTATCACCCACTTTCATGTATGTGTGTGGTCGACCTTTTGTATCTAGAGTACATTACAAACTGATTGGAAACTCTTGCTTAGTGAATGTTTGAAGTTTTCTTTATTGTTATTATTGCTTCTTATAATAATTCTATGTGGTAATCCCTTTTGTAATATTCAAATATGCTTAAAATGTTCCATGTTTTTTTCATAATTGTACTCAATGTAATACATTAACTTTGAATCATGATTATAAGTTTAGGAAAACAATGAAGATTCTACTCATGCTCTTTATACATTGTATCATGTTAAAAGTTTAGAAGCTACACTAAATGAACCTATAAACATGTGAGAATAAATTTTAGACATTGGGTTGCGGTAGTTATCTAGTTTTCTTCGTTGGTTTCTTTCCTGTTAGTTTCTTTGTTGTTGTCCTATGGGCCCCATCTAAAAACATTATGTTTCAAGTTAATGAAATGTTATTTTCTTTATGAATATGATTGTGTGATATTTATCGGGCTAATTAGGGATAGACGCTTCAATTGTTTTACCTCCATATAGGTAATAGGGTTGGGATTGGGGTAATAACAGTTTCATGACAATAACTTCATGTATAAAATTAGTTACATTTACATTTGTGGTTGTTAGAATAAATACCTCTACATACCATCTCATATAACAAAATAATGTTCAACAAATAGGATTGTTTCCACACCCAAACATCTAACTATCTTTTGCATAAATAACATTGTTGCATACAACTCAAGGTGTTATAACAAAAAGTGAAATCGAATTACATAGCAATGGTCTTTTTGTATGACTTAGAAACCATGTGTGTGACCAAGTTTGGGAAGTGTGTACAATCAAGCACATGTAAATTTTCTATAGCAACAATATAAATACTAGGCTTAGACCATGTTGAGTATATACAACAAAAAGTAATGAAAGAAAAAATATATATAGTGCTTATTTCAAGATCACATTCACATCCAATGTGTGTCATGAGATACCCCCAAAATGTACCCAAAGGTTATGCAAGTTACAAAATTATTGTTAATAAAAATCAACATCTTGTCACAATGGAAGATCAACCAAATGGGTATTTTTGCACATCTTGTCGAATAGAACAGATCCAACAATACAAATTTTCAATTATGGAGTACATTAATGCCAATATGTTGAATATAATATGAGCACATACAAGTTACATGCTCTCAGGTGTACCATTTGTTGTAGATGCATGATGATTATACATGTGTCTATAAAGATACATACACAAACATCAGTTATTTTGAATGCAAGTAACAAGAAAAATAATTGTAGATGACAAAACCAGTGAAAGAAACATGGAATTTGAATGAATTTCTACCAACATAAACAAAATAGACCATTCTAGAGGAACTTTGGAAAATTATGAAACCAAGGGAAGTTGATGAAGAACTATGGTATATATTAGAGGTGAGGCTCACATAACTTGTTCATCTAGTAGCTAGGGTTTCTCTATGACATTGTTCACATTAAATTTATGTGGTGCATTCAATTCACATAAATAACAGAAAGTGAGGAACTGAATCAATAATACATGTTTGTCTATTACTTGTTCGGTAGAAACAAAAATAGAAAGAGACACAATGAGTATGAAAAAAAGATTTTCTTGTCATCATATTCATGTACTTTAAAGAAAAAGCATATTGTCTTAACCTTAACTTGAATTTGCAAACCTACTAAATTTTTGTTTGCATTAATATCGATAAATTAGTAAATCTTGGAAACAAAACTGATGCGATAGATTCTAATACAAAATTCTAGGTGATGAAAACTTTACATCACTAAAAATAGTAGTTGGTTTATCACTAGTATGTGTTAATTAGATATGAGTGTCTCCAACTTGAAATAGCTAGAGTCATGACTCCATAACATAAACCATGGGGAAATTTAAGAAGTGAATATGAACATTAAAATGATAGTAGTGGTAGTATTGTAACTCACTACTACTAAGGATATGACATACTTTACCATAACCTATAAGAGTGGTTTAGGAATATAGCGGTGTTGAAAACTCATTTAAGTGGGCATTGTGAAGAAAGCCAAGAAAATTATTCAATGCATTAGCATCAACATTGACAAGAGGTCCAGGGTGATCTAAAGCATTGATGCTAAATGTAGATTGACCCACAACCCATCCAGAAAGCTAAAAACATTCTAATACTTTGTCTTTCCATTGGCCTTCTTTTTTGGTCAAACTAGCATGATTTTTTTTATAACCAAACTATAAGTACAAGTATTAATGCACCCCAAACAACCAAGACCATAAATAAATAGAACCAAACGCTATATTCCATGTACAAAAACTGAACATAAAAGCAGCATGTCCATGGCACACAAGCCAACAAACTCCTAGAATGAGCATACCACTAGCAGCAGATTGGTTCAAAGGCCAAGGAAAAACCAACACGAAGGTCTTATTCTACCATCATATGCATCTAAACATTCAAGAACAGTCGTAGAAGAAAGGAACAAGAAATCCTTCATGCAACACCAAAGGATCATAACCTTCTCACTTAGGTTTCTTTTTCCTCTTTTGTTTAGAATTACCTCCCCAATTTTCATACATCCCCAAGGTTCTAAATTAGGTTCACAACTATCATTGGATTCTTTATCAACCTCCCTATCTTGTGTCCTTATATCTTCCTGACAACTAAGGGAGAAACTGCCTTTTGTATGGTGGTTGAGATAACTCCTCAGTAGATATAGAAACTATAATGGGATATTTCTCACGTGAAGTTAAATTGCTCCCATATATTCCTATTCTTCTCCATATATCTCAATAGAAGACAACTATGACCTAGTGCCCATGCCATCTTTCTTTATAAAGGATGAGAGAGCTCTAGTACTATAAAGGGCATCATTGTGCCAATTATGACTAGTACAACTACAAATATCTACCTTATTCTTCCCAATGTGCATCGGCAAGTTACATTGATAAGAAAATATTATGTTTCTTTGATGGCATGAGGCAAGTCTATGCCCAAACAGCTTGCACCCATCACGTATGTTAGGTTTGGCAATGAACTCTAGCTTCAAGGTAGTCGAATCACCATTAGTCAATGTTAATGTGACCTTAGGGAATGTCAAAGATGCTTGCATATCCATGCAAGCCTTGGAATAACCAAGACATCATGCAGATAAATCAAATTCAATGAAATCTAGAGGGTTTCCAATCGTACTCACCACTCTAGCAATATTGTCTATCGTCCAAGGAATGCTAGGATTTTCTATTTTGATCAACACAAGAGTGTTTTGAATGAGAAGGGAGAAATAAGATCACTAGATGACCACTTATGAATAATGACTAGAACTTCATCTATCATTGATGGAGTAGCATCCATGATCCTCTCTATTTCCTTTATCGTTGGCATCTTGACAATAAATCTCTCCTTCTCTTCAACAGCCATCTCAAAATTTCTGCATGGGTGCCACTATTTTTGGATGCAGACGGCTAGAAGGTGTCAAAGATGCTTCCTCATAGTGAAGTGAATGGATAGATGATCATCACTGTCTAGAAACTCTCCTTTCAATATCAAAATCTTGACAATTTGATTTTGTTCCTCACAGTCGATTCCACAAAGGGAATAGTAGCATTGATCACAGTCTGGTCTTTGTAAAAAGCCCTAATCCAGTTGTTGTGAGT
Organism: Alisma plantago-aquatica; assembly: GCA_963693085.1. Lineage (NCBI taxonomy): Eukaryota > Viridiplantae > Streptophyta > Magnoliopsida > Alismatales > Alismataceae > Alisma > Alisma plantago-aquatica. The sequence goes on from OY856409.1 coordinate 1,950,157,956, forward strand.
CGATGACGCATGCAACATGGATATCAAGCTATCTACATGATCTTAGGGATCCAACAAGGTCTGTGATTTGATATTTGGCTACGTTCTAGCTTCCTTCCCAGAATTCAACACACACACACCTCCTTCTACAAAAAAAACATCTTATCTTCAGTAAGGATTTTAGGGACGGGAATCTCTTTCTACTTCTCTCCACTAGAAGCTCTAAGAATAGGTGGAGTTGCAGCTTCTGACATACACATGTACTCTCCCTTTCATTCCCCCCTTCCACCCTCAGGTAATTACCCTTTCACTCGCCTACGACCTTGCCCTCGCTCCTGACCTTTCCCTCCCATTCCGACCTTGTGTTCACCCCTGACCTTTCCATTGGCATTCTCAATTGCATCTATTCAGAACCAATTTTTCATTGAGGTCATTTGGTCCACTGTAAAATATAAGCCATGTATCCTTCAAAGACTATTATCCATGAGAAGAAGTGTATCGTAGGATAAGTTTTGGAATCAGATTTATATTATATATGTGTGGATATGTAAGAAATATATGTATGGATAGTGTAGACATGAAATTGGAATATCAAATTAGTGGCATGATTTTTACTGTGTAGAAGGACTGAGCTAATTAAACAAAGGCACATGAGAGCACAGAAGGTATCCCAGTGACATGAGAGTATTCTTATGACATGTTTGGTTCGCAGGAAAGGATAAAAAGGGGATATGGAAGCGGATGTGATTGAATAGTATAGATGGATGGTGGGACATTGGGAGATCCTATATTATGTTTGGATGCAATGCAGGATAGGATTAGTATTTATGATGTCTATTCATTTTAATTGTTCCTCCAATCATGTTTTAAGTTATGTTGATCATCGAGATCCACAGATATTAAAAAAAATTAACTTTGTAATGATCAAACTGGTACGGGCCGGGCATTACACATGAGAATGCTTGCTGAAAGAACAAAACTGATTAATTAGTTTCTGCAAAAGCATCAGCAAAGTCCGCTATTTGTTCAATCTAAAATAGTATATTGTATACATAAATTATGCATATGTTAGATTGTCATGTGGCCGTGAACACTAATGAGAATTTGAAAAAAGAATACATGTCTAGTTGTTTTTGAAGTTGTCAATGAAGAAGTCATCAATCACACTTGAATCAAAAATACAAGAGGCAAGTTAATCGTTTTCTTCCAACAACAGATTCTGATGAAAAGTTTGTCCATTAATGACCGGAACGGCTCAGATTATGAAAGATTAGCATGTTTGTATGTGTTGACTAGGATCACACATCATTGTCGATCACCCAAAGATAATTGATAAAATATTGATGCTTGTTGTTGCTGTCATCTCTATAACACATCCATGATGATCCGTTAATGCCCATCGCATGCTGCATGATAGACTCATCTATATGCCAAGAATTCAACAACGAAGTTTACTGTTGAATCAAGGTCAATTAGGTCAATGTTGACTCACGTCTAAATTGACTAAACACGTGTTTTGATGATGACTAACCATTCCACATATTGGTGTCTAATGTCTCTACTTGAGTGATTTCAAATTAGGTATAGACACACTCCAATTGCCCTAACTTGCGCATCTCAAATTGGAGAAAAGACAAGTCAAAGTCATACAAGTGCACATTTTTGTAATATGATGTATATCCATTAGAATCATGTTGTAAATTACTTGTAATGATTGTATGACTTGTAATTAAGCTTAGAAAAATATCAGGAACACCTAGATCGAATATTAGAGAACTTTAGATGCAACTTTGAAAATTGATTACAGGCACTTTGTCGGTCGAGTTTCCCAGCCTGAAAACTCGACTGATCATCCTTGATCAATTTTCTGAAGATTGCATCGATCGAGTTGTATTTACACAGAACTCGGCCGATGGAGTAACGGACTAAATCGATTTTCATTGGTCGGTCGAGTTTTCTCAGGACAAACTTGATCGATGGTCTGAATATCGGCTTTGTCTTTTACTCTATCAGTTGAGTTACCCTTGTCGAAACTTGACCGATTGCACTGTACGGAAAAGTACAGAAAAGTACTTCTAGCCGTTGTGGAGTTGCAACAAGTGAAAATAGATCTGTTGCAAGCCAAAAAATAGCTAGTTTTCATTCTCAAGTGTTCCCAAAGGCTAAGAGGCATCCCCAGTTATAAATAGGACCCTTTGGGCTTCATTCCAAGGTTGAGCATTCATTGCAAGCTCAATGTGAGGCTCCTATTCTATAGTTGAGTGCTTCCTACAGCCTCCTCTCTCTCTAAGCTTAATCACTTGCTACATCCATTAGAGTGAGTAGGAAATCTATAAGAGAGCTAGTCCTACATGTATATCTTGTGAGGCTCTCACTTCCACCACCTCCCCATCTCTCATTTCAATCATGAAGATGAAGGTTCTCTCTCTTGTCCAAGAGAGGTGAAGAAGAATAAGGGAAGGAGTCCCTTGGTGAAGATCAAGGCTGAAGACTTGGAGATAGAGTGGGTAAGCCCTTGGTGAAGGCAGAAGACTCCTTGCTCAAGTGGGTAAGTCCTTGGTGGAAGCTTCTCCGAGTGAAGGTGAAGTCAAAGGCGGAAGATCCAAGAAGAGTGGTGATGTGATGATTTTGAGTCGCATTTATAGACTTGTTTTATTTGTGTTTTATGCATTTATCAGTCATTTTGGTGGTTAATATTGCATAATTCATCTACTTTGGTCTATGATCTTTCTCTATGTCAAATCTCCCTTATTTCAGTATTTTGAGCATAAATTATTACAAGAATATGTTTTGTTTCGACTTATGTGGTTTTGTGTTGCAATTTCAAGAAAAACAAGTATCTGCTGATGTTGATACCATCGACAGAGGTCGATACCATCGACACAACCACAAGCAGCCAGCCGCAAGGAGCAGTAAAATCTCGATACTATCGACAGGAGAGTCGATGGTATCGAGATACCATCAGGTTGCTGGAGAAAAGAGAGTCAATACTATCGACATAAAAGTCGATACCATCAACGAGTGGAGCTACAGCGACGTAAAAGGACAAAACGGACGCCTATGAATGTCGATACCATCGACCCGTGTCAATGGTATCGAGGTGGCATCAGTCGCGACAAAGAAAAGAAAAGAAGACAGCCGATACCGCGTAGGGTCGATACCATCGACTCGCGTCGATGGTATCGACATCGTCAGATACATGTTTGCTTCAAATTGATCTAAATCCGACGGCTGTGGTAATTTGGCGACCTAATTCGGAGATTATACCTAATGACGGAGGCCAAGAGCAATCTATCACGTCATTAGCCACTGCACACATCCCGAGGAGGGGTGGAGAGAAGAACGGAGCTCAGAAGCACGCCCCAGCCGTTCCGGACGCCGAAGAAGACAATTTCCACCACCAAAAGGTGGGAGAACGCGTATTCTATGCCAAGGAGCACTTGGATCTTCTTCGTTCATGGGTTTCATTACTCAATCACGTTTTTCTCATGTTTCCCCTTTTCTCTACCATGTTTTGCTTTGAGATGAACATGCGGGGCTAATCCCCTTTGTCTTTAGGACCAGGAGTAGCCCGGGAAATCGTTGTATGACAATTTTATCATAGTAATTCATCATTTATCTCTTAAATACGTGGTACAATTTCGTTTTCTCAATTATATTGTTATGCTTGATCACCATAATAATAATCTAATGCCCTTAATTACTTTGAAAGAAGAGTTAATGGTTGAAAAGAAACGGAATTCATGTTAATTGACAAATCCCTTGAATAAGGTGGTGTAAGGTTAATGATGGATACCGAGAGATCGTTTTTAATGCACCTAGTTTAGGGTATAGGTTACTACGACGGTGGAACCTACCTAGACATAGGTAGTGAATTGTATCACGACAGTGGATAATTCTGATTTCAGGTCACTACCCAGATAGAGAGATAAATCTGAATGACTACATAGAATTTAATACAATGAAAACCCACGGCGAAACCGCAATCCTAAAGATCTCATCTTGAATTGATTAAACCAAACATTTAATCGATCGCTTTGCTTTGTTTTATTTCATTTTCTTTTAATTTTACAACAACTTCCAACTATTTAATCGGTCTAGATGATTGCGAGTAGTTAGTAGTAGTCTTCGGTAATTCATGTGTCCCTGAGTTCGACTCGGGCCTCACAAAGGCCTATATTACATTGACCTGTACACTTGCGTTTCTACGCACGTAAAAAGCGTGTCAAGTTTTTGGCGCCGTTGCTGGGGACACGGCGATTTTCGGCACTACGAGTGCTGCAAGCGGCCACTCTAGACCACTTTTTAATTTTTTTTATTATTAGTTTGAAATCATCTCCAAAAATTCATAGCTTATCTTTCACATCTTGTAGTTGTCTTGCACGATACTGAACTTAATTTACATTTTACAGGTACTGTGTATGGTGCAGACGCGTAGTACCGACTACACGCAACAGGCACTAGAGGTTCCACTGCCGGGACCTGACGACGAGGAAGATTACAATCAAGACCACTTGGAAGAAACAGATTCAGAACCTGAATAAGAAGAAATGGCAGAGGAACAAATAATATGGGAGAAGATCAAGGCTTCTTCTTCATATGCTTCAAAGGGACCGATCAAGAAGCAGGCAATCAATATTTCGACATACAAGATTGATCCTGCGTTAATCAACTTGGTGAAGTCGAATGCTTTCCATGGGCTTAAGAACGAAGACCCAGTCACGCATATAAGCCAATTTGTGGAAAATTGTGACATGATAAAAATTGATAGATTTCCACAAGAGACGCTTTACTTGAAGCTGTTCCTAAGTTCTCTAGCAGGGAATGCACGAGAGTGGTTGCACAACCTGGACGATGAATATGTGGAATACTGGAACCACATGGTCGAGGTTTTCTTTGAAAGGTTCTTCCCTCCTGAGAAGACCAATGACATGATCAGGAAGATCCACAACTTCACTCAGAAAGCAGGAGAGACCTACTCTGAGACCTGGGAAAGGTTTCAGATCATGCTTAGACGGTGACCGCATCACGGGCTTGACAAGGAGACACATGTCAAAATCTTCTATTTTGCTGTCTCCGAGCATGATAGAAGTAACCTTGATTCCGTAGGCTCAGGATTCTTCTTGAACAACACAGACATGAGGTGTTGGGAAATCCTTAAGAACATGGCCAAGAAGCAATCTTGGGGCGACAGGGATGCTGTTGAGCATGTTCGAGTAGCAGGGGAGTCAAAAGAAATCAAAGAGCTGAATGAGAAGATGGACCTTCTCGCGAAGAAAATGCTTGCAAAGGAGGATACTGAATTCGAGGATGAGGCACAAGTCAAATTCATGAGGCAGCAGCAAGGTTACAGAAATAATGATTACTCATGGAGGAAGGACAGGAAGTTCTCTTGGAAGGATCCAAACAACTTTTTACAGGACCCAGATGCAAAACCCCAGCCAGTAGTGGAGGACAAGAGCACGGAATTTCTCAACCAAGTGATAAAGCAAAATTAAGAATTGATGACTACTTTTGGCCAGCAGATAAAGCAACAGGGGGAATTTGTGAATCAGTTCGGTCAGACACTGCAGAGCCATGGGGCTCAGATGAGGACAATAGAGATGTCCATGGTGCAAATGGCAGCTGAGATAGCCAATTTGAAGAAGTTGGCGCATCAAGGTTTTCCAGGTAACACGAATATTACAGGAGGAAACCAACAGGCGAAGGCCATCTTGCTAAGGAGTGGCAAGAAGCTGTTAAACCCCAGAGCCGATGAACCAAACAAACCCCAAGCAGAAATTGAAGGTGAGTCCACTGAGTTGTTTCCCATACCGGTCACAGAACCAGTTGTGGATATAGCAGTGGATGCTACTGAAGACCATATTAATGATGAGGAGGAGACGCAGAAAAGGACACCTTATGTGCCACCGCATCAAAGGTCATAGGCCGTCCCGATCCCATATCCGAATAGTGCAAAAGCAAGGAAAGTGGACGCCCACTTTAAAAAGTTTCTAGATAGTTTCAGAAAGCTTTCAGTCAACATCCCATTATTGGAAGCAATAGAGCAAATCCCATCCTACGGCAAGTTTTTGAAAGACATCATTACCAAGAAGAGGAAAATCCCAGACACGGAGGTTGTGGTACTTAAAGAGCAGGTGAGTGCCTTCATCATGGGCACATTGCCACCAAAGAGGCAGGATCTGGGCTGCTTCAACATCTCATGTTACATTGGAAAGGTGAAGTTTGGCGAAGCACTATGTGACTCCGAGGCAAGCATAAACTTGATGCCCCTTTCTACATTCAAGAAATTGGGATTAAAAGAGTCAAGGCCGAGCAACATGACAATCCAATTGGAGGATAATTCTGTGGTAAAGCCATACGGTATTTGTGAAGACGTGCTAGTGAAAGTAGATCGATTTGTATTTCCAGCAGATTTTGTCGTCATGGAGATGCAAGATGAACAAGGCAATGAGTTTCTACTCGGACGACCCTTCCAAGCTACAGCTGACATGATACTTGAGATGGGGAGAGGTCGTTTGACCTTGGGTATCGTCGATGATCGGTTCGAGATGGTCATGCCTTCTAGCACCACGTCATCTAAAGCTAAAGAGCAATGCCACATGATAAAGCATTTTGATCACAATATCTCACTCTGTCTAGGGAAGCCATTTTTAGATATGGCTCATGTAATGACTAAGGTGGAGAAAGGGACATTGGCTGTAGACATTATGGAGCAGACCAAGGTGGTGTCCCTGAGCAAAGCTGTAGGTTTTCCTAATGAGGAGGAGGAGGACATTCCTCCCTCTACTGAAGATGAGGCTATAGCAAATTCAGTTTTTGACGCACATCCAGAATTACCACTTGAAGCCTGCTTAGTCAATATCACACATGATTGGATGAGAAGCAAGTCACTGTAGGAGTGTGCCAAGATGCTTAAAATGTTTCCGTGCTTCTATGTGAGGTACTATGAAGACTTAGGCGAACTCCCACAACCGCTTCAATCATCCTTAATCAGCCCGCCAGAATTAGAGTTGAAGTCGTTGCCACCGCACCTGAAGTACGCATTTCTGGCTGAGGAAGAAAAGCTACCTATGATTATATCATCTTATCTGAGTGTCGAGGGGGAGGACCAGCTACTTATTGTGTTGAAGAACCACCGAGGAGCATTCGGGTGGTTGGTTGCAGACATCAAGGGGATCTCCCCTACTTTGTGCCAGCACAAGATTCGGCTCGAGGAGGGAGCCAAACCGGTGATTCAGCCACAACGTCGACTAAATCCGAGCATGATGGAGGTTGTCAAGAAGGAGGTGATTAAGCTTCTTTCTGCAGGTATCATCTATGCTATTTCTGACTCGACGTGGGTGAGTCCTATGCAGGTAGTCCCTAAAAGGGGGGAATCACTGTTACCCATAATATTTTAACTGAACCTGTCACCACCCGCTTGGTAACCGGGTGGTGTGTTTGCATAGATTACCGTCGATTGAATGACGCTACACTAAAGGATCACTTTCCTCTTCCATTTACTGATCAAATTTTAGAGCGCTTAGTTGGCCGATCACATTTTTATTTTCTTGATGGTTATTCGGGGTACAATTAGATTTCGATTGATCCTAAGGACCAAGAGAAGTCCACCTTCACTTGTCCTTATGGAATGTTTGCGTACCACCGTATGCCTTTTGGGTTATGTAATGCATCGGCGACCTTTCAGCGTTGTATGCTCGCCATTTTTTCTGATATGGTAGAACGCTGTCTAGAGATTTTTATGGATGATTTCTCTATTTATGGTGCATCCTTTGATGAGTGCCTTTACAATTTGGATAAGGTCTTGCAGCGTTGTGAGGACACACATTTGGTCCTCAATTGGGAGAAATGTCACATGATGGTGAGTGAAGGAACAGTGCTAGGACATAAAGTGTCTAGCAAAGGCTTGGAGGTAGACTCGATAAAAATCAAAGTGATTTCCAAATTGCCCCCACCAAATTCGGTAAAAGGGGTACGGAGTTTCTTAGGTCACGCCGGTTTCTATCGTCGTTTCATAAAAGATTTTTCTAAAATAGCCAAACCTTTATCTGAGCTTTTAGAAAAGGATGTTGTTTGTTACTGTAATGAAAAATGTCTACATGCGTTCAACGTGCTTAAGGAAAAATTGATTTCTACACCAGTTGTGCAAACATCGGATTGGACCAAGCCATTTGAATTAATGTGTGATGCATCCGATTTCGCGGTTGGGGTTGTCTTGGGACAACGGGTGGAAAATAAACCCACTGTGATTTTTTATGCATCTAAAACTTTGAATGACGTCCAACTCAATTACACGACTACCGAGAAAGAATTGCTTGCCGTTGTTTTCGCTTTTGAAAATTTTTGGCAATATCTAGTTGGATCGAAAGTCGTGGTATGGACGGACCACGCCGCCATTAAGTATTTGATGGAGAAAAAGGATGCCAAACCTAGATTGATTAGGTGGATCTTGCTTTTACAGGAATTTGATATCAAAATCAAAGACAAGGCGGGGATTGAAAATGTGGTCGCGGACCATTTGTCTAGGTTAGAGAGGGTAGATGAAAAGGATTTACACATACCCATTGCCGAGACATTTCCGGACGAACATCTTTTGAAAGTGAAATCAAAAGACCCGTGGTTTTCTTATATTGTGAACTATCTTGCCTGCAAAATCATCCTGGATGATTGGACGTATCAAGAGAAGAAGAAATTTTTCTATTCTTTACGATATTATTTCTGGGATGACCCTATTCTCTTGAAGCAATGCAGGGATGGTGTTTTATGCAGGTGTGTACCTGAGGTGGAATACGAGAGTGTTCTTCGTCATTGCCACACACTACCGATGGGCGGACACCATGCAAGATCTCGCACTGCAGCCAAAGTACTGGAAAGTGGCCTATACTGGCCTACCTTATTCAGGGATGCTTACGAGTTTGTGCGGCAATGTGATTCCTGTCAAAGGGCGGGTAACATTTTGAAAAGACAAGAGATGCCCCTTAATGTATTCCAGGAGGTTGAGGTATTCTACTTATGGGGTATAGATTTTATGGGACCCTTTGTGTCCTCAAATTCTAATTCATACATTCTTTTGGCTGTTGATTACGTGTCGAAGTGGGTAGAGGCAATACCCACAAGGACTAATGATTTCGTTGTAGTGTGCAGGTTTGTAAAAGAATATATTTTCTACAGGTTCAGTGTGCCCAGAATGATCATTAGTGATGGGGGTACACACTTCCAGAATCAAAAGTGTGCGGCACTATTGAGAAAATATGGGGTCAAACACAACATTGGTACCCCGTACCACCCGCAAACTCAAGGACAAGTGGAGGTCTCCAACTGGGAGATTAAGAAGATCTTGGAGCATACTGTGGCTTCGACGAGGAAGAATTGGAGTACCCTATTACCGGATGCGTTGTGGGCATACATGACGGCATATAAGACACCTATAGGCACTACGCCTTTTAGGTTGGCTTACGGTCGGGCCTGTCACTTACCGGTGGAATTCGAGCATAAAGCACATTGGGCGCTGAGGAAGCTAAATTTGAGTTATGATGAAGCGGGTAAGAAAAGGTTACTTGAACTCAATGAACTTGATGAGCTGCGAATGAATGCATATGAAAGCTCTCGGATATACAAGGAGCGCACAAAGTTGATTCACGATCGCCATATTCAAATGCGCGTCTTCAAGAAAGGAGATCGTGTGCTTTTGTTCAACTCCAAGCTAAAGATGCATCTCGGGAAACTGAAATCCCGATGGAGTGGACCATTCACCGTAGAGGAGGTCATACCACATGGCGTCATCATGGTGCGCGATGGTGAGACAACCTTTCTGGTCAATGGACAACGATTAAAATTGTACTATGGTGAAGATTTCACGAGGAAAGTGAATGAGATCAAACTCATTGCACTTCCAGATGCATGAGGAGCTTCATGTTGTCTAGCCTAAGATGTTAAATAAGGGTGCTTGTTGGGAGGCAACCCAGCCATCGATACTTTAGTTTAGTTTCTTTCACATTCGTAGTTTGATTTGTTTTGACTTTGTTTTTAGTGTAAAGAAGATACTGTGATCGTTTGCTCATTGTGCAAGACTGAGGCAGGGTCGATACCATCGACCCTTGTGTCGATGGTATCGACCGGGGTACAGGTTGGCGACTGTAGAAATCGCACTACGTCGATACCATCGAAGGCCTTGTCGATGGTATCGACATACCAACAGGCTGATCGCAAGCAGAGGTCGATAGTATCGACATGGTGTCGATACTCGCGAGATCTTTGGAGATATTCAGAAGAAATCGTCTCAGAGAAGTCGATACCATCGACGGGCCTATCGATGGCATCGACACAGTTACAATCAGAAGGCGGCGGCCGGCCTCGTGAGGGTGTTTCCCTAATCCGAAGTTGATACTATCGACTTGCGTCGATAGTATCGACGTGACACGTCACCGATCCGCGAGAAGAAATCAACGGCGACCGCTGCATCGAGAGAGTCGATCCGGGGGAGGGGTCGATACCATCGACACATGTCGATAGTATCAACACGTCATCGATCTGGGTCCCCACATCCAGCCATCGACGACCGTCGATACCAGTGGCAGTACGGATTGTGCTACGCGTTTCGATACCATCGACTCGCGTCGATGGTATCAACGGGCACACAATAGTGACGGCGTCAGTTATATAAGGGAGGGCTTGTCGTCATATGACGTCACACCTTCAACGAGTTCTTCCTCCACTGGTGTCATGCATCCTCCAAAGCAATCTGAGCCCAGAGACGAGCATCCAGGAGCACATTCTTCATTGAGCGGAGATTTCCTTCTCCGATCTTCACCGAGCTCTTTCTCTACTTCTCCTTCTTCCGCAACCATGGTGCATGTTGCCGGTGTGTCTTCTTCATGCGCCAACCCGATGGACATCTCAGAGTTCGTGCCTCCACTGATTGCATCGATTTCCCACCCACAGATTATTCATCCGTCCGTAGAGGTCAAGAAGATCTACGAGGAGATCATGAAGAGGAAAATTGAGCCGACCCGCTATGTTGAGCGGGAGATGATCCGCAACTTGGGGTTCGAGGAAAATCTGGCCTATGTTCCAAAAGGGCAGGCGAGACACACAAGCAGGACGCCCGATGAGCTGGAATACCATGCTGATGGCCAGCCATTCTTCAATGAATGGCCTACATACAAGGAGTTGGTGGTGGAATTCATGGCGTCGTTGGACGTCTGCGTCGTGCCCAATGACATCATCACCACAGATCATGAGTGGATAAAGGGCCGTGTGTCTTTCTGGCTGTACAACATTGACTACAATCTCACACTCCGCCAGTTCAATGAGATCTACAACTGGAATCTGAAAACTACTAGAGGGGGGGGTGAATAGAGTTTTATAGAGATTTTAACAATTAATTAAACCAAACAACCAAAGTAAATATTGGACAAGGAGACACAAGGGTTTAGAGTGGTTCCTAGCCTTAGCAAATACTAAGGTAGTCAGTCCACTACCCGGTTGCTTACCCAACCGGGATTTGAAAAGAAATTATTTTATTACCTCGCAAGGACTTTACATAAAATACATTTCTTTTCCCTAAACCCTTCAAGCAGCCTTCACCTAGAAGTAATCGCCCAACTCGAAGCAGCCTTCCCTTGAAGTAGATGCACCAACACCCGTTGCACCAGCCTTCTGAAGTAGCTTCCCGTGCGATAGCCTTCTTGAAGTAGCTTGAAGTCCCCTTCTCCACCTGAGAAGTCCACCCTCTCCAATCCGCAGCCTCCAACCCTAGGAGTAGCAAGGAGAGTACAAGGAATAAATAGGAACAAGAAAGAAATACAGAAATTACAATACCGTTGTAAGCACAAGGCTTGATTTTCCTATATCAAGCGTTTGGATCTCCTAACCAAGGTGTATAGCAATGTGATTATTATGTGTAGGAGATCCTAGTCTATAGGGCACGAAATGGGAGCAATAGGAATGAATGGCAAGTGTAGGAATTGCTCTATTGCTCTAAAACAGATTGCAAGTGTGTATTCAAGCTCAAGTATAACACAAGTATATCTTGGATGTACTTTGGTGTCCTAAGGCATGTCCTATTTATAGGAATGGCCTATGTATGCTTAAGGACGTTCTAGACAACTTCTAGGGGGTTCCTAGTGCTTAACTAGCCGTTAGGAATAAGTTAGGCGCATTAGCAACGGCTAGTTAATTAATTCTGCAGTTGCTGTCAGAGACCATCTCGGTCGAGGACTTGTCGACCGAGATGCCCAGTCGGTCGAGGATTTGTCGACCGACAGGCTCTCTGGATTAACGCTTATTTGCAACTGTCAACTGTTGTGTCTAACGGCTACTTTTGGTCAATCTCGGTCGAGAAGTTTGTCGACCGAGAGTGTCTCGGTCGAGGAGTGTGGTCGACCGAGATTGACTCTGTTTTCAAACTTTCATTAAGATACTAAGTGTGTGCATGAGTGTGCATTATGTGATCCTATTAGAAGGAGATGACCTAACTAAGTGTGGTGTTTAGCTAGGGAGATATAACGCTTGATTTACATCAAGTCTAAGTACTTGTACATTATATATTTGTACAAGTTTACAAATGATTACATTGCATGACATTTACAAACATTCAAGCGTATGGATTCCCTAGAACTTTGTCATCACCTTGTTCCTGCACACTTAAGTAGCTCGTTAGATTAATAAGAATGAAATGTTTGTCATCATCGAAACAAAAGGGATTTATCATAATATCCAATTTATCCAACAGAATCATGGGCGGACTGATTACCGGTGGCCAGACAACCGTACTGACTACGACGCCATCTTTTCTAAGCTTGTGACGGTGCCGCAAGGCAAATCTGTGAGCTACCACAACGCAGCGGTAGCAGACTTCGAGCATCCGTTCGTGCGGATTCTTCATCGGATGCTGTGTTCCACCCTATTTTCTAGGGGTGATCTGTCTCTTAGCAAATTCTAGGAGACTGACTTATTTTTCTTGCATAAGTTACTGAAGTGCCAAGAGTGCAACTGGGGAGCGTTCTTTCTGCAGTGGGTGTTGGCGGTAAAGCGGAGCATGCGGAAGGCTCCAATTCATTTTGGAGGACTCATTACACTGCTGGCCCACTATCTTGGGCTGAACTTCTCAACCTTGACTCCTCTCTCCAACATAAGCAAGGTCAATCTGCAACATCTTCACTGATCAAACCTTATCTTGCTTCGGGATGGTTTACCTTATGCTCACTGCCATGTAAACCACGCATATCAAGAATGCTCGCTTCCCGACCCTGTCTTCCACATCGAAGGGGCTCAACATTTCTGATGGCCAATCATAGCCATTGCTGACTCCGATGAAGATGGCGGTAACGACGACAACAACAACGATGACGACGAGGCTGAAGAGGAAGAGGAGGCCTACACTCCTCTTCGGGCACGAGTGGCACCTAGGAAGCATCCTCGCATGCATCCGAGTGCGTCTTCATCTACGCAGCCTCCGCCACCACCACCACCCTCGCAACCAAGAGAGGATGTTTATTCGATGCAAGGAATGTATGCTATGCTGTAGGATATACAACAGACACAGCAGCATCACACTATGGTGTATACCGGTGTTTAGGAGACTATGAACCAGTTACTTGACAATCAGAGGGCGATCTTCAAGAATGAGTGTAACATACTCGAACCTATGCCCATAGATTTATCCCCCATCTTTCTAGAATACTTTTTAATTGGTAGTTGTAAATTATTTCATCTTTGATTTAGAACATATGGATATTAATTAAAGACAAATGGTAAAATGATTTGTACATGCCTCCAACGTAGAGAGTTTAAAGATACAATAATCATAATATATTCAAGAATAGGATCTGATGCACACAAATATCGATGATAAGATTCCCTCGAACTCGACAACCCTGAATATTCCTAGGGGTGTAATATGGAAGATATCAATTTAATTGGTAACAAGATGTCACATTTGGTTAATTACTTGGAAATCATGGCTTAAAAGAACACATTACATACTAATAATAAGATAGTACACCCAATGATCTTAAAGGGTAAAATTGATGTTACATTGGGATTCCTCATATCCTATTTAGTCTACTTAGCTAATTGTATAGCCTTTGGGTGGCGTTTACCCATTTAATTCATTTAGTAAAGAAAACCATTAAAGACCTAAGGCTAATTTCCATTAATCACCTCCGTGAATTTACTACCCTAACACATCGTTTCATTTTTAGTCCAGGCGTAACGTATGACTTACCCTCCGCTTTACTTGCCATCTTCTTCGTGATGACTTCAACAACCCATCTAGTGATCGACCGTTTCTCTTGCCCCCTCCTCGATTCGCCTTTCCTTCTCCTCCATCTTCTCAATTGGATACACCTACAACAGACAGCTGAGCTAAATATAATGGTCGTAACCCTCCCTTCTCTTCCATCTTCCTCCTCCTACCCATTACCACCATCATATAACCCAGTCGCCGCTGGCAGTCTCCTACAGCGATGGCATCTACAACATCTCTGTCCACCTCCTTATATCTTTGTCCGCCTCCATCTTGTTGCTTAGAAGCGGCAACTCCAAATCATATGCACCCAGCGGCAACGACATCGCAGGAAGTGCCACCAAAGTTGCGGTGACTAGCGACTTGATGACGATGATCACAGGTCGACTCACCGCCACTAGGACCTAATCTCTTGCCGTGATGTAGTACTCCTTCCCTACACCCAAACCACCAGTGTAGAAAAAGAAAGCTATGCCTGCGACTGCTCTAGCCGGTTGAGAAATGAGAGCACCGCCTGCCATCATGGTCACTTGCAGACCTTTGTCATCATCACCCTCTCCAACCTCCCACCAGCACCACAGTACACCACCTCGGCACCCTGCAATTAGGCTGACTGGTTGCCACTTCCGCCAGCACCATAGTGATCCATCGTGTAAAGAAGTGAAACCACTTCTCTACTAAAAATTTGAACAATAGAACCTCCAATCCAAACTCACTCAAAAGGTGTGATGGAGTGGGTGTAAAACTTTCAAATCTTTATATAATGGTAATCAAAAGACCAATGTATAGCAGCGGAAGAAAATATTTGACTATTCAATTATAAAACAAAGGGTTACAAACTTACATCATAAGGATCCAAGTAGAGGAAATCTAAACCACCTCAAGATTGTCTCCAAGCTTCATCATCTCAAGCTAAGTCTAGGTCATCACGTCTTGTCATCCAAGTCCTCCACCTAGGGTTGGAAGCATACCCCAGCAAAAGAGAAACAAAAGGAAACATCAGAAAAGGCTGGTATGTGCATACTAAAAAGCAAATTTGAGCAATATAAGGAAATAAAGGACATCAAGTGTAAAGGCTTCCCATGCAAGAGATAAGAACCACCCAAACGGGTATCAAGAGAAAAGTAACATGACAAAAGGAATACTTGCCATAAAATATATAAAAGGATTGTGCCATAAATAAATCCACTACCATGGTGGGAAACAAAGCACAAGTAGGGCACACACCCCACAATCAATATCCTGCATGCATGTGAGATAAGCATAACACTAGAACAATATAAACACAATTGGCGGCCAAGCACACACTTGAACCTGATAGAGAAAGGAATACTGCCAATCTCCCAAATATATAAAGTTTGAGCATGGATTACTGCCACACTCAATTTACAGAGGAATGGTATATTGTCACCCTCCAAATAAACAATAGGGGAATACTACCCCAAAACCAATGTAATTACACTACTCTAGTGCTACTGAATCACATTGCATGTAAATATAGAGGCAAGTAGAAAAGTATAGTCAGAGTTATCAAGGTTTCCATCACACAATGGACAACACAAACATATAAACATCCACATCATAGTGGGCATATATCAACAAATAAAATCCATATAATATCAAAGGTCCCACATGCACCAAGGCATAGGAAAATAGATTCCAAAAGATTATCCATGATCATAAGATCAATAACAAAGTAATATAGTTCACATGAACCATGATATCAAAAGATTAGACATAAGTGTAAGTTAAAGTCAAGAGATTGATAAGATAGGTTAATTGCTCAACATTGGGTAATAGGGGATACAACATACATAAGATACAAGAATTGCTCAATATAGAAATAATGTGGGATGCAATCATACATAAGAGAGAAGTATTGCTCAATACAGAATTAATGTGGGATGCAATCATACCTCAACTTCAGAGTCAAACAGATCCAAAGTCACTTCTAGGTCCAAGCTTAGGTTTCCAAAACACCTATTTAGCATATATGTGAAATTAGGGTTAGGTTTATATTAATTATTCAAACCTTAAAAATCACCTTTTTATTAATATATGAATTAGGTTTCCAAAATGATTCCATATTTTAGATTATATTTTCCTGAGTTCAAAACATATTTTATTATATTTTTCTGACTTATAAATTATTAGTTATGAATTTTAGAAGTTAATGCATCATTAATTAGATCCATTAAAATCACCTATTTAAAACATTAGATTCAGGCGATAAAACCAACACCATAAGAAAGCTTACATTTTTCGGAATCCAACGACTATTTATTTGCAATTTTCCGATCAGTGGATTATTAGTTATTGATTTTACAAAATCAACCAATTAGAAAGCAGAGAAAATCCACAAGAAGCAGGCTGGGCCCACATGACATGGCCCAATGGGTGCCAGCCAAGTCATCGGGTCAGAGGCTCGTTGACTCGATCCAAAGCAAAGGGTATGAGCGTGAAATGACGAAAATGCCCCTGGTCGAAAAACACAAAGAAATGAGGGAAAAGGGGGTAGTTAGGGAAATCTAAAGGAGTCTTCTTCAACCCTGCTTGCGATGAAGGGACCGTGAACAGCAGTGAACCAGCAGCACTGGAGGACGGAATCTCGTGAAACAACCAACCAAAACGTCAGGGTAAAGCACCATCACGAACGCAAAGCAAAACTGTACTCAAGAGTCCCAAACCGCAGAAACTGAGGTGCAAAGAACCTCAACTCAACTCACCGCCAAGGTACAGGTAGCAAGAAGCACCAAAAAGAGGGAAAAAGAAACGCCACCATACCCGAGCAAATTGGCGACAAGAGAAGCGTCGAGGAGGTACTTGGGAGAAAACGGATCCCTCTCATGGCTTCATAGCGGTCAGAGTTGCTCGGAGGAGCCCCGAGGTTCCGGGGTAGCAGCCTGTAACATCCCTGACCTGGGTTATAACCTGACCCTAGAAGTTTTGACTAAATATGTAATTATATACTTGTGAATACTCCCTGGCATGTAATTAAGTTCCTCAGGAACATTTACTTTCAAATTTTCTCCTTTATATGTAAAGTTGTAGCATTGTTTTGTAGTGCAGGGACCTATGTGCAAATTACCCAATTAAAGGGGTTAACTTGCAATGTTCATAGGTTAAGATGTTCTTATGATAATAAGACATCATATGAGTAAATATGATGAAGTAAGAAGGATTTTCCAAGCTTGGGCATCAAGATGCAGCTTGTGGAATGATCCTTGTGCTTAAAAACCCTAATTTGGAGTAAAGTGTAATTTACCCAAATTGAGGGGTGTAATTTGTAAAATTCACTTTCTAGAACATCTTTCATAACTCTTGCCATAATTTAGAGTATAAATGATGAAAAGGGGACATCAATGAATAATCAGATAAGAAAAATGATCCTTGTGGTAAAAATCGCCTAATATGGGTATGGAAACCTTCCATGTATGTACCTTAGTTGAAAGTTGGCTTTCTTTACCCTTAGATCTTGAGATTTCATGAGCTTTGCATAAGTTTAGATGAGTTTGGACGTGCCTTGAGCAAGGGGGTACTTAGATGTAAATTCCATACTTTAGAGGTCCTTATGGTGTAAAAAGGCCTAAAGTATATAAGCCCTTTCCTTGTAACAAGTGAACGAACTTTTCATTTCCTTCACTTCTTCTCTTCTTTCTCAACCGAACAAGGCTAGCTATGGAGCAGAGAGGGACGACCAAGGGTTCTAGGTAAGTTTAGATCATCCCTTTTGCTTGAATTCATGGAGGAAACTCGTTTTCAAGGTTAGATTCATGGCTAGCTCACCTAGCTCTATCTTTCTAGCCTTTCCTTTCCAATGTTTCCTTGAAGAATTCACCTTGGCCGAACCTTTGGAGCTCAAAGACGCCATGAAAGCTTGGAGCTTGAAAGCTTGGAGCTCAAGGAACGACCTTTAGGCGGGTTTTATAACTCTAAACTCTTTGCTTTATATGTATACTTAGTTCTTGCAAATTAGCATGATACTTCTTCTTCTACCTCCCTTCTTCCTTGCACTTTTGCAAGCAAAACGGTGGATTAACCGACCTTAACCAAGGTTGAAGATGATGGGCGTGAATTCCTATGCTACTTTATCAAACGACCTTGGACCCTTTTGGTCCAAACGGTTGCAAACCGTTTAAGGTCAAACGTTTCAAACCGTTTGCTCTCAAACGGTCTTGCAAGACCGTTTGGATTGAAACGGTCTCAAGACCGTTTGATAGGGTTGACCAAGGGATGACCATTTGAGGGTCTGTTGGTAATATGTTGAATTTCATTCCTGCAAAGAATCAAAGATTAATTCTTAACCAATTGAGAGTTGAAGGCACTTCAACATCCTAACCCTAATCGGGTTGAAATTACTATTTTAAAGCATAGCTCTTGTTGAGTTTTGGGTTGAAGGACCCAAACGGTCTCAAGACCATTTGGGGGTCCTTCCAAACGGTCTCAAGACCGTTTGGGCACAACCCAAGACCGTTTTGAGGTCTAGGGTTGAAATAATCTAATGGTTTGAAGGTCCAATTGCAATAAGTTGATGAATTGATAAAAATGCTGATTTTTAGACCTAATTGAAGTTCAACCCTAAACCAACCGACTTGGTTTTTGGTCAAACTTTGGGCAAACGGTCTCAAGACCGTTTGGAGGTCATCCAAACGATCTCAAGACCGTTTGGGCCAAGTTTGGGCCCAATTGGAGGTCAATTGATAGGTTCAACCTTGAATTGATTCACATTGTTGAATATTGATGACCATCCGATTTGAAACCCTAATTGAGATGCACTTAACCCTAATTGACTTTCAATTGAGGGTTAATTTGGTGTCCAAGTGATTGAGGTTCATCCTAATTGACTCAATTTATAAGTGGTTAATATGGCTTTGGCCAATTGAGGGCTTCAACATACTTAACCATGACTATTTTTAACTTTTGAACCACTTTGGAGGTCCAAACGATTTGAGCCCATTTGGACCAAACGGTCTCAAGACCGTTTGAGGACAAACGGTCTCAAGACCGTTTGGGCTCAAACGATCTCAAGGTCGTTTGGTCCAATCGATCTCAAGTTGATTTGATCAAACGATTTCAAACCGCATGAGCTTCAAACGGTTTGAAAGTCAAAACGGTCAACGCACCCAAACGGTCTCAAGACCGTTTGAGGGCAAACAGTCTCAAGACCGTTTGAAACCAAACGGTCTCAAGACCGTTTGGTGGTTGAAGGTTGAAACCATTTGAAGGTGTTCAAGGTGGTTTGTACTTAATCAATTGATGATGTAATTGATTCAATGATGATCTAATCTAAACCCTAATGGTAACCTAGGTCATTAAGGGACTAAGTGATTAATGAGTTGACCCATGATGGTGATCATGAGGTAAATTTACCAAAATACCCTTGAGGGGTTTAATGGAGTAAAATCTTGTTTTAATCAAACCATAATCACATGATAGTGATGTTTTGGCTTATGTTAGTCAATAAGGACTTAACCCAACCTGATCTAGAGTGGTGTTATCACCATCTACTAGTAAGAGGAGAGAGAAAGTATCCTAAGAGAGAGAAAGTACCCTTTCATGGTGGAAACTTAAGTAAGATACTTTCAATACACATGAATGTACATGAGTAGGGAATGACCCACCTATGTGAGATCATGGAAACCCTAATTATGATAACTAGTGAATCTTAATCTTACTTAAGAGCTTTAATGATGATGTTTCTCATACATGATGATGTAATGAGTACAATTCAGCATGGAGTGAATAGTAAACCCTAATTCTAGGGTGGTGACATGAAAGATGAATAAGTAAACCCTGATTGATGAATTGTTTACTATTACCAGTTGAATTAACCTTGCAGGTTGTTATGAGATGATGATCATATCCAGGTATGAATTATAATACTATATTCATTGAAAGCATGTCTTAAGCTTTATGAATAAGTGAAATATCTTGATGCACTGCTAGTGACATCTATTGAGATTTATGGGCTGTAAGAGCCATAAATACCATCAAGGTCATGCTTAACAGATGACTTGTGGTGAAATGATTGAGAACTGATGATTGAAAAGAGTTAGGCTTGCTACAGTTTAGTATTCTCATTATTAGCTGTTATGCTAATGTTTTTGTTTGAAGAACCAAGTATGATGTTAAAAGAATACTGAATGTACCTAACTAATCAAGTGTAATGTAGAGCCCTGATCATAGATCCATCATTGTCAGAGTCTAAATGATGGTGAAACAGGTTTTCCCAAGGGAACTCCTGGATCACATACTTTTGAGTATGTGGGGTATATGGATGTGTAGAACCTTACATCCTAGTGTAGGAATTGATGTAGATTTTTATAGTCTGTCAAACCTTCACTACAAACCCAAAAGGTGAGATGTATCACTATTCTCCCAAAGTAAACACAAACACCGCATCGGTGAAAGATAATCAAGAAATCTTCCGATAGCGAAGAGAGTACAGAACGCCACTGTAACTCTAAAAACATAGCGAAGGTCCAGTTTACCCTGGTGAGCTATAAATAGCAGACGTCCTGCCAGATGTCCTGCAAACAATCCTCTAACTGACTGAGGAAGATGAGGTCATAAGAATCCGGCTCTTTTAATGACCTATGTATGATACTGATGTGACTTCTTAGCGATCAGTTGGAGTATGAGTGGTATACCTCATCTCCACAGGGCATAATAATGGTTGAAAAACATAATCAATAGCGTAGTACTACTTGATTGATGTTACATTGGATAAAGTATATGTTCTTCATGTTTCATAAATGTTGAACTCTTGCTTATTATCAAAACTGCTAATTAATGCTTTGAAAGCTTTTACTGCTTAAGTTATTCTTTGTTTGCTTATAAAGCTTCTAGTGGAGAGTTATAACTCTCGCTGGGGCAATTATGTATAATTGTCTCACCCCGTAGACTTCAACTTTTTAGGTGGTCGTCGAAGATGGAGGAACCGGTCTAAAGGTGACCAATCCCAGCAGCAGCACCAGGAGCAGCAGTAAATCTCAGGTGGAGATTCAGCCTGCTATGTGGTGTAGTTAGAGTCAGTCCTATGTGTCCTCTGTACTCTCAGGTCTTGGAGTGTTTTGGTCATGAGTTCTTGAGATTTTGTATCATGTTGTATATAATTACTCAAGAAGTAATTTGAGAGAGATGTATACAGTTTAAATCCTTTTTCTATGGAAAAGGTTTGTGGTTTCAAGCTCTTATCTCGAAAAGTTTTAATTTCCCGTGATTTTTGTCTTCCGCTGATTATCGATTGCTTCCGCTCAAGTTTAAATCGTGATTATTTCGTGGTTTGGAGATCGGAGCCCACAATTAAGTGGTATCAGAGCTCTAGGTCAGTTGAGTCTACAGAGGCATAGGACTTAGGATATCGAGTCTATCTTTAGTACTCCTTCCTTATCTATTAGAATCTTCTGCTCCTCAGGAGAAGAAGATACATAAGGATGGTTGAGCCTCAAGATGAGTATGTGGCAGAGAGTAGTGCTAGTGCACCTCGAGGCAGTACAAGGGTTCCAGAAATAGAACAGCCTACACCTGAGCCACTCAGGGAGCCACCCCAGTTTGACCCACCTGACATGGGTAACCCAGTAGTACAAACGATGTTCGGGCAGTTTATGACTGCCATGACACACATAACTGATAGGATGCCTATGCCTGCACCTAGGGCACCAGCCCAGCCTGAAGGATAAGGTATCGGTAAGACGTTCGAGCGACTATGTCATGTCGGAGCTACTGAGTACCTTGGGATTGCTGACCCTGCAGATGCTGATCTGTGGTTGACGGAGTTGGAGAAGGCTTTTAGGATCCTCAATATCCCTGAAACTGAGAAGGTCAGACATGTTGTCTATCTTCTCAAAGGAAGCGCTGGTCATTGGTGGACAATGGAAGAGCAGAAGAGACCTGGAATAGAGATCTTGTGGGAAGACTTTCGGCGGGAGTTTGTTCATAGATATTTCCCAAAGACCTTCCTAGATGAGAAGATCTCTCAATTTGAGAGATTGAAGCAGGGAGTAATGAACATTAGCGAGTATGAAGCTAAGTTCATGGAGTTGTTGCGGTTCTGTCCGCACATGGATGCCACAGAAGAAGAAAGAATCAGGAGATTCGAGAGGGGTTTGAATGCTGACATGAGTACCCCCGTGTCTGCCTTAGAAAACCGAGAGAGATTCTCTACCTTCGTTGAGTCAGTCCGAAGGATAGAAAGATCTGTGGTTGAGAAGAGGCAAACTCAGAAAAGATATCCACAGTTCCAGGGTTCTTCATCTAGGGACTTTAAGAAGCCTAGATCCTCAGCACCTAACCCTCCACCACCTAGATCTAGTTCTCAGACTCAGTGGTCTCCAAGTAGAGGTAGAGGACGAAGACAACCACCTCAGGAGACTCAGAGTTCTGCATCAATGTCAGTTACTGGACCACCCAGACCACAACAACTGGAGAGAAGCTGCTACAACTGTGGTAAAGTGGGACACTTGATGAAGGACTGCCGATCTAAGCCTGTAAGTGTGACACAGCCTCCGAGACAGAATCAACAGGGATCTCAAAGAATGCAATCTCAAGGAGCAGCTCGAGGACGTGGACAAGCGTCTCAAGCTGGATCATCAGCACCACCTCAACACCAGGCTACAGCGAGGTTCTATGCTATGAACCCACCAGAGGCAGTGGTCGATCCACAAGTAGTGACAGGTCAGATGGAACTTTTATATTCTGATATGTCTAAACCTTGTGTAATATCTGTTCTGATTGACCCGGGTGCTACACACTCTTTCATCACTCGAAGAGTGATTCCCAACTGCAATATGACAGCTATTCATAGGGCAGATAGGTTGTTGTTGGAGACTCCGTTGAGTGGGTCTGCTGTTTTGCAGGAGGTATGCTCTCCCTGCATCCTCTTCTTTTCTAAACATCGCATTCAAGTGGACCTTATACCGCTTGATATGCAAGGATTTGATGTAATCCTAGGGATGGATACCTTGGAAAGGTATCGAGTTGTCTTGGATTGTGAGTCCAAGTTGGCAGTGTTTGCTGATGAAAGCAACACATGGATCTTTCAAGGAGAAAGAAAGATTCTGCCCACTTGTCTTGTATCAGCTATGGTTGCTGATAAGCTGATGAGGCAAGGATGTTATGCATTGTTGGCCCATGTGGTAGATGTTACCAAGGAAAGTTCCAATCCTGCTGAAGTTCCCATAGTCAGGGAATTCGAGGATGTGTTTCCTGAAGAACTTCCTGGTATACCACCACCTCGGGAGATTGATTTTGAAATCAATTTAGTCCCAGATACAAAACCTATAGCCCAGACTCCTTATAGGATGGCGCCTGCCGAGATGGCAGAACTCAAGAAACAGCTTCAAGAGTTACTTGAGAAAGGTTTTATCTGACCGAGCACTTCGTCTTGGGGTGCTCCGGTTTTGTTTGTTAAAAAGAAAGATGGATCAATGCGGTTGTGCATTGACTATAGACAACTCAATAAAGTAACAATAAAGAACAAGTACCCTTTGCCGAGGATTGATGATCTTTTTGACCAGTTGCGTGGTGCAACGGTCTTTTCCAAGATAGACTTAAGGTCTGGATATCATCAACTCCGCATTAAGGATAGTGACATATCCAAGTCTGCCTTTAGGACAAGATATGGTCACTATGAGTTCACAGTTATGTCGTTTGGACTAACTAATGCACCCGCTACATTCATGGAACTCATGAATAGAGTCTTTCGACCCTTCCTTGATCAGTGTGTTGTCGTCTTTATAGATGACATCCTGATTTATAGTAAAGATGCCCAGCAGCATGAGAAGCATCTTCGCCAATCTCTGACTTTACTACGAGAACACAAGCTATACACTAAATTTAGCAAGTGTGAGTTATGGATACCGAAGGTATCTTTTCTTGGACATGTGATATCTGCCTCGGGAATTCATGTTGACCCTGCAAAGGTGGAATCTGTTCTAAAGTGGGAACAACCGAAGACACCAACGGAAATTAGAAGTTTCTTGGGGTTAGCTAGTTATTATCAAAAGTTTATTAAGAATTTAAGTTCTATAGCCTTACCTTTGACCAAGTTAACCAGGAAAGATGTTCCTTTTACCTGGAGTGATAAGTGTCAACAGTCTTTTCAGTTGTTGAAAGAAAGATTGACAAGTGCACCTGTGCTTGTGCTACCTAAATAAGGAAAAGGATATGTAGTCTTCTGTGATGCCTCTAAGAATGGACTTGGATGTGTGTTGATGCAGGATAAACAAGTGATTTCTTTCGCTTCCCGACAGCTTAAGAAACACGAAGAGAATTATCCGACACACGATCTAGAGTCAGCTGCCGTGGTTCATGCCTTGAAGATCTGGAGACATTATCTTTATGGAGAGACGTTTCAGATTTTCACTGACCATAAGAACCTTAAGTATATCTTCTCTCAGCATGAGCTCAACATGAGGCAATGTCACTGGATGGAGTTAATCAAGGACTACGATTGTACAATTGATTACCATCTAGGGAAGGCCAATGTTGTTGCAGATGCCTTGAGTAGGAAATCAACAACATCAACCATGGATAGAGCACAACTAAACTCTTTAGTATGCTCTAAGAGAGATATGCTTGTCTCTTTAAGGCAAGACAATGTACAATTGAAGGTGTCATTGTTAGCCGGGTTGATGGCTGAGATGCATATTAAACCTACCCTAAGAGAGCAGATTAAGGAGGCACAACATGTTGATGCTGCAGTTCAGCAGATTAGATCTGAGTATGGAAATGAGAAGCGAGATGGTTTCCATGACTCAGATGACCAGGTGGCATGCTATCATGGGAGGATGATAGTACCAGATGTAGATAACCTGAGGAAGATAATTCTGGAGGAAGCTCATTCTTCAATGTATGCCATGCATCCAGGGAGCACCAAGATGTATCGCAACTTGAAGGATATGTATTGGTGGCCTGGGATGAAGAAGGATGTAGCTGAGTTTGTTCTAAGGTGTTCTGTGTGTCAGCAAGTCAAGGTTGAGCACCAGAAACCTACAGGAACAATGCAACCCTTACCCATACCACAATGGAAGTGGGACCATGTGACCATGGACTTTGTTGTTGGCCTACCCAGGACAAACAAAGGACATGATTCCATTTGGGTAGTTGTTGATAGGTTGACAAAGACAACACATTTCCTACCTGTCAAAACAACCTATTCTGCTGAAAGGTTATCACAGTTGTATGTATAAGAGATAGTGTGTTTGCACGGAGTTCCTGTCACAATAGTTTCTGACAGAGGTCCCCAATTTACAAGTCGCTTTTGGGAGCAGTTACACAGAGCCTTAGGCACCAAACTAAGGTTTAGTACAGCCTTTCACCCACAGACTGATGGACAGTCGGAAAGGACTATACAGACCTTGGAAGACCTGTTGAGAGCATGTGTTCTCCAGTTTACCGGGAGTTGGGATCTACATCTGAACTTGATAGACTTTGCCTATAACAATAGCTATCAACATAGTATTGATATGGCACCCTATGAATCTTTGTATGGTAGACGTTGTAGATCACCCTTGTGTTGGTATGAGACTGGTGAGCACCAGTTGTTCGGTCCTGATCTTGTGCAGCAAACTACAGAGAAGATTAAAGTTATACAACAACAGCTTAAGATTACACAGGATAGGCAGAAGTCGTATGCTGATAAACGTCGTAGACCCCTAGAGTTCCAGGTTGGAGACAGAGTGTATCTCAAGGTCTCACCTTAGAAAGGAGTCCTTCGTTTTGGAAGAAAAGGAAAGTTAGCTCCTAGATTTATGGGACCTTATCCAATGGTTGAGAGAGTTGGAAAGGTGGCCTATAGACTAGAGTTACCTCAAGAGTTGCAGAAGTTACATCCTGTGTTTCACATTTCCATGCTGAGGAAATGTCACCCAGACACCGAGTCAGTTCTACAACCAATGGAAGTAGAATTAAATGATGATATAACATATGAGGAAGGACCAGTGTCAGTCCTTGATAACAGAACTAAAAAGTTAAATAAGAAAGATATAAACCTCGTGAAAATCCTCTGGAACCATCGTGGTGTTGAAGAAGCCACTTGGGGACTAGAGGATGAGATAAGAAGTAAATACCCTGCTCTTTTCTCCTAATACGTTTTATCGATTTCGGGGATGAAATCCTTGTGAAGGGGTGGATAATTTGTAACATCCCTAACCTGGGTTATAACCTGACCCTAGAAGTTTTGACTAAATATGTAATTATATACTTGTGAATACTCCCTGGCATGTAATTAAGTTCCTCAGGGACATTTACTTTCAATTTTTCTCCTTTATATGTAAAGTTGTAGCATTGTTTTGTAGTGCAGGGACCTATGTGCAAATTACCCAGTTAAAGGGGTTAACTTGCAATGTTCACAGATTAAGATGTTCTTATGATAATAAGACATCATATGAGTAAATATGATGAAGTAAGAAGGATTTTCCAAGCTTGGGCATCAAGATGCAGCTTGTGGAATGATCCTTGTGCTTAAAAACCCTAATTTGGAGTAAAGTGTAATTTGCCCAAATTGAGGGGTGTAATTTGTAAAATTCACTTTCTAGAACATCTTTCATAACTCTTTCCATCATTTAGAGTATAAATGATGAAAAGGGGGCATCAATGAATAATCAGATAAGAAAAATGATCCTTGTGGTAAAAATCACCTAATATGGGTATGGAAACCTTCCATGTATGTACCTTAGTTGAAAGTTGGCTTTCTTTACCCTTAGATCTTGAGATTTCATGAGCTTTGCATAAGTTTATATGATTTTGGACGTTCCTTGAGCAAGGGGGTACTTAGATGTAAATTCCATACTTTAGAGGTCCTTATGGTGTAAAAAGGCCTAAAGTATATAAGCCATTTCCTTGTAACAAGTGAACGAACTTTTCATTTCCTTCACTTCTTCTCTTCTTTCTCAACTGACCAAGGCTAGCTCTGGAGTAGAGAGGGACGACCAAGGGTTCTAGGTAAGTTTAGATCATCCCTTTTGTTTGAATTCATGGAGGAAACTCGTTTTCAAGGTTAGATTCATGGCTAGCTCACCTAGCTCTATCTTTCTAGCCTTTCCTTTCCAACGTTTCCTTGAAGAATTCACCTTGGCCGAACCTGTGGAGCTCAAAGATGCCACTAAATCTTGGAGCTCAAGGAATGATCTTTAGGCGGGTTTTATAACTCTAAACTCTTTGCTTTATATGTATACTTAGTTCTTGCAAATTAGCATGATACTTCTTCTTCTACCTCCCTTCTTCCTTGCACTTTTGCAAGCAAAACGGTGGATTAACCGACCTTAACCAAGGTTGAAGATGATGGGCGTGAATTCCTATGCTACTTTATCAAATGACCTTGGACCCTTTTGGTCCAAACGGTTGCAAACCGTTTAAGGTCAAACGGTTTCAAACTGTTTGCTCTCAAACGGTCTTGCAAGACCGTTTGGATTGAAACGGTCTCAAGACCGTTTGATAGGGTTGACCAAGGGACGACCGTTTGAGGGTCTGTTGGTAATATGTTGAATTTCATTCCTGCAAAGAATCAAAGATTAATTCTTAACCAATTGAGAGTTGAAGGCACTTCAACATCCTAACCCTAATCGGGTTGAAATTGCTGTTTTAAAGCATAGCTCTTGTTGAGTTTTGGGTTGAAGGACCCAAACGGTCTCAAGACCGTTTGGGGGTCCTTCCAAACGGTCTCAAGACCGTTTGGGCACAACCCAAGACCATTTGGAGGTCTAGGGTTGAGATAATCTAATGGTTTGAAGGTCCAATTGCAATAAGTTGATGAATTGATAAAAATGCTGATTTTTAGACCTAATTGGAGTTCAACCCTAAACCAACCGACTTGGTTTTTGGTCAAACTTTGGGAAAACGGTCTCAAGACCGTTTGTAGGTCATCCAAATGATCTCAAGACCGTTTGGGCCAATTTTGGGCCCAATTGGAGGTCAATTGATAGGTTCAACCTTGAATTGATTCACATTGTTGAATATTGATGACCATCCGATTTGAAACCCTAATTGAGATGGACTTAACCCTAATTGACTTTCAATTGAGGGTTAATTTGGTGTCCAAGTGGTTGAGGTTCATCCTAATTGACTCAATTTATAAGTGGTTAATATGGCTTTGGCCAATTGAGGGCTTCAACATACTTAACCATGACATTTGTAACTTTTGAACCACTTTGGAGGTCCAAACGGTTTGAGCCCATTTGGACCAAACGGTCTCAAGACCGTTTGGGCTCAAACGATCTCAAGGTCGTTTGGTCCAATCGATCTCAAGTTGATTTGATCAAACGGTTTCAAACCGCATGAGCTTCAAACGGTTTGAAAGTCAAAACGGTCAACGCACCCAAACGGTCTCAAGACCGTTTGAGGGCAAACGGTCTCAAGACCATTTGAAACCAAACGGTCTCAAGACCGTTTGGTGGTTGAAGGTTGAAACCGTTCGAAGGTGTTCAAGGTGGTTTGTACTTAATCAATTGATGATGTAATTGATTCAATGATGATCTAATCTAAACCCTAATGGTAACCTAGGTCATTAAGGGACTAAGTGATTAATGAGTTGACCCATGATGGTGATCATGAGGTAAATTTACCAAAATACCCTTGAGGGGTTTAATGGAGTAAAATCTTGTTTTAATCAAACCATAATCACATGATAGTGATGTTTTGGCTTATGTTAGTCAATAAGGACTTAACCCAACCTGATCTAGAGTGGTGTTATCACCATCTACTAGTAAGAGGAGAGAGAAAGTATCCTAAGAGAGAGAAAGTACCCTTTCATGGTGGAAACTTAAGTAAGATACTTTCAATACACATGAATGTACATGAGTAGGGAATGATCCACCTATGTGAGATCATGGAAACCCTAATTATGATAACTAGTGAATCTTAATCTTACTTAAGAGATTTAATGATGATGTTTCTCATACATGATGATGTAATGAGTACAATTCACCATGGAGTGAATAGTAAACCCTAATTCTAGGGTGGTGACATGAAAGATGAACAAGTAAACCCTGATTGATGAATTGTTTACTATTACCAGTTGAATTAACCTTGCAGGTTGTTATGAGATGATGATCATATCCAGGTATGAATTATAATACTATATTCATTGAAAGCATGTCTTAAGCTTTATGAATAAGTGAAATATCTTGATGCACTGCTAGTGACATCTATTGAGATTTATGGGCTGTAAGAGCCATAAATACCATCAAGGTCATGCTTAACAGATGACTTGTGGTGAAATGATTGAGAACTGATGATTGAAAAGAGTTAGGCTTGCTACAGTTTAGTATTCTCATTTATAGCTGTTATGCTAATGTTATTGTTTGAAGAACCAAGTATGATGTTAAAAGAATACTGAATGTACCTAACTAATCAAGTGTAATGTAGAGCCCTGATCATAGATCCATCATTGTCAGAGTCTAAATGATGGTGAAATAGGTTTTCCCAAGGGAACTCCTGGATCACATACTTTTGAGTATGTGGGGTATATGGATGTGTAGAACCTTACATCCTAGTGTAGGAATTGATGTAGATTTTTATAGTCCGTCAAACCTTCACTACAAACCCAAAAGGTGAGATGTATCACTATTCTCCCAAAGTAAACACAAACACCGCATCGGTGAAAGATAATCAAGAAATCTTCCGATAGCGAAGAGAGTACAGAACACCACTGTAACTCTAAAAACATAGCGAAGGTCCAGTTTACCCTGGTGAGCTATAAATAGCAGACGTCCTGCCAGATGTCCTGCAAACAATCCTCTAACTGACTGAGGAAGATGAGGTCATAAGAATCTGGCTCTTTTAATGACCTATGTATGATACTGATGTGACTTCTTAGCGATCAGTTGGAGTATGAGTGGTATACCTCATCTCCACAGGGCATAATAATGGTTGAAAAACATAATCAATAGCGTAGTACTACTTGATTGATGTTACATTGGATAAAGTATATGTTCTTCATGTTTCATAAATGTTGAACTCTTGCTTATTATCAAAACTGCTAATTAATGCTTTGAAAGCTTTTACTGCTTAAGTTATTCTTTGTTTGCTTATAAAGCTTCTAGTGGAGAGTTATAACTCTCGCTGTGGCAATTATGTATAATTGTCTCACCCCGTAGACTTCAACTTTTTAGGTGGTCGTCGAAGACGGAGGAACCGGTCTAAAGGTGACCAATCCCAGCAGCAGCAGCACTAGGAGCAGCAGTAAATCTCAGGTGGAGATTCAGCCTGCTATGTGGTGTAGTTAGAGTCAGTCCTATGTGTCCTCTGTACTCTCAGGTCTTGGAGTGTTTTGGTCATGAGTTCTTGAGATTTTGTATCATGTTGTATATAATTACTCAAGAAGTAATTTGAGAGAGATGTATACAGTTTAAATCCTTTTTCTATGGAAAAGTTTTGTGGTTTCAAGCTCTTATCTCGAAAAGTTTTAATTTCCCGTGATTTTTGTCTTCCGCTGATTATCGATTGCTTCCGCTCAAGTTTAAATCGTGATTATTTCGTGGTTTGGAGATCGGAGCCCACACAGCCGGAGTAGGGGAGGTAGCCCAGAGCCAAATGAGGCCAAACCGATGCAAGAAAAATGCATCTGGGACCTCATCGGAGGTCAAGGTATGGATCCCCCTGGGTCCGATGGTCAAGATGGGCGAGAAGAGGGGAAAGGAAAGAAGAACAGAGAAATTGGAGAGAAAACAGGGGAGGCCAGCGATGGCTCGCGAATTGGGGAACAAAGCCTCGATCCCATATACATATATATAGGGTCATCATGACCGAGAGGAAGAGAGGGACAAGATCGAGAGGGAATCAAAAAAGGAAAGAGAGAAACGGAGAAAAAGAATCGGAGAAGGAAAGACCACAGGGTTCGGGTCCCTGTGCGCGAGAAATGAAAGAGGAAACAAAGAAGCGAGAGGTAGGAGAGAGTACAGATACCACACGATCTAAATCCAACGCTCCAAAAGAAGTCCGATAAACTAAAGCCAGCGTGACACATCAAATATCGAATCCGATTAAATCAAAGTTGGAAAGCATTATTTCCCTATTTTCTCTTTCTTGATTTGAGGGTTCAACAATTATCTAAATTAAACCAAATTTTGCACAGAGGCCAATAAAGGCATGTAGATTTCGATTATGCACTTAGTTTTGCATTTGGGAAACTTTTAATGTGTTAAATAAATCAAATCATATTTTCTCTTTCCTCTTTCATTTATGGTATTAGGATTATCCAATTTTTATGAAACTTGACCCACAAGTCATATTTAATGTGTTGGATACGAATTTGCCATTAATTTCACATATTGGAATTGTTTAAATATTTATTTAATATTTTGAAGGTTCTACATATTTTATCTCTCCTGATTTTACCTTTTAAGCAAACTTTCTCCAAATTGGATGAAAATTCACCCAAAGGCTATATTTATTATGTAGATTACGAATCTAAGATTATTTTCCTCTTTTGGGGTCAATTCTTATATTTATTTATTAATTACACCTTTTAGGCAATTTCTCTCTCTTAACTTATCATATTATTTCAAGGTTGTCCAAATTAAAAGAAAATTGACATGTAAGCTTATTTTAATGTGTAGATTACGAATTTGAAGTCTATTATTTAATTTGATTCTTTCTCACATGGGTTTTGTCATCTGGCCCATTATAGGCCCATTAACAATATTATACAACCAATTGTGTTATTTATCATCTTATTATCACCAAATGAATTATACGACATATTAGATTACATTATCCATGCGCTAGATTATTAGGATCACTCTAAACTCAACTTTGTTTGATCAAACCCAAAAGGTCAAAGTTCTAGGGTAGGGTTCTAGATCTAGTATGTTACAGCACTCCACCCCTTAAAAAGGATTTCGTCCTCGAAATCTAAAGATCCAAACATCAACTATCAACTATTCTCCACCCCTTAAAGGGTTCAACCTAACAAGTCAAACTAAACAACTTTTTAGAGCTACCCACATCTCTTAGTTTTAAAATTTTTAGAGATTAATATTTCTCATGTATCCAACTAAAGTCACCATCTATGGTTGAGATTTTAGGTCCTTGTGTCTCTAACCTATCAACCCTACATGAACAACCAAAAAGTCATAGGGTAGGTCAGCTATACCATTATATCAATCCTAGTCACAAAACTAGGGTTAGATTCTACTCAAACTATAGTTCTCTTAATTGTGACTTAGCTCAAGAAAACATCGATAAATCTGAGAAAACTTTTGTACATATAGTAGTATAATTGAAAATAATTTTTGGCGATGAAAATCTTTTTGAGATGAAACAAAATGTGGATCCAAAATCAATTGCGGAAACCAAGTCACAATATTTCCATATTTAGATCTCCTAACATATTCTCATCCTCAAAGCCAACCTTATTGCATACAAAGATCATCATTGATAAATTCTAAGGTCAACATCTCACTTATAGCTATCTAGAAAAGTCAAGGGTTCATATGGGGAAACAAAATTGAAATAGTCGATTCCGACTACCATGGGCTCTGATACCATGCTGTAAAGAAGTGAAACCACTTCTATACTAAAAATTTGAACAATAGAACCTCCAATCCAAACACACTCAAAAGGTGTGATGGAGTGGGTGTAAAATTTTCAAATCTTTATATAATGGTAATCAAAAGACCAATGTATAGCAGCGGAAGAAAATATTTGACTATTCAATTATAAAACAAAGGGTTACAAACTTACATCATAAGGATCCAAGTAGAGGAAATCTAAACCACCTCAAGATTTTCTCCAAGCTTCATCATCTCAAGCTAAGTCTAGGTCATCACGTCTTGTCATCCAAGTCCTCCACCTAGGGTTGGAAGCATACCCCAGCAAAAGAGAAACAAAAGGAAACATCAGCAAAGGCTGGTATGTGCATACTAAAAAGCAAATTTGAGCAATATAAGGAAATAAAGGACATCAAGTGTAAAGGCTTCCCATGCAAGAGATAAGAACCACCCAAACGGGTATCAAGAGAAAAGTAACATGACAAAAGGAATACTTTCCATAAAATATATAAAAGGATTGTGCCATAAATAAATCCACTACCATGGTGGGAAACAAAGCACAAGTAGGGCACACACCCCACAATCAATATCCTGCATGCATGTGAGATAAGCATAACACTAGAACAATATAAACACAATTGGCGGCCAAGCACACACTTGAACCTGATAGAGAAAGGAATACTGCCAATCTCCCAAATATATAAAGTTTGAGCATGGATTACTGCCACACTCGATTTATAGAGGAATGGTATACTGCCACCCTCCAAATAAACAATAGGGGAATACTGCCCCAAAACCAATGTAATTACACTACTCTAGTGCTACTGAATCACATTGCATGTAAATATAGAGGCAAGTAGAAAAGTATAGTCAAAGTTATCAAGGTTTCCATCACACAATGGACAACACAAACATATAAACATCCACATCATAGTGGGCATATATCAACAAATAAAATCCATATAATATCAAAGGTCCCACATGCACCAAGGCATAGGAAAATAGATTCCAAAAGATTATCCATGATCATAAGATCAATAACAAAGTAATATAGTTCACATGAACCATGATATCAAAAGATTAGACATAAGTGTAAGTTAAAGTCAAGAGATTGATAAGATAGGTTAATTGCTCAACATTGGGTAATAGGGGATACAACATACATAAGATACAAGAATTGCTCAATATAGAAATAATGTGGGATGCAATCATACATAAGAGAGAAGTATTGCTCAATACAGAATTAATGTGGGATGCAATCATACCTCAACTTCAGAGTCAAACAGATCCAAAGTCACTTCTAGGTCCAAGCTTAGGTTTCCAAAACACCTATTTAGCATATATGTGAAATTAGGGTTAGGTTTATATTAGTTATTCAAACCCTAAAAATCACCTTTTTATTAATATATGAATTAGGTTTCCAAAATGATTCCATATTTTAGATTATATTTTCCTGAGTTCAAAACATATTTTATTATATTTTTCTGACTTATAAATTATTAGTTATGAATTTTAGAAGTTAATGCATCATTAATTAGATCCATTAAAAACACCTGTTTAAAACATTAGATTCAGGCGATAAAACCAACACCATAAGAAAGCTTACATTTTTCGGAATCCAATGACTATTTATTTGCAATTTTCCGATCAGTGGATTATTAGTTATTGATTTTACAAAATCAACCAATTAGAAAGCAGAGAAAATCCATAAGAAGCAGGCTGGGCCCACATGACATGGCCCAATGGGTGCCAGCCAAGTCATCGGGTCAGCGGCTCGTTGACTCGATCTAAAGCAAAGGGTATGAGCGTGAAATGACGAAAATGCCCCTGGTCGAAAAACACAAAGAAATGAGGGAAAAGGGGGTAGTTAGGGAAATCTAAAGGAGTCGTCTTCAACCCTGCTTGCGATGAAGGGACCGTGAACAGCAGTGAACCAGTAGCATTGGAGGACGGAATCTCGTGAAACAACCAACCAAAACGTCAGGGTAAAGCACCATCACGAACGCAAAGCAAAACTGGACTCAAGAGTCCCAAACCGCAGAAACTGAGGTGCGAAGAACCTCAACTCAACTCACCGCCAAGGTACAGGTAGCAAGAAGCACCAAAAAGAGGGAAAAAGAAACGCCACCATACCCGAGCAAATTGGCGACAAGAGAAGCGTCAAGGAGGTACTTGGGAGAAAACGGATCCCTCTCATGGCTTCATAGCGGTCAGAGTTGCTTGGAGGAGCCCCGAGGTTCCGGGGTAGCAGCCGGAGTAGGGGAGGAAGCCCAGAGCCAAACGAGGCCAAACTGATGCAAGAAAAATGCATCTGGGACCTCATCGGAGGTCAAGGTATGGATCCCCCTGGGTCCGATGGTCAAGATGGGCGAGAAGAGGGGAAAGGAAAGAAGAACAGAGAAATTGGAGAGAAAACAGGGGAGGCCAGCGATGGCTCGCGAATTGGGGAACAAAGCCCCGATCCCATATACATATATGTAGGGTCATCATGACCGAGAGGAAGAGAGGGACAAGATGGAGAGGGAATCAAAAAAGGAAAGAGAGAAACGGAGAAAAAGAATCGGAGAAGGAAAGACCACAGGGTTCGGGTCCCTGTGCGTGAGAAATGAAAGAGGAAACAAAGAAGCGAGAGGTAGGAGAGAGTACAGATACCACACGATCTAAATCCAATGCTCCAAAAGAAGTCCGATAAACTAAAGCCAGCGTGACACATCAAATATCGAATCCGATTAAATCAAAGTTGGAAAGCATTATTTCCCTATTTTCTCTTTCTTGATTTGAGGGTTCAACAATTATCTAAATTAAACCAAATTTTGCACAGAGGCCAATAAAGGCATGTAGATTCTGATTATGCACTTAGTTTTGCATTTTGGAAACTTTTAATGTGTTAAATAAATCAAATCATATTTTCTCTTTCCTCTTTCATTTATGGTATTAGGATTATCCAATTTTTATGAAACTTGACCCACAAGTCATATTTAATGTGTTGGATACGAATTTGCCATTAATTTCACATATTGGAGTTGTTTAAATATTTATTTAATATTTTGAAGGTTCTACATACTTTCTCTCTCCTGATTTTACCTTTTAAGCAAACTTTCTCCAAATTGGATGAAAATTCACCCAAAGGCTATATTTATTATGTAGATTACGAATCTAAGATTATTTTACTCTTTTGGGGTCAATTATTATATTTATTTATTAATTACACCTTTTACGCAATTTCTCTCTCTTAACTTATCATATTATTTCAAGGTTGTCCAAATTAAAAGAAAATTGACATGTAAGCTTATTTTAATGTGTAGATTATGAATTTGAAGTCTATTATTTAATTTGAGGCTTTCTCACATGGGTTTTGTCATCTGGCCCATTATAGGCCCATTAACCATATTATGCAACCAATTATGTTATTTATCATCTTATTATCACCAAATGAATTATACGACATATTAGATTACATTATCCATGCGTTAGATTATTAGGATCACTCTAAACTCAACTTTGTTTGATCAAACCCAAAAGGTCAAAGTTCTAGGGTAGGGTTCTAGATCTAGTATGTTACACATCGCCTCCTTTTCCCAGCCGCCGCCCTCACACCTGTGCCCAGCAATGCCAAGGCTCGCCAGGTAGTGTCGAGCGCCCCCAGGCGATGCTGCCATCCACCATCTCTAGCTCTGCCTACACCAGAGAAGACGACACTTCTCTCCTTTCCTTCTCTTTCCCTTTGTACTTTAGATCTGGGTACAAACCTGATGTCGCCAACCCCACCTTGCCAGTAACATATCCGCAACACCCATCTAGCTTCAAGCCCACAATGGTCTGCCCTACAAGGCCCGATCTCCTCCATCACCAGACACCACAGAGAAGTGCGGATCTACATAATGCAAACTACAGTAATGGTGACAAGATTCACCTCCTTCCAGACTCATCCATGATGTTGGATGCCCTGCATCCCGTGACCTGTAACCATGCCCAGCAGGTTCAGAGGAGTCCCCGCCCTCACGTTTATGATGGCCTATCTATGTCGGTGTCTAGAGTCCTTGCTGACAGGGCAACCTTCTTTCAAAGCTGAAGTTCCTATATGGGATGCTATATACCCCAAAATGTTGATGATCTATATGCACTGGAGAGTGTATCTCGTTACACATAGCCGGTGTGGTCGTCACGAGGATCAGTGAGATCATCTCAAGCAGTTGAACCATGGAAAACATCTCCATCCTAACCCAAGGAAACCTACGCACCAGACTGTAGTCAACCTTGGTCATGGAGACGAACTCTTAAGGGTGATCTTAGGTAAGACAATCTATAATTTCCAATTGTTATACAACGAATCTTGATTATTCCTATATAGTGGTGTGCTTAGTATAATAAACTAGGTAATAGATTATCTGATGTTTAGGATGATACATTACTGATCAATCCACGGCAAGTCATTATTTCCCCCTCGTTAGTTAACCATATTATGATAATAAAGATAATGCTTGGTTAGATATTATATTGGGAGGATAATCTGATTAATGAGATGTAAAACTGAATCATACCAATAAATCAGATAAATGAAGCCACTTCATATTATTTTATCTCATTTGTGAACATACATTTTCATTATACTAATACTAAAACTAGGAAATCTATTATTTTTCTAGACATATATTCTTATAACAATATTTTAAACGATGCATTAGGTATTGATTAGAGTCCTAAAATGAGAGACTTGATTGTATTGATGAACTGTATGATTTGATAAGCAATCATATGGGAAGCTAGTAGACAAATTACCATGGTAACAATACACCATAATTCGTGGATAAATTATGATCTTAAAAGGCTTAATTTTACTTCAAGATAATGTTAGGAAGAGAATATGATCATTCTCATGGAAATGTTATTAGGGTAGAACCACAATGAGGAATATCAAGTATTGGCAAAGAATATGGAAACCCTAATATATAAACTTATAATATGTAAGATATTCCTAAGATATAAAATCCTAACTTGACATTAGGTGACATGTTGGGTTTAGATATGCTTTAACTCATAAATGGATAGTTGTGGACTAATACAGTTATAAAATACTTTTAGGTTGAAAAGGAAAAACTATGGAGTTCACCCCTAGAGATAGGGATAGTCTTGAAGATCAGGTATGCACTCATCCCTATTTATAACTGGGCATTTATATGACTAAATTTTCCCATAATGAGGCATCTTTTGAAATACTTGTTCTTATTCCATTTGTTGGACAATTCATATACTTTCAGTTGGATTTATCATTATTCTTTTGAAATTACTATCATGCTGAATTGGGTTAATGACCCCATCTGCTATTGTGCTTAAATCATGCCACATGTTTGTGAAAGGTATATCTTGCCACTCTATTTATGCATGTTAGATAGTTTGACTAGTTTAACTATTGTAGACGATTATGTGTAACCATTAGGGTATGCTTTTCTACCCGGGGTATGCTTTTCTACCCTTATATATACAGAGACGTGTTTTTCCGCCTAGGGTGTGCTTTTCCACCCATTTTACTTAGGCCAATGACCCAGTGGTGTCATGTCCCTACTATAGTTACTTTAGTCAAATATATCTACATGCGAAATTATTATGATTGTTGTGATATTGTGAATGGTTAATGGCAATATGTGTTGTTTCATTTGTTTATTTATATGCCTCATTCTTTTGAAAATTCATTCTCTTGTTACTTCTCCTTGAAGCTTACCTAATTTTTAATAGCCCCTTTTTCATGGGAACATCTTACTTTACTTTTTAAATGCCCTAGTTAGTCTTTTAACGTACATACTCAGCTTTTGTTGATTTATATCTTGTTTTTCTATTATTCTGGGTGTTCCCTCCACCCAGGTGTAGGTGTTCTACGGGACAGAGATTCAGGATGATTGTGAGCTAATTGGTGGACAAAAGGACAATTTGAGATAGCCTTGTTACCCTCTGTATATGGGCATATGTGTGAATAGATGTAATCTTTTCATTCTTTGTACCACCTTTAGGGTGAGAAAGTTATGTACATGAGCACATTTTGTAACTTTGTAAATAGTAATGTTTTCCGCTGCTTAATTATTTCACGGCTCATGTTTTTACCATTGAGTGGGCCCTCTATTGGGTCCCACTCTTTACAATGAGCGCCTCCTCCTCGACAACCAACAACAAATTCATGACAGGTTGCATAGGATGGAGATGCAGCAACATCCCTTCTATGATCACTACTGGAGCCAGAATTACTTTGGGGGGTATCCACAACCTCCACCCATGCCCCAGTATGATCCTAGCTTTCAGGGGAAGTACCCATCCTGGGACCCCACGACCCCACAGTACCCGCCTCTGCCAGAAGAGTAATCAGTATCTCTGTTCCAACCTTTAAGATTGTTTTTGACTATGAGGCCATAGTCGAATTCAAGCTTAGGGGAGGAGTTGGAACAACTCTATCTTTTATTTTCTCAGTTTTTAGTTTTATTTTGTTTGTTCTTGTCATTTATTTCTTGCAATCTTAGTTTGTTTGTAGGATCCACATTCTATCTAGTGTAATGGTGGATGTCTTAAGTCATGTGTCATCTCATTTGCTTGTACATGGGTTAAGGGAAAATTAAAAATTTGTTCGCAAGTTTGTGTTGTTCAACTTTGAGCACATAACTTAAGAAAATGATGGGTTTTGTCAACTTTAAAACAGAAAATCACAACTGTACATTCCTCATGATTCATGAAAAGTGGACAGATTTGGTTGTGTGAGCCTAAACTGACCAAATGATAATGAGACTCTAATTTAAAGTAAGAGAGAGAAATCTCTTAACTACTACATAGGTCAGTAAGGAGGGACACATAATAATTTTCAAAGGTTCAGTCAATTAGTCTTGTGATCTTTCCACCTTATTGTTTTTCACAATCCACCATAAGAATTGGAAGTACATTACAGTTGTAATCTTTTTGATTTCATCTCATGTAGATAGGTCTGGCATTGCAACCACTTTCACATGTTTTGCATGAAAATAAAAATTATTACAAGAATATGTTTTGTTTCGGCTTATGTGGTTTTGTGTTGCAATTTCAGGAAAAACAAGTATCTGCCGTTGTCGATACCATCGACAGAGATCGATACCATCGACACAATCACAGACAGCCAGCCGCAAGGAGCAGTAAAATCTCGATACTATCCACAGGAGAGTCGATGGTATCGAGATACCATCAGGTTGCTGGAGAAAAGAGAGTCGATACTATCGACACAAAAGTCGATACCATCGACGAGTGGAGCTA
This sequence comes from Alisma plantago-aquatica, assembly GCA_963693085.1. Lineage (NCBI taxonomy): Eukaryota > Viridiplantae > Streptophyta > Magnoliopsida > Alismatales > Alismataceae > Alisma > Alisma plantago-aquatica. Next base: position 1,950,197,940 of record OY856409.1, read on the forward strand.
TAGCGACGTAAAAGGACAAAACTGACGCCTATGAATGTCGACACCATCGACCCGCGTCGATGGTATCCATGTGGCATCAGTCGCGACAAAGAAAAGAAAAGAAGACAACCGATACCGCGTTGGGTCGATACCATCGACACGACACCGTCAGATACATGTTTGCTTCAGATTGATCTAAATCCGACGGCTGTGGTAATTTGGCAACCTAATTCAGAGATTATACCTAATGACGGTGGCCAAGAGCAATCTATCACGTCATTAGCCGCTGCACACATCCCGAGAAGGGGTGGAGAGAAGAACAGAGCTCAGAAGCACGCCCCAGCCGTTCCAGACGCCGAAGAAGACGATTTCCACCACCGAAAGGCGGGAGAACGTGTATTCTACGCCAAGGAGTGCTTGGATCTTCTTCTTTCAGGGGTTTCATCATTCAATCACGTTTTTCTCATGTTTCCCCTTTTCTCTACCACGTTTTGCTTTGAGATGAACATGCGGGGCTAATCCCCTTTGTCTTTAGGACCGGGAGTAGCCCGGGAATTCGTTGTATGCCAATTTTATCATAGTAATTCATCATTTATCTCTTAAATCTGTGGTATAATTTCGTTTTCTCAATTATATTGTTATGCTTGATCACCATAATAATAATCTAATGCCCTTAATTACTTTGAAAGAAGAGTTAATGGTTGAAAAGAAACGGAATTCACGTTAATTGACAAATCCCTTGAATAAGGTGGTGTAAGGTTAATAGTGGATACCGAGAGATCGTTTTTAATACACCTAGTTTAGGGTATAGGTTACTACGACGGTGGAACCTACCTAGACATAGGTAGTGAATTGTACCACGACAGTGGGCAATTCTGATTTCATGCCACTACCCGGATAGAGAGATAAATCTGAATGACTACATAGAATTTAATACAATGAAAACCCACGGTGAAACCGCAATCCTAAAGATCTCATCTTGAATTGATTAAACCAAACATTTAATCGATCGCTTGCTTTGTTTTATTTCATTTTCTTTTAATTTTACAACAACTTCCAACTATTTAATCGGTCTAGCTGATTGCGAGTAGTTAGTAGTAGTCTCTGATAATTCACGTGTCCCTGAGTTCGAATCAGGCCTCACAAAGGCCTATATTACATTGACGCGTACACTTGCGTTTCTGCGCACGTAAAAAGCGTGTCAAGTGGGTAATCCCTGCAAGGCTGAAGACTTGTGTAAGAGTGGGTAAGTCCTTGGAGAAGGTCGAAGACTCTTGCAAAGTGGGTAAGTCCTTGGTAAGGTTGAAGACTCTTTGTATTGGATAGGTAAGTCCTTTGTTTGGTCATGCATTGTATGTCTTATGATTGAATATAAGAGTGCAATAGTTTGGAAGTCCTAGAGGTTGACCTCTCTAGGCAAGTGGACTGACATACTTCTAGTTTGAAGTGTGGAACCACTCTAAATAGCTTGTCTAATTGGTGCATGTTCAATCTCTCTCTCTCCCTTGCTATGTATGTGTTAGTTGCACTCAAATTACCTATTTAGCAACCTTATCTTGTCATATATCTTGAAGGTTTAATGAGTTTTGTTTAAGTGCTTTCAGCTCTATTCACCCCCCCCTCTAGAGCATCTAATCACTCATCTAGGATCCAACATTTACTTACAAGGTGTTCTACACACCGGGAAGAGGCGCCGTCACAGAAATATGTTAGGAGTCGGTCGCAAGAAAAGTTTCGGGGTTTGGAGTCGGGGCGTACAAATAGTTATACCACCTAATAGCTAGGGGGTGCGACACTCAAAAGTCCTATTTAGATGGGACATTTGTTGTCCAGGGATTAATATCCTGATGTCATATTTATGCAAACAAACATAGGATTAGGAGTACTAATGGGTTTCTAATCATATCCTATCTATAATACTACGAACCAAACATGCTGTTAGGGATTTCAATCTTGTAGGAGACAAAGTTTGATTAGGATTTGTGAATGAGTAAGAGAAGGGCGACATTAGTGAAGATGGATGCAAACTGTGATGTTGATATGGAGATGCATGGTAATATAAGTTCGTTCTTGAATGAGTACTCATAAAGATTGATTCTTGAACTTCTTCTAGATAAAGAAGATATCAAGGAAGAACTTTCTTACAACTAGAAATGTTCTTTTGGTAGTATGTAGTATCTGAACAATAATTTGGGCTGATGCAGGAATCGTGTGGTGGGTCGAACATCTTACAACGTAGTTGCAAGGAAATGCTAGAAGCCTAAGGTTAGCAAGTCGAAGAAATTTTGTATTTTAAAACGTGATTTTTGTGTGCGGATAGAGGTATTATTAGGTAACCCTCAAGCGCATGGGGTTTTGGGAGCGTGGCGCCGTCTTTATCTTCTTCTTTGTGTTTGCATGGCTATTGTTATTTGAAGAGGCAGAATGATCCGTAATTCCCCTAGACTAGGACTGAGAAATGAAGTATAACTTTAGAGTAATGTCTAGCTCCATGCATAAAGGTCACGCCTTTCCGCAGTTGAGGCAAGACTAGGAAGACTAAATAGCGCTCTCTATTTCCCTAATACATATAGCTCGACAGTTTCCATCCATAATTCTGAAAGAGGAAAGGCAAATTACTTGCATAGTATTAAATGAATTAGTGATTCTGCAGTGAGGGGTATGATGGGTATAGAGTAGGGATCGGTTGATATGGGGATGCAGTTTCAGTTGTAATTTTAATAAGGGAAACCTCTTTTACTTTATGAAGTAGTTAGAATCAGATTGATTCCATGCTCTACCTGATTTTTGCGCGATCTTGCTTAATGAAGCTGGCGGAGTTTTGATATACTTAAGAAGAACTTTAAGGAGCTGGTGTAGCTAGTTTCATATCACGAATAGCTTACCAGGTTCTTAGCGAAGTTGGTGATAGTTGTATACCTTGTTCGTGCCTTTCAGTGTTTATCATGAAGGGCTGTCTCTAATTGAGGTACATGCAGTAACCTTTTGCAATTAGGTTTAGAATCCAAAAACTTCCGAAAAGTGGGTGTGTTAGCACAGACACCATTTGTTCTAAACGAAAAGAGAGCAAAAGTGCAGAAGGAAGTGAGGTCCGCGAAGAAGAACCTGTGTTATCTTCAGAAGGTTGTTAATTACATAGGCCGAGGTAGTTGAAGGAGTTTCTCATCGCAGAAAGATGTTGGAGTGGATTTCAGCGAAGGGAGACCGTCCAGGAGTAGCAGATATCCTCGTGCAAACAGTGCCTCTAGCATGTACTGTCTTTTGACTAACAGCTCAGGAGTTGATTAAAATTTAACAGAAGGGACCAAATCTCAGTTGAACGGCTTCAGCTATATATAATACAAATTTTGGAAGAAACGAAATGGAAGTGAAACCGATATATTCGCTAGATAATTCGGATTAGGACAACACAGGTGGTGGCGTTATTCATTATGGAGGCCGGTTTATGTGGATGGATGGGATGGAAGTTCTTAAAATAATAAGGAAAAAAGAAGTCAACAGCACTAAAAGGCATATGGAATATGTCAGTATATAGGAAATATGTATATGTGGATGGACGTCGGCGAAGGAGAGCTTCCTGGAGCCGGCCCCGTCAATTCTTTCTTGCAGGGGAATATTTTTTTTTGCAGTGGAAGGGCCAAAATAGTAGTTTAGCTACAACTTTTTTTATTTAAACATATGATAATGCAATAAGATGCCTAGATAGTTAGTTTGGAATGCGACAAAATAATTTGTCAACCTTGACCATTTTGTAGGCGTCAATGATTTTTTAAAAAAAATAAAGAAAAAGAAAAGACAGCAGCATGCTAAGTAGTAATTATGAATATGGGAATATGGATGGGAGGGCATATGTGGAAAGTTACTACATAAAACTAGAAACGCGCGAAATTATAATGGTTGTGCATGTGAAAAGACAACAGCAATAACGAAATAATGGAAAGAGATGGGATAAGGAAAACCTTATCTTATTTCCTAATGTAGCTCAACAGTGTCAGGTATATATATCTTTGACCCGAACAGACGGGAATCTCGTGAGCCCAAAAATGAACAACGATTTCTTCACACAATGCTAGCTATTTTGAACTAGATTAGTTCACTTGAGTCTTTGGAAGATTCTACGAGAGTGGTTGAGGTGTTTCTTTCATTCAAGTGGTTGAGGTGTTTCTTTCATGCAGTATCACGGTCCAGAAGGTGTTGTGGGCCGCTGGTTGATCTTAGCCTAATTTTGGTAACGTGGATTTGGCCCGCCGTACTGAATGCTTGCACATGTGACATGCCCCATCTGTTGACTGGCGCATTGCTCCTGAGTTATAGACTTGTAGTTCGTGTTGATCCATGGAAGTTGTGCTCGTCGTTTCAGAGCAAATCAGCAAACCCTTCCAGGGTCCTTCCCGCATGCAGTGCCAAATTTTTTGCTGGCAAAGAGTAATCTGCTGGTGACAATTACTGAATCTACCGTAGCATACAAGTCCTCGTTCACTGAGTAATCTACTGCTGACAATTACTAAATCGGTCTGTTGCTTGATCTTCATCGTCGAATTAATCCCGATAAAGATTTATTGCCTTCGTGTCATTGACCTATATCCAGTCTGCTAGTTCTAGAACAGTTGGGGGTTATGCATATACCCTCGCCATGTCCTCATTCCTCAATTAGAATGCACATGCACATGTACAGAAAATTCCGATTGACGCGCAAATGTACTAATTAAGGGCCCGCTCGATCACATCCAAATCCATCCTGGGCCATTTTATTTAGATTGAAAATGACTCGTCGATGTTTGAACTTGCTCTGCTTTAATTTTTATCATTAGTGGCTCCACGTTAATATGCAAGAGGCCTAGCTAGTTGGAGCATGGACCGGAAACAGGATCAAAAGGCGGGATGGAGACAGTGTTTGGAGACTGGGTCGCCATACCATTCACGGAGGTTATGGATCGAGTAGGGGAGATAACATATAGTACCCAACCCCACTGCTGTAATATGCTCATTAATTAACCCAATATAGTCTATGCGCTTACATATTCATTACATGTAGTTCGGAACTTATGCACTAAACCCACAACTAGTTTACAACGTGGGGAAAGGATGACGCTGGTTGTCGCCTATTGTTCAATTTAATCAATTCTATATATAATATCCCAGAAACCTTAGAGTTGAACTTGATTCTTTACCCGATATCAGTGCATACAGCAAGCAGTTGAGATGTTCCTTTCATGTAGCTCCTCACGATGTGGACCATCTCTATATCGTTTTGAGTCGGCTTAACTAGCTAGGCGAATTTTTTTGCTTTTTGTTTTCTTTTTCTCGAGTAGGAAAAGACATGCTCCTTAAGCGGTACTAGTCATTCGGAACAGTAAACACTGTCACTTAATATTTCTCTCCGCCAATTCTGAGAGGATATAAAACTTGCACATTGAGCCTTGAAGAATGCATATTCTTACTAGTCGTGCCCCTGAGCTTTCTTTATAAAACAACAAAAACAAGTAGGGGATGGTTGGATTCTTCTTACATACCCAATGAGCCGATCAACGGTGCAAAAAGAGGACCAGAAATAAAATGTCCCCAACAAGAAAAGGTGACCTCTGTCATGGTTTAGATATGAAGTTTTTTATTTTATTGTTGAACAGACGTATAAAACTGAAAATCTGATTATTGAATGTCGGTTAAACAAATTACGACATCCCCGCCCCTCTATTCCATAGATGGTAACATGCGATTAATAGAAATTATTTTAATATATTTATAATAACAAACTACCTTAAAATTACCGATCATTGTGGTAAATTAACCTTACAAGTATATGGCATTATCCTTTCTCTATTTGAGAAATTTGCATAGGGCATATCCCTAGTCAATCGGCAAAAATACCCTTAGGGATATAATTTCCATTTTGATTTCTTTTTAAGATAACCACGACATTTCAAATTGCAGCATGCGGGATATTTTATCTAACTGCTTAGTTCATGAAGTATCTATCTAGTCACCCGTTTTTCTCTTTTCCTCTCCCTCTTGATTTTTCGTTGCCCTTTCTCAACCTTTTCATAGTGCCCAAGACTAGTTTCCTGACATGTATAACCATTTTGGTTTGCCACATTGATTTCGTCTCCTCGCCGCATCTTATGGAGCCCAATGACATCTTTTACACACAAGCTTTGTTTCTAGATATCGACTCAAAATATAGTTGACTACAAGATTTCATCAAACCATGTGAATCACAAATATAGTCACATAGTAAATAATGTATGACTAAATCACTAACATATTCTTTGATCTATTTCTCTTACCAGTTATCTATTTATGTCTTATCCAATCAAACCCCCCTCCAACTACTAGTCCCATAAACTTCATCTCAAAGATTTTTATTTCATTTAGAGGGCATGGTTATGATGTAACTACTGTGGTCAAGTTACTGAGGCTCAACAAATAACATTAATTTACACATGCAAGACCATATAACAATTATGTTAGTTCATCATATGACCATGGAGAGGGTCATAGCATAGTTGTGTTAGTGATGCAGTTATGCATGGGTAAAATAAATATATTTACGATGTAATTATATTTTGGATTTTCTAAGTGTTGATAAAATCTTGTATTCATCTATAATTTATAGTCAGGAGTTGGAAGAAATTGAAATCTAGAGACAAAACCAATGTGTAAGATATGCCATTAGACTCTCCAAGTTTCAAAAAGGAGAGTGAATTGCCATGTCTATCAAAAATGGAGAAAGCATAGCGCACCACACAACTGGTCTTGGGATCTCTAAAAATTTGGAGAATGGGAAACAAGAGGCTACGAGGGAGTGGCTAAGAGAAAAATGAGTGTCTGGGTACATATTTTGTGAATTAGGAGTTATGATGAGAAAACATCCCATAGCCAACCTTTAGAAAGTTGTGGTTATCTTAATAGCAAACCCAAAGGGAAATTACTTAATCCCAATGACGTTTTTTGTCTATTGACAAAGGATATGCCATATGCAAAAAACTCAAATAGCCAAAGGTTTTAACCCTTTGTATATAACCTTAACCTTTACAAGATTTTGTTGTAGTATGAGGAGGGACAAGTTTAAGGAATTTTGCTTCCTTTGTTTTAATATCAAAATGATTTCTATTAGTTGAATGTTTGTGTAATGAATATGTTTTATAAATATAGAAAAATATCATGATCTTTTTAGACATTAAAGATGTGTAAAACAATTAGGATAGAAATACAAAAAGTTCTTTTGATTAATCTAAATATATAAAAGTATATTTCTTTAGAAATTTAGTTCTCAAATGAGTACATGTTTTTGCAATTTTTTTTAGTGGGAAGGTGCAAATAAAGGATAATAGTTACAAGAAAGTGGCTTTACTTGTACCAAGTGATATTTACAAAAAAAAGAAAAAGTCTTGCAATTGTTATTTGCATGCTTTGTATAGACCATAAATATTATGTTTCAATTTCTAGAGACTAGGCATCAATGGATGACATGGATTTAAGTGAATCGAGGTTCATCAACATGAATACCCCATGTTTAAGTTAGAGTATGAAATCACACCCCCATCCAAAAATCATCATGACATGAAACCCTTTATATGGTGAAATTGCAAAAATTGGAAAACAAATTTGGTCTCACAATGCCCCTTATTATCTTGATGGAAGAAAGCTATTGTTTCCATGAGCACAAATGTTGAAGAGTCTAAATAAATTTTGGTTCTATATCACGCATGTAGTGATTGAGGATATTTTCACCCATTTTGAGCACAAACACACCACCAATTTCCTTAATAATAATAACGAATAGACAAAATTGTATAAGATATCAATATCAATGATATAACATTCAAAACAATCATTAAAACTAGCTGACCCATATGAATAATTGTTATTGGAAATTTTGAGCACATGCATGAAAATGGTGGGTAATTCATTCAAGACTTGCATGTATCCATATATTTCTCAAAAAAGGAACTTTTGTTTGAGCCTGTTAATCTGGTGCATAATATATCCAATAGAAAGTAAGAAAAAGAGACCCCAAAGAAAAATCCATGATCTTTGTAGAAACCCATTATAAGAATAATTCAAACCATGAAATCCAGAATGTCTATTTTCATTAAACTCTATATCTTTCTTTCAATAATAATATACCTTGTTATATAAGGTATCACTGTTATAATCAAAATTTGGAAAAACTAGATAATAACTTGATTATATACGCACATTGGAGTTGATTTGTTAATGATCAATCTTCATCATAAAGGTAGGGACTTTATGAATGAAGAGAGTACATATAAGTGGGGAGTAGTGGTCATGAACATTGCCTATGTATGAAAGTAATGACCCATTTTTAACTTAGCCATCTAATTAAGATTTACTTGGATGATAACATACTTAACTAGATTGATCATTTCTTAATCTTGATTAATGATGGTAGTCTAATTATAATATTTTAAAATTACATCAAAACTATAAGCATGCTTTTATTTTAAATAATGAGGGTTCAATAAGTGTAAACTCCATCTGGAAAAAATTAGGTCTTGGTAGTATATGAATATAGAATTTGATAAATATAGTGATGTAGTAAATGATTTTTAGTATTTATATATAATTATAACTTCTTTTAAATTTGGATATAGTCTGGATAACTACAATATAAGTGTTCTTCCAAAATATCATAATTTTTGAAAATTTGTTGACCTATTGGTTCGTTGAGTTTGCCCTAGACAAACTTAGCCGATAGTTCATTTAGGCTAAAATATAGCAGGTTGGTGTTTAAATTTTATATTTTTATTGCTACATCCAAATGAGTTGAAATTTCAATTGTAGTTTGTAAACTCAATTTTAGAAATAATATTGAATTTTCAGAATTTTTGAATGATATAAGAATGATACATAGTATTTCACCTGGTCGATTTTCTTATCAGTAACAACTCGACCGATCAACTAGCCTGAATAACTAAAAAAGAAAACTAAAAATGAATTTTAGACTTGTTTGTAAATGCTCCAAGAACCTCAATTGATCTATATCATCAACCTAACACCTTAGTAGCTCCAAAAATCCATCATTCTTGTACAAGATACAAAGTTTTAGAGAGAGAGTGAAAAGTGGTATTTTGAAGGAGAAATTGTCAAAAATGTTGATTCAGGGTTCCAGCTTCCTATTGAAAATTCATATAAGTTCATCAAACCTAGATAGGTCTTCATGGTGGATCTTCTGTCCTATGTATGAATTTTGTACCTCCTCTTATTTGAATAAAAAAATATTATAAATCACCTATATTCTCTTTCTTTCTCTCCTATTCTCCTTCTTAGGGTTTCCGAGTTGAAAAGAGTACAATATTGATTGAATCCTCACGAGTTGGTTGGATTTCTAAATATTCATATTATAGATAATGTTTTTAATAATCTTGGAACCTGAGGTGAGTTTTTATATCCCCATTAAGGTTTGTAATCAAGTTGAAATCCTAATTTCATTTGACTAAAATAAATAAGATCCTTGCTTGTACTTATATGTGATTGGGTATTCATTTGGGAAGAATTTGGGAAAATTATTTCTACTAATTTTGATTATTTCTCGTTGATTTGTATTTATATAATTCATGATATATTGATTCAACATAGATAATAAATGCTATGGATAGAGAAGCATGTTGTTTTATACATATGTTGACCAAATTTGGTCTAATGAATATTGTAACATATTGAATCTCAGGGTCTTCCTTGCAATTTACCCACTTTAGAACTTTTCTTGGCCTTCTATTCCATTTGGACCTTTTTCATAAATTTCCCTTGTTTTATATTCTTTTTGGACCCCTTGTGCAATTTGAGCACAATTCAATGTTTAAAATTATCTTTTTCCCTCATTTATGATAATGAAGGGGTGTTTGCACAAATAACCCAATTAAGGAGATAAGTGAAGGTTAATAATGTAATTTGTTCATTAAGGATGGATATAAGTAGATAATATTAATTTGGAGCTTTTTGGATAAATATATTAGTAACAATGTGCATTTGAATTAATTATGAGTATATTAACCTCTTTATTTTCTCTCACCTCTTAAGTGGATAAAATATGTGAAAATGGGATAATATGGTGAGTTATTTCTCTTGAAATAATTAGGAGATGATTGCCTCGAAATATTACTCCCATATTTCAATTAATTAGTTTTCCATGTTATTTGACCTCTTTTAATATATTAATTCATGTAATTATGGACAACATATGAGTTATGAGCCTTAGTGAGCTTAAATACAAAATCTAATTGTATAGCATGATGCTACACTTTAATGTGAACATGTGGTTAAAATTTGGTGGCTTTTGGACTTCATTTGACCCCTCAAATTGATTTTATAAGCTTTTAATATAGTGTGACTATAGTAGCTGAATCGATTTCATTTATATCATATGTAACGCTATGGTTCCGGTTTATTTTCCCATCACGCGCTTTGAGCGATGCCTGGGGACCGTCGATCTGGGATCGGATGGTAGGACCCTTGTCTTCTACCTCTGACCGTCGAACTGCTCCGACCTCCGACCTGCCCGAACCGTTCTCACTCCCTCCTCCACCATTTTGCGTGATTCTTATCTTGTTGGCTTCGTCTCCCGCTGCCAGTTCGAACGAACCCTAACTCATTGCCTACCTCGTCGTTTTCACAAAACGCCCAATCGGGGCCTCCTCCTCTTCCTTGTCGTGAAGTTACAGAGGGGCTAGAACCCTTGTAGCGACCCCGCCTCCTGGTAACCCCCAATTAAGGGAGACTGAAAGGTCGGTGCCGTTATCCAATTAACAGGATCAAAGGTTCGACAAATAATCAATAACAATTATGAAATTCTACTAACTAACTGAAATTTGGTATAAAATTAAAACTTCACTTACCTTTGAAAACCTTGGGAATCTATCTATCCAAGCTTGAATCCACTCTAACTAATCCTCCTTGCACTTTATGTTTTACTTTCACAATGTGTCACTTTATTGTTTGTTCTTTCAAATGTTGTTCCTAAAACGCTGAAAAACAAAACGTCGGTCAGTATATCGAACTATACTAGTATGTGGGAGCAACCAAAAACTTGCAAATATGGCTAACAATTTATTAATCACAATCAAATTAATTAACAAGATAATTTATAATTTTTAGTATGACATTCTCCACCACTTTTGCCCTAACCCTGGCATACCCACCTTAGGGTGCCCTTTGCCAATGACTTAAGGCCACCTTATCAATCCCGAGCTTGGTGCCTACGTGTCACCACTCATGGTGCCCACTAGTCATTCAATATCATAGGTCACCTTCTCATTCCCGAGCTTGGTGCCTGGGGTCACCACTCAAGGTGTCCATTGGTCTACCCATCTGGGCATGACCTTTGGCATCATCCATCAAGGTGGCAGGTAGGTGCGAGAATACATATTTCTATTTTTAATGTGATAATCATAGTGACTTTATGATTTGCAAATATGAACATCCAACAGATAATTTGCATTCAATGCGATTAACCATCCGGAAAATCCTCGGGAAACTAAGGCGGTTATCCATAATTAACCACATACCTGATCCAGGGCAACTTGATTGTCCAAGCAATAAGGATAAAGAATAAATCAACAAGCAATCAACAATATCTTGAAATTAATGCATGTGATCCAAGTGTTATAGTTTATCCAAAACATTCTAAAGCTAGACTTGGATTCCACCTTAGGCTTTCTAGACCATATTAGGGTTTTATTAGGGTTTTTTCCTCCATAACGCTTTTATCATATTAAATGCTCTCTTAGTTCATAAACCCTAATTTCAACATCATAAGCCCAATTAAAGTCGATTATTTCTCTTTGATACCAAAACTACCTTCTTTATCCTTTTAAGTTATTTGAAGGTCATTATACGCATTTATCATCAATTCATAGTCCATTATGATCCAAAACACATAAGAACTTGATTTGCCATTAATTCCACCTTTTATTCATGTAAAAACCCTAATTTCTATATTAAGGTTATTTATCCACAAATTAGGGACTTTAATGCTCGAAATAACATATTCCTACTTTAATCATGGAATTAATCAATTAAAGCCATTAATAGTCGAATTAATCAACATTAGGGTTTCAAGGCCCATTAAAGTATATTCATGCATATGAAACTCCAAATTAACTAATTATATGCAAAGTTCATCCCTTTTCTTCCTAATGTTCCTTTTTATCATTAACAGGATAATATCAACTTTAATCATCTATTAAACCCTACTAATCACATTAATCATATCAAAATAGGGTTCTTTAAACATTAATACATTAAAGTTGATATCTTCCATTATTTTTCGAATTGCAAAAGGAATCAGGTTTCAATTATATTTTTAATGGATTCCTCTCATTTTTCTGAGAAAAATTGATATATTATACTTATCAATCCAAGCTACCATTAATTAGTTATGTTTTTGTAAGATTTCACTTACCTGGACCAATCAGGGCGCGCCAAGTGTCCTCTCCATGCACCGTAGACGCGGCTTGTCCAGGAACATTTTGAAATTACCTATTTGCCCTCACTTAAGTTAGAAACTCTTCACCCCGCGGAGGGGTAGATCCGTCCAACCCGCCTTTGGTCATCTTCCACCTCTGGACAGCGTGACGCGGCTGCCCTAGGTCCGTTTGGGCGCGATTCTCCTCCTCCGTCGGACCCCGACGGCGTCCGGATCCTGTTCCATCATCTTGTTCTCCCTTCGTCTCAGCTACAGATGCCCTAATATGTGTCCACGACGGCAGAACGTGGCCTGGGCAGACCTGCAACACGGCCGCCCAAAGCAGCCGTGCTGCTGCTGCCACGGCCAGCAGGGGTGAAAGGATACCCTCCAAGCTCTACGGGCCGTCGTGGAAGCAACAAGGTCCCCTCGAGACCCTATCATGTAGCCTCGTGGCCCCGGAAACACCCAGCTTTATGTTGGTTAGGGTTTTTGGATAAAACCATGGAAGAAGAAGAAGAAGAGATATGTGGGGGATCTTCAGGACTCGGCCCCCAGGTCTTATCCCTTATATAGGGGAGTGTAGTACTGCCCTGGGGTGCTTGCCCACGAAGCAACCAACCCTCTATCAAAAGGAAAGTGATTCCTTCATTAAGAAGTTACTCTCTCTCTCTCTCTTATTTCTACAATATTCCTTCTTCCTTTGACATTAGGATTTCGAAAAACATCTCTCTTATTTTCTTTGTTTTTTATTTTTAACCCATTGACACGAAATCCTATTTTCCTTTAATAGAAATTACTTTCTTTCTAGCAAAACCACATAATCCATTAATAATGTATTACATTATTCTCTTATTTTCTTTTATAGGTATTTTCTCTTTCCTCTTCATTCATTGGGACTCCTTGGATCCCAAGAAACTCTAATAATTCGAAATCCTTTTATTGGATACTCATTATCCTTCTAGATGCATCCAAATGCATTATTCTTCATTATTTCTCATCATCTTGTTTATTTCTTATTAAAATAGTTCTTTTTGAGGATTTCTCTTTATTTCCCTTTTATTTTCCTCATTGGTATTTCTTTTATCATAAGAAATCCTTGGGATACGAAATTCCACCAAGGATCACTTAATTATACCTCTTTTTACTTATTTTCCACATTTCATCAATATTTTCAATTTCTTTCTTAATAAAGAAATACTTAATTGATCCTTTCTTTTCTTATTGCTTTCTTTATGCAACTTTGGTCTCCTTGGTACCCAAGGAACCCAAGAGGCACGAAATCCCTCCTTGGATTTGCCTTCTAGAGGTTTCTACCTCTTTCTTTTCTCAAATATTCAATTATTCATTAATTAATTGAATTTCCTTGTTATTGGGCCCAATAGCCAATAAATCCCACAAATCAACAACAAGGCTATTTTAAACGAAATTTATTTATTCACAACAAATTATATTATTTGTCCAAATATCTTTAATATGAGAAATTACATTTCTCACCAAAGGAACCCAAAATTTGGGGTTGTAACATCCTTCCCCTCTTATGAGAATTTTGCCCTCAAAATTCCATCAAGCAAGCAAACAAACAGGATCAATCTTCTTATGTCCATCAGGGCTCCCATGTGGCTTCACCCTTTCCATGGTGTTTCCCAAGAACCTTCATTATCTCATTTTCTTCCATCTGAGTTCTTTCTTACCTTGGTATATTGTACCCTCATAGGTGACTCAGGACTTTTCAGCTTTTCAAAAGCTGGATAGGTTCAGGGCACAGCACCTGGCTTGGGTACCTCACATAGTGCTCTAGATCGGACTCATGCAACACATCATTTTACCCTGAGGGGTAAGGTTAACACAACCATCTCCACCAATCTATCTCAAAAGGACCCATATATCGGGGACTCAGCTTTCTCAGTTGTTGCTTAGAGGGGTCAGATTTTCACGTCACATATTCTCCCACAGTGAACTGCATATCGGTCTACTTTGCATCAGCTCGTGACTCATGTCACCACTAGGCTCTCTCTCTCAGCCTATGCACGATCAAAGCGACTTCATCTGCACACACTTGTGGTTCTTTTCTGACCTTCACGAGGCCTCCTTCACCAACATCATCATAATGAAGAGGTGACCGACACAACCTCCCTATAGAACTTCTTGCATCCCGATAAAGGCTATGGTGGTTAACCATCACATCTTAAGAATTGTCTCTATGTATCACCCTGAATGAGCACACATGCTCTCATCAGACCCTCTAGTCTGGATCATATTGTCCATTAGTATGGGGTGATAAACTGTACTATCATCGAGTTCTTCATGTATCCACTTCCACCTCATGGAATTGAACCTTTAGGTCACATCACGAACTCTTGAATTCGCATCATGGTGTAGTTGAACCATCTCTTTTCATATGTAGTTCAACCAGATCTGTCCCTTGACCGAACTCTTCCTTTCTCATGTCATCTAGGTAAGGCGATCTACCATAACCCATATTGTATCTTGACCTTCTTGGTCTAGGAGAGACTTACAACATCCATAGTGATGAACTCCCATTCCCTCTTGGGAACTCTTTATACTTTATATCCATGCACTGGGTTAATGGTGTTCGTCCTTCACCTCCTGGTTTGTATGGCCACAAGCTACATGCCACTTTGTTTTAAGCATCCAGAATGCTACCATCACTTACTATCTTTGTAGTATCAAGGTATCTCATGACCTCCTATATTGTTATGATTCCTCAAGCTTGATACCTCAGAAACCCTAAACCACTCTCAAAAGGGTTTTATTACCTTCCTATCCAAAGAAGTGTATCTGAGGTTCTATCACCATCCTTTTACTACATTAAGGACTAAACCGGCTACCCAAACAACCATTAACTTGTTCAACATATCTTATTACATCCGAGTGTTAGCCAAAACACATCTTCTTCTCAAACTTAGGGTTAGCCAAACAACCTCAACTTCTTCTAGCCTCTAATTAGGCAGCTAGATCTCAACCAGAGCATTCATTACCACCTCTCATCCTTAAGTGTTAGGTAACATACACCTTCATGTATTATACTTATCATCTCATCTCAAACTCTAAGTCTATCTTCATCAAGAAGTTCTGAGCTCATCCTCATTGTGATCGAACTCGACCTTGGTTAACTTGCAAATTCCACATAGCTCATGATAAAACATCCTCACAAGATGATTTCCTTAATACGCTTAGTGTTTGTAAACCATCCATGTATTATTCTCTCCACAAAGGTATGTTATCATCTCTAACCTCATACCTTGTAGAAACATTCCAACTTACATCATCTTTATCCTTGGTGTAAGACATGCGTACTGTCCTATCTCTCACTCCCATAACAAGAAGAAATAAGCATTTGGCTGCAGTCCAAATACAGAGTTCTTCCTGTTCCAAGAGTAGAGATGGTACATCCCACCTTGCCCGTACACTTTCAAATCCAAGTTGAAACGTGCAGCTTATGTCTCTATATCACAAACATCATGATATCCACACTACTTCTAGGGAAAATTGGTCTCGGACTTACTTGGTCCAAGCATAATCCTAGGTCATCTCCTCTAGGTCTATAGGGTGCCGGCACTTTTGGGGTCATCCCTCTTCCCTTATGCATCCAGAGAGTGCCCTACTCATCTACCCTTTGGGTCCCATGAGTTCATGAAGGTGATCAATCTCCTAACCCATGGCCCTCAGACAATGATAGTTGTTACCTCCCGACCCTATGGTCATGTGCAACTAGGGAATTAGGCAACTCCGTCTTTCATCGGTCTTATCCCTACCTGACCCTTGGATAGACTTAGGATTCTATCATAGTACATGTTCAACTCAGAATCCTACCTAATCCTTCATCATCTCTCTCTGCATTCTTGGGCTGTCTTTTATCCTTTCATAAGGGTCATGGTGACCTGCCTACCTTGGTCGAGCCCCATGCTGGTTACCTCCATGGTAACACATCCACATGCACATAGAGATGGTTATATATGGGTCTACATGTTCATTCTCATGCCATGTACCCTTCACTTAGCTTCTCAATATCCTACGAAACCTTCTTAAGTTACCTCCAAAACCAACCAAACTGGTAAACTTCCTACCAAAGGGTCCCTCTCCCAGGATGGGAGGAAACTACACCTTTATAACAAAGGTCACAAGCATCCTTAGGGTTTACATCCATATGAGCATGCTTAAACCAACAACTACTAAGGCATAAGCGCACCTACAAAACCATGCTAGGTCACACTTGTTCTCATCCTCAACATTACATCAACTTAGTTGTGAGGGGTTCATCAAACATACCCTTAACGTAAGGGATTTCCTTTACCTCTACACATGAGGAGTACCATGCTCGAAACTATAGAGACTCAAATCTCACCATGAACATCGGATACACTGCTTCCCCTCTTAGTCCTAGGAACCCTAGGTTCTCCTTTGGGTATCCAACTACATGCTCAACCTCTTGACCACGAATCAAGCATGTCCAAGGTATTTCATGTACCTCCATGATCTTTTTACTCGAGCAATACTTCATAGTTGAGTCCTCTTCCAGGGCAAACCAACTAGGTATAAAGCCTCACAACGGGTTACTTATACCTCCTCAGGGTCTAAAGCACTCTTTATCTCATCTAGCAGGTAACCACTTATACCATGGGTACTAGAAGCATCATCCTCTCTCTAGGGTTTGGTTCCTCTAAAGGCAACCAAGATATCATCAGCCTCCAGGAATCAAGCATAAGGCAACCACTATCATCCATGTAGGTCGCATCATCCTTAACTCCCCACTATTCCTCAAGTTTCTGGGTTTTAGACATCCAACCTCCTTGTTGGGGTCCTGCTTCCTCTCTTAGAGCTAAAACCACCTCCTACTAGAGGTCCCTTCTCCATGAAGGTTCATGCTCTCAAGCAAACCCCTATGCGATTGAAGCCTATGCTCAACTCATGTTTGGCTCAAGATTATTCATATCTCTTTATGCTTATCTCATAAGCCCTCCATCGTGCCCTTCTGGCCAGGGTTTCAACCTACTACCATACCACTGGCGTACTCTGGGGGCATGATATCCCTTACTTGCATAAGCCATAGGGTTTCTATAGGTCCTTCACTAACTTCATCCATGAAGGAGCTACCCTTTGCTTTAACATGCACGACCCTTTTTCGGGGTGCCAAAGGTGCTAGGTCACCCAACCTCACATGGCTCGTATGGCAACCCAAAGGCATATCTATCCAAACACCCAGTCTACCATGACATCTAATCTCATCATGTCTCTCTCTCTAACCTTCTCTTAGGGTTAGGGTTAACCTCATCCTCAAAGGATGTGCTAGGTCTCTACCTTCAATGGAGGTCTCTTCCTCCAAGACTAACTCTCTCTACACATCCTCCTGACAAGGAGGTCTATACCCAGGTCTCTCCTAAAGGCAATGACAACTCGTGTCATACGACCTAAGCATGTATCTATTCCTTTACGCTTACTCTATTAAGCTTATGTCCATGACATCTTATTTACATGCTTTTTATTAATTTGGTGGAGGATTCCTTAATCCTTATCAACCTTACCCATACCTCAAGAGGGTGAGGAGAAGAGAGGGAAACCCTAATCCTTAAGGTCCTTAATAGAATTTGAGTTGAGAAGGGATGAACAAGATGAGAGAGTCCTAAAAGGTATCTTATTTCGAGTCATACCCTAAGACATCGGCCAGGCAGTCACACAATCTGGGAGTCCTCGTATTCCGACTAGCGGTGCGGAGGAAAATATTGCCAGCCCCCAGACGTGATCCTTTTCTAGACACCTCAGTCTTTCGGACAATCCTCTAATAACTCCCTTGGTTTCTACAGAATTTGTAAAATTTAATAATTATTAAATATTAATTGAGGAACCTAGGCTCTGATATCAATTGTAACGACCCCGCCTCCCGGTAACCCCCAATTAAGGGAGACCGAAAGGTTGGTGTCGTTATCCAATTAACAGGATCAAAGGTTCGACAAATAATCAATAACAATTATGAAATTCTACTAACTAACTGAAATTTGGTATAAAATTAAAACTTCACTTACCTTTGAAAACCTTGGGAATCTATCTATCCAAGCTTGAATCCACTCTAACTAATCCTCCTTGCACTTTATGTTTTACTTTCACAATGTGTCACTTTATTGTTTGTTCTTTCAAATGTTGTTCCTAAAACGTCGACAAACAAAACATCGGTCAGTATATCGAAATATACTGGTATGTGGGAACAACCAAAAACTTGAAAATATGGCTAACAATTTACTAATCACAATCAAATTAATTAACAAGCCAATTTATACTTTTTAGTATGACATTCTCCACCACTTTTGCCCTAATCCTGGCATACCCACCTTACGGTGCCCTTTGCCAATGACTTAAGGCCACCTTCCCAATCTCGAGCTTGGTGCATGGGGGTCACCACTCATGGTGCCCACTAGTCATGAAATATCATAGGCCACCTTCTCATTCCCGAGCTTGGTGCCTGGGGTCACCACTCAAGGTGTCCATTGGTCTACCCATCTGGGCCTGACCTTTGGCATCATCCATCAAGGTGGCAGGTAGGAGCGAGAATACATATTTCTATTTTTAATGTGATAATCATAGTGACTTTATGATTTGCAAATATGAACATCCAATAGATAATTTGCATTCAATGCGATTAACCATCCGGAAAATCCTCGGGAAACTAAGGCGGTTATCCATAATTAACCACATACCTGATCCAGGGCAACTTGATTGTCCAAGCAATAAGGATAAAGAATAAATCAACAAGCAATCAACAATATCCTGAAATTAATGCATGCGATCCAAGTGTTATAGTTTATCCAAAACATTCTAAAGCTAGACTTGGATTCCATCTTAGGCTTTCTAGAACATATTAGGGTTTTATTAGGGTTTTTGCCTCCATAATGCTTTTATCATATTAAATGCTCTCTTAGTTCATAAACCCTAATTTCAACATCATAAGCCCAATTAAAGTCGATTATTTCTCTTTGATACCAAAACTACCTTCTTTATCCTTTTAAGTTATTTCAAGGTCATTATACGCATTTATCATCAATTCATAGTCCATTATGATCCAAAACACATAAGAACTTGATTTGCCATTAATTCCACCTTTTATTCATGTAAAAACCCTAATTTCTATATTAAGGTTATTTATCCACAAATTAGGGACTTTAATGCTCGAAATAACATATTCCTACTTTAATCATGAAATTAATCAATTAAAGCCATTAATAGTCGAATTAATCAACATTAGGGTTTCAAGGCCCATTAAAGTATATTCATGCATATGAAACTCCAAATTAACTAATTATATGCAAAGTTCATCCCTTTTCTTCCTAATTTTCCTTTTTATCATTAACAGGCTAATATCAACTTTAATCATCTATTAAACCCTACTAATCACATTAATCATATCAAAATAGGGTTCTTTAAACATTAATACATTAAAGTTGATATCTTCCATTATTTTTAGAATTGGAAAATGAATCAGGTTTCAATTATATTTTTAATGGATTCCTCTCGTTTTTCTAAGCAAAATTGATATATTATACTTATCAATCCAAGCTACCATTAATTAGTTATGATTTTTGTAAGATTTCACTTACCCGGACCAATCAGGGCGCGCCAAGTGTCCTCTCCATGCACCGTAGACGCGGCTTGTCCCGGAACATTTCGAAATTACCTATTTTCCCTCACTTAAGTTAGCAACTCTTCACCCCGTGGAGGGGTAGATCTGTCCAACCCGCCTTTTGTCATCTTCCACCTCTGGACAGCGTGACGCGACTGCCCTAGGTCCGTTTGGGCGTGATTCTCCTCCTCCCCCGGACCCCGACGGCGTCCGGATCCTGTTCCATCATCTTGCTCTCCCTCCGTCGCAGCTACAGATGCCCTAATATGTGTCTACGGTGGCGGAACGTGGCCTGGGAAGACCTGCAACACGGCCGCCCAAAGAAGTCGTGTTGCTGCTGCCACGGCCAGCAGGGGTGAAAGGATACCCTCCAAGCTCTACGGGCCGTCGTAGAAGCAACAAGGTCCCCTTGAGACCCTATCATGTAGCCTCATGGCCCCGGAAACACCCAGCTTTATGTTGGTTAGGGTTTTTGGATAAAACCATGGAAGAAGAAGAAGATATATGTGGGGGATATTCAGGACTCGGCCCCCAGGTCTTATCCCTTATATAGGGGAGTGTAGTACTGCCCTGGGGTGCTTGCCCACGAAGCAACCAACCCTCTATCAAAAGAAAAGTGATTCCTTCATTAAGAAGTTACTCTCTCTCTCTCTTATTTCTATAATATTCCTTCTTCCTTTGACATTAGGATTTCGAAAAACATCTCTCTTATTTTCTTTGTTTTTGCTTTTTAACCCATTGACACGAAATCCTATTTTCCTTTAATAGAAATTACTTTCTTTCTAGCAAAACCACATAATCCATTAATAATGTATTACATTATTCTCTTATTTTCTTTTATAGGTATTTTCTCTTTCCTCTTCATTCATTGGGACTCCTTGGATCCCAAGAAACTATAATAATTCGAAATCCTTTTATTGGATACTCATTATCCTTCTAGATGCATCCAAATGCATTATTCTTCATTATTTCTCATCATCTTGTTTATTTCTTATTAAAATAGTTCTTTTTGAGGATTTCTCTTTATTTCCCTTTTATTTTCCTCATTGGTATTCCTTTTGTCATAAGCAATCCTTGGGATACGAAATTCCACCAAGGATCACTTAATTATACCTCTTTTTACTTATTTTCCACATTTCATCAATATTTTCAATTTCTTTCTTAATAAAGAAATACTTAATTGATCCTTTCTTTTCTTATTGCTTTCTTTATGCAACTTTGGTCTCCTTGGTACCCAAGGAACCCAAGAGGCACGAAATCCCTCCTTGGATTTGCCTTCTAGAGGTTTCTACCTCTTTCTTTTCTCAAATATTCAATTATTCATTAATTAATTGAATTTCCTTGTTATTGGGCCCAATAGCCAATAAAGCCCACAAATCAACAACAAGGCTATTTTAAACGAAATTTATTTATTCACAACAAATTATATTATTTGTCCAATTATCTTTAATATGATAAATTACATCTCTCACCAAAGGAACCCAAAATTTGGGGTTGTAACAGCCCTCCTCACGCCTATATAAGGCTATAGAGATGACCCTCGGGCTTCGTATTTTCTTCCTCCTCCTTCAATTAGCTCCCCATAACCCTCGTCTGCCCATACCTGGCCGCTCTTCTTCCCTGGCGACGGCGACCTCACCTGGACTCATGAAGCCATCTCGGCTCAATTGCTCGCATAGTAAGAACCCTAGACTCCCGCCCTTCAATCATGTTTCCTTGTTTCGCCTCACGACGCTCTCGTTCGTCAGGTCCTATAGACCGTCGGAAGCACTTCGGTGGCGTCTGACGTTTTCCAACCTCAGTGCGCATGGAAGCTTGGTGAACCTAAGGCTAAGGATAAGGACAAGAAGAAAAGGAATATATAGCTTGCATGATCATAGTTGCTTTTATGTTATAAGTTGTTTTGTTTGGAGACAATGTTGTATTAGTCTAAGTATTCCTCTACCTAGATCCTAGTTCCTTGTATAAAGATGTACCCCTTTTGGGAAAAATTTGTAATGTACTCTTTATACATTTTGAATAAAGTCAAGATTTAAATTTCCGCTGCCACTCCATTGATGATTTTGATTGCCATGATTTTTAGTAGAGACTTGGTTTTACAAATATTATGCTTGGATAATTGAGTTGAAATATATAAAATCATGTTTGAACTTAATAAGAACAAGTTCTCACTTTCTTTTTCAAGTATTTACTAGAATTACATATGGCTTGTAGATGAGGATCAATATGACTGTTTGAAATAGAAGAATTCCATGTCTACAGTTAGTGTCGAAGGATTGACTCAAATGAGCCAATGAATTGATGCATACCTATAATTTATGAATGAATTGAGAAAAAATGAGAATTAGGGGGATACATATGAAACCATGAACACCCTGATGAGAGTAGTGAATAATAAGGTATTGAACTAAGTTGACTACTTGAAAATTCTAGAAATTTAGTTAAGATGAGTGTGACAGATAAAGCCCAAACTTTTATATAATCTTGTAAAAGTGAAGAAAAATCTCAATTGTAGATGTTACTTCCATAGAAGGTGATAAGTATGTGCGTAATGCATTTTTTCTATTATAATTTATAGAATAATGGGTAAACTCACATGAATGCAAGTTTTATACAAGTCACATAATGATGAATTGAGAAGACGATTGGAGATTAATAAGTAAGAATAAGTAACCATAATTCGTTTTATTTTTCTAGTGTGATTAGTCTTATAAGAAATGAAAGGATTGTTGTTGATTACCAAAATGCCATTGGACGTTAATGACATGGTACGCTCATCTAAATACAAGACTGGTAATGGATAAGAGTGGACTGAATGGTGATGATAAGTTATGAATGAAAATAATGAAATGAGTATGATGAAGTTTATAATATATTTATTTAAATTAAATATGGGTTGACCTAAATTGAAATAAATACACCAAAATTAGACTATAATGGATGTCAATGAAATAGAAAAATTATATATTAAGTGAATTAAATATGACTGATTCTGATAATGCAATAATGAGGAAATGAAGAAGTTAAAAATAGTAAATTTAAATGAAGAGAAAACAAAGTAGTTATCATGATGTATCTAAGAACCTAACCCTAACCCTAAGCCTAATATGATGAGATAAGTGATAGTGATGAATAATACTCATGAATGAGGGAAATTAAGGAACTAAGTAAGTATAGTTTAATTCAACTACAAGATGAAGTTCAAGGATGTGAATTGATTTATAAGGTTACATTTTTGGATTGTAATTGTTTGTAGAATACTTGTATTTTCATAATGGTCTGATCTAGTATATTTCAAATGGGATCACACATTAAATAGTAACCCTGACTGAAGAATTCTAAATAGTGAAAGAGGAGTATAAGTGTGTTTTTACAAATTTGTGCTTTGAGTTTTATTCGTATCTATAGAAATCAAATAGATTAAGTATATGTTGTATGATAAACTTATTTTGAGCATGATGAATAACACAAAATGTATATATACTTATATTATTTCTAGTGCTAATGTCTTTTGAATATTTGATGAGAACTCTATAATGGAATGAACTCAAAAGAAATATGTTGAGATTGAATTAATATGCATATATTACATTTGAGAAACTTTGTTTAGGGTAAATGTTGGATAATTAGATTATACATATGTCTGATATCCCACTAATGATGACTAATATGAGATAATGTGGAAATGAAAAGAAATAGATATGTTCCAAAGTACATATTTGTTATGATCCTTGTTTTAATCATTGTCTATCTTGTTAATCCTAATGTGCTTTATATCATTCTAGTTGTGTGAGAATACAAACACTTGATAAATGATGATTAAATCCTCTTTTAGATGAGTAAATGGATAGAATAACAAGTCAAATGATGACACATCTAGTTAGGTGTCATGAACATCGTGAGTTTCCCCGAGGTTCATATAAGGAAAATGAAATGGATATCCTTATAGTAATCAAAGAATTATGAGAAGGATTTTGGGAGTGTGGACCGAGACCTTGAAGGTTAGACTAGTAGGATTTTGGAGTGAGTCATGTACTATGATTTTCACCTTATATCTTTTGTTGTGAAAGTCTATGTCCATGAGGAATAGAATCTGATGTATGCAAAGTTTGAAACATGAGAAATGTTCAGATATGTGAAATTCCATTTTGTTTGTTCTTATCTCATGTACCCAACATGAGGAACTGAGCCTCTTTAGGAAACCCTATGAGGAACCAAGGTCTATTGTTGATATCTTAGGGTGTCTGGTTAAACCCTAAGATACTTACGATGAGTCATTGACACAAGAATAGGCGTAGTGACTTATACTTAGTGAGGTACAAGTCAAGTAGATTTATAGAAAATGAGTAAAAGATTACAAGTTGTGCAGAATATGAGTTGAATGTTTGTCACATGCGTTTTACTACTAGCTAATTAACATGTTGATGTTGAATATGTTTCTTGTAGTGGAAATTAATCATTATTTTATAAATAATAGTCTATTTTCATATTCTTATTTGTGTGTTTGGAATGTGATCTTAAATGTGGTCAAGTGGTTGATTTTGGGATTTAATATCCACTCTAAATAAGATCTGTGTTTACCTATCATTTGAATAGTCCCTTTTGGTAGGCATGTCTTATGTGTACTTCAGCTTTAGACTGCAATATGTGTTCCTGGTCCAGCTAGTGGAGTGTCAAAAAGATGATGTTATAGTTATATTTTGAATATAATTGTTTATATTTTGACTTGTTACTCATACAATCAGATTGTCATTATCAAATAATTAATATCTACTGATCTATCCATGGACATGCTCTTAAAGATGTTTCAAAAGTTGGAAATGACCTAAGTGAGTACCTTATCTGATTGATTAGATTATTGTCATAAACTGTATTTGACTAAATTCTAGAATTATCTATTGAATTTTTCAATAGCTTTGAGTTTCTTTTAAGATTTATGTACTTAATCTAATTTTGATGCATGTACTCAGCTTGAGTTGGAGGTATCCACTTATTGGGGCTCTAAATGAGTCTCATGATGTTGTTTCAAATATTTTTAGGTATAGTGTCATCTAGTAGAGATGATGTGACAAAGAATATGTAAATAGAATAATCTAGATCATACTATCTATGTACTCTCTCTTTCCCGAGATGGGTAGTATACCAAGTTTGTTCTTTCATGTACATGTAATGGGTGTAAATTGAACTGCATATGAGCAATTAATATTATGATTTTAATGGAGTTTGAATAAGATTCACGATAATGTGATATAGGTTTATGAGGTTTAATGAGAAAGGAAACAATAGCTATTTTTCTTTATATTGTGTTAATCACTTTTGTCGAGAATTAGTTGTTTGTTTCAAAATTTGGGTTTCGATTAGAGTTTTCTCTCTAATGGTTAGAATTTATGTTGATCAAAAAAGAGGTTCCAACAATGAGTGTCATGTTTGAATGCCCTTCGGGACCATATGAGCTAGTAAGTTTAGGATATGTACTACAACTATTTATGCTACCTATTTGTTTGGTGCCTTCTTATAGTAGTCATTCAAGGCATTATGTGCCTTATGATAAATTATACAGCCTTTTTTCTTATAATAATGTAAGGGAATAACCATTCATGATTTTTCAAGAAGGAAAAAATTAAGGATGTCATATAGTATAAATTAACATGTCAATATCATCAAAATAATCATTTTTCAAAAGAACATAAGTGTAGTATGTTTCTAAGATATAAAGGTTGATAATATATATACTCTAAATATTATGGGTACTTTATTGCTCAAAGGCTTCATCAACTTCCTCATTTATAAAAGAAACATCTCCAAGTCAAGATGTATATGCGTTTGAAAAAATAATATTGAATTGACATAAAGCAAAATTAATGCAAAGATAGTATGAATATCATTGTAAGATCACCATAGATGGTCATACAACAGTTATTTTCTCTTAGGAGATATCAACTTCTAATAGAGTATATAATAGTATTACTACCATGTTATAATCTATAATAAATTTTCAAGTAATTAAATTCCATCCTTATTTGGTTTGGGTTGTAGAAAAAAGTCCTAAACATCAAGTTTTCAAAAATACAAAAGAAACACAAGAGTTAGGTAGGACAAACCACAATCAAACTCACCTAGGTATGGTGTGATAATGCAAAACAAATATCATCATTAAAGATTTTCTATTAGACAGAAAAGAACTAATAAGTGTTCTATGTTTCTAGAGAGTTCATAGATGTAGAAGAATCTTAAAGCTTTGTGGATGGAGCAAGAAGCACTCTATGCTAAATAAAATGGATATGGAGCATTCCATCAAGTGGAGGACTATAAGAAATCTCCAACCTTTTATAGCATTATTTGTCATTAAATTATTTCTTTGACATTGATTATAGTATAGTATATTGTATATCGGACTACAAGGGTCATGCTATTGAATACCCCTTCAAAACACAACCTCATCAAATCAAAAAACTTGATTTTTATGGATAAATTTAAGGACTAATTAAACCATTAAACAAGTCTAGAGGGTGAGTTTAATGAGAAGGGACAAAGAAGCAAGATTTTTGGATATTTATTTTCCTTCATTCCAATGTCCTCTAAAGTTCCTCCTCATAAGTACATT
Organism: Alisma plantago-aquatica; assembly: GCA_963693085.1. Classification (NCBI taxonomy): domain Eukaryota; kingdom Viridiplantae; phylum Streptophyta; class Magnoliopsida; order Alismatales; family Alismataceae; genus Alisma; species Alisma plantago-aquatica. The sequence continues at coordinate 1,950,224,580 of OY856409.1, forward strand.
TGTTCTTCACATTCACTATTATTTCCCTACTCTCTCACTTCCAATTTGAAATCATTGCCACCATGAACCACATTGTGTAGATCTTGGTTCCACTCTACATTGGCTTCGTGCCACAACTACTTCATTATCATGCCCCCACATATAGACACTTTCCCTCACCCACACATATAATACTACAAACTTTAACTTGTATGGATATGGAACATGATAGATGATCCTTCTTGAAGTAAAGAAAGGTACCAATATTGAACCTTTGCATGGGCATTATGTTTGGATCCAAAACCATAAGAAGTATTATAGCATTGTATTTCCGTTTTCACTCCACCCTATGGAGATTGATTGGTTGGTGATGCGTGCTATTTCAGCACATCTTTTCTGTGAATTATTAAGCTTATAACATAGAAATACCCCATTCATCTCTTGAAATTGCACAAATCGATATTTTCTCATTTTTATCACAAATCTGACAATCATGTGCATTTTATTGCATTTTCAGGACCTGAGCCTATCGACTGGTACTGACAACCGGTCGTCTCACCACATCCAACCGATCGTTTGACAATATGAAATGCTTGGTTCGCCTTCAAGCGTCGATCATTTCTCTCATCGGCTGACGGCCGAGATCGCCCAATTCCTAAACCAAACGCTCGGCTGATGCCCATTGCTGAGAAGAAACAACACTGAGAGGTTTCGACTGCGTCGCCACCCTAATTAGGGTTGGCAGCCAATCGATTGGCTTCCGCGTTCCAGAACCTTCCAACCGATCAGTTGGTTCCTGAACCGCTCGGTCGGCGGCGCGTAGACAACAAAAATCCCAGCTTCCAGCCTCAAAAACCCCTAAACCTAATGTATTCCCCCCTCCTTCTCCTATAAAAGGAGGGGCACTTCCTCCTCTTCAGGCATCTTGGATTTCTTTGTATTGGGATTCTGAAGCAACTAACCTTGTAATCATCTTATTATTATGCAATAAAGTAGTTTAGTTCAATCATAGTTTTTTCTTACTTGTTCTTGTCTCTTCATTCCACCTTAGTTTTGATCTTCTTTTCTCTGTTCTTTAATTCTCGAGCAAGGAAAAAAGAACTAAGTCATTTCATTGTCTCTAGCATAAGGATTAATCTCCTGATTTTTGGGCTAGACTATGGCTTCAGTACTTTCTTCCTCCGTCTCCCCTTTCTCCATGAGTGAGTAGACTTCTATCAAGGCTCATAGGGGTTTTCACCACCTTAGCCAAGGCGATAACAATTAATTCTTAAACGACGATTCGATGAAGGTTTGTGAATTTAAAAACTCACAAGAGATAAACTCCACATGAGCCCATTGGTCTTGGTGCTCATGCTTCCTAGTTTATCATCCTAAAAGATGAAAATCCACGGTCATATTAAAACATCTATGTAATCGATTTTATTGTTCTAAATCCGGATTTCCATGGTCATTTCCATCCAGATTAATATGCGATCCAAAGATCAACCGTTAATTAAAATTGATTACCATCTAGTCATTTAAGAAGAAGTCGTTAAAACCAAGGCTAAGGGGTTATTCCCCTTGCCTCGATAGAAGTCTACTCACTCATGGAGAAAGGGGAGACTGAGGAAGAAAGTATTGAAGCCATAGTCTAGCCCAAAAATCAGGAGATTAATCCTTATGCTAGAGACAATGAAATGTCTTAGTTCTTTGTTCTGTGCTCCAGAATTAAAGAATGAAGAAAAGAAGATCAAAACTAAGGCAGAATGAAGAGACAAGAACAAGTAAGAAATAACTATGATTGAACTAAAATCTACTTTATTGCATAATAAGAAGATGATTACAAGGTTAGTTGCTTCAGAATCCCAATACAAAGAAATCTAAGATGTCTGAAGAGGAGGAAGTGCCCCTCCTTTTATAGGAGAAGGAGGGGGGAATACATTAGGTTTAGGGGTTTTTGAGGCTGGCGGCTGGGATTTTTGTTGTCTGCGCGCCGCCAACCGAGCGGTTCAGGAACCAACTGATCGGTTGGAAGGTTCTGGAATGCGGCAGCCAATCGATTGGCTGCCAACCCTAATTAGGATGGCGGCGCAGTCAAAACCGCTCCGTGTTGTTTCTTCTCAACAATGGGCATCAGCCGAGCGTTTGGTTTAGGAATAGGGCGATCTCGGTTGTCATCCGATGAGAGCAATGATCGATGCTTGAAGGTGAATCGAGCATTTCATATTGTCAAACGATCAGTTGGATGTGGTGAGACGATCGGCTGTCAGTACCAGTCGATCGGCTCATGTCCTGAAAATGCGATAAAATGCACATGATTGTCAGATTTGTGATAAAAATGAGAAAATATTGATTTGTGAAATTTCAAGAGATGAATGGGGTGTTTCTATGTGACAAGCTTAATAATTCGCATAAAAGATGTGCTGAAATAGCACACATCAAAATACCGCGGACTTAAAGCTTTGCTTGTCCTCAAGCAATTGAAAAATCAAAATGATTCAAAAATTTTGAAATAACAAATTCATCCTCCCTAGATTAGCAATTCTTCTATCCTTTTCATGGCCAAGCGACCCATCTCCTAGAACCACAATTTGCAAGCACTATGTTTCTCAAGAAAACATTTTTCATAACTAATTTTTTTTAAAACTTATACTTTGTAAAGACAGTCTTGATCTAACTTGCGCTTCGACACTCATCACATTTTTTTGAACTTTTTCATTGGGTTGATTATTGCACGGGAATACAGAATTTGAGGTGTGACGGAAAAATCCCTCCTCTATTCGACTTGGGATATAATTTTTTCATGGACTTGTGATTACATTGACCACAATTTTTTTGTGTGCTCTTTTTGGCATCTTTTGATGGTACGCCCCTTTTTGGGGTATGGAAGAAGGGCATGCCACCCCAGACTTAGGGTTTGGCGTGCGATTTATTTTGCACGTACAACAAAAAACTTTTTTTTGAGTTGTCGTTGCATAAGATAGAAGAGACATGTAGCTATATTATATAAGAGTAAAAACAAATAAGTTAATCTAATGCTAAAATTAAGAAAATCTGCATTTGATTCTATTTGATACTCTAAGGTTTGCCACTGTTTCCAAAAATTTCTATCATGATCATAGGGAACTTGATATTGCAAAGTTTTTTGAAATAAAATTGATAATGCAATTGATTTTTGAAGATAAAGTACAACATTCGGCCGACTAGATAAAGGCCTTATGTTTGAAAGTAAACAAAGCAAACAAATAAAAAATGCAGAAAGCAATGTTGAAAAGGGAAGATAAAGGGTGGATCACATACCACCCACCCCCACCCCAGACTTAGAAATTTTCTCGACCTGAGCAAACTCTAAGAGCGAGATGGAGGGAAGATTCATTGTGGTGGAGGGTGCTGCTAGTGGGAGGAGTAGTAGTTTGCCCAATAAGGAGAATCGGGGCATGGATAATGTTGTTATGCTTTGTACTCATCATAAGTTGGTCGACTAGGGGCATAGTGACCACAATCCACATGCCAAGACTCCTGCAAATGTTGCATCATGTACATGTGATTGAGCTGGAGGCCCTATCTCTGCTGTTGTTGTTGAATCTCATCCAACTGAGTCTGGATCTCGCAGAAGCCGTAAGGACCGGAGTCGTCATCTGGTCGCCGCCTGGTGTGACCTCTGGAAGGTGGCGGTGGCGGTCCAGTGTCGTTGTTGTGTTCCTCTAAGGAGAGGATCCTCCTGTGAGGCTGTGGCTCGAGGAAGGTGTCTGGATCTGGATGCTCCAGGTAGAATCTCTGGATATGGCCTGGTAAATCAGTCAACTCGTAGACGTAGTTTGCTGCTGCAAACCGCGAATGTAACGGGAGTTGGAGGACCACCTGAGTGTCTTTGAACAAAAGGTAATAAATGCCCTCGGTGCCCAAACGGATAAACCTACTATTCTTCAAATAGTGAGTGTTGATGAGATGATTTTTGAGCTCAAGTGGAGGAAAGGCGATGTGGGTGTAGCCCAAAAAGATGGCGAGTTGGGTAACATAGTAGCCAATGTGAAAAGAAGAAGAAGTGGCTCGGCTAGCTTGGGTACCAAAATGCTCAATGATAGCATTGCCCCAGTTAAAAGGTTCTTCATGTAAAAGACACCAAAGAGCATAAAGTTCTACCTGAGTAATTGCGCCCTGAGTACCTTCCCGACTGAAAATGGTGCAAGCCAAAATACGGTGAAGGTAACGGACCACCGGGTTGTGAATGCAGAAGGCCTTGGGCCCACTAGGAAGACGGGGAAGAAGCCTGGTGATCTCTGCCCAAAATGTATCTCTGTCGTAATGGTCTGGGTAGGAGTCATGAGACCACACCATACATTGGTCTAGCCAATAGTCATCCCTGTCGTCGAGGATGAAAGAAGTGATTTTCTTGGCGGATGATTCCAGATTTTCCCCAAAAATCTGATGTTTACAACTCGAATTTCCGAAAGAATAGTGTAACCTGCGGAAAGTGATCAAGAACCTGAGGGTAAGATCACAGTAGATGGAGGTGACATGGTAGGGAAATACAAGGATGTGGTTTCTGCATAGGATATCATCGACGACGTCGCGGATGCCCAAAGCATCAAGGGTTGTGATGCACGCCCAACGAGGCAAGGAAACACCAATTGCGAACATATCCTCATAACACTGGCGGTGTTCAGTGCTAGTGAACTGGTCATAGCTACCCGGAATAGGTGTTATATGGGGTGAACGGGGGGTGGTTGTGTCTGGATCATTGGTTGCCTTCTGATTTCCCTCCATCTCGCGGAGAAGCTCATCCGCTTCGTCGATGTCATGAAGCATCTCCTCGACTAACTCGGGAGAAGACTCACCCGTAGGGTAGGGCGTGCGGAAATGGATTCCAAGATGAGAACTGGAACGGCGAGGAGGATCCCTGGAAGAGGATGCAGGGGCCTTGCCCTTGCCCTTGCGGAAGAAGATGAACATCACTGCTTTAGGGAGAAACCAATCGTCTGGAGAAGCCAACCGATCATCTGGAGAGCTGAAACGGGCGTTTCGGTGTCTGAGACGGGCGACTGGAGTAACCAAACGGACGGCTGAGTCTGGAAAATGAATAATCAAATTTGTTTGAAGAGGAATGTTAGGCTCCACTGAATCAGCATGATGATTAGTGAGAAGTTCAATTGAAGGGGACTCCACTAATAGAGACTCCACTGGATCCGATAGATCTAACTCAGTAGATTCATTTGGAGGAGGTGATGGTGTAGATGAAGGTGTGGTGAAGAAGATATCATATTCATGCGACAGTGACTTGGACTATAATGCAACCTTTTTGGAAGGTGAAATACCAATAAAAATGGTATTTTATAGAAAGACAATCAAGTTTGTCTCCCTTCAAATCAAAGTTATGAACAAAGGAAGTATGGTCCAAAATACATAAAAGGGTATGAATTCTTATCTTCAAAAAATAAGAGAAAGAGGAATCTTGTTTTGGAGTAAGAGGAAGATTTACAGTTAATAAGGTAGCAGGCAATGAGAATAGCTTCAGACCGATAAGGTTTGGGTCACAAAAATTGGAAAAGAAGCGCTCAAGTATTATCCATAAAATGTTGATTCTTACATTAAAAAAAATCATTTTGTCATGGAATTTGAGTACAAGAATGTTGGTGGACAACCCCATTCTCAGAGTAAAAAGATGTCATGGATAAAGAGACATATTATACATCATTGTTGGTTCTAAACATTTTAATGGATCTACCAAATTGTGTTGACATCATTTTATACAAGGTTTGTAAAATACCAAACATCTCATTAGGGGATTTCAACAAATGTATCCAATTCATTCTTGAGAAATCATTGAAAAAAAAAGTAAAAAAATGAAATTCAGTAAAATTGGTGGTTCAAAATAGACCACAAATGCCATCACGAACCAAATCAAGGACAAAATTTCAACATAAAAAAGTTTTGCGATGAAAATAAATTATGTGATGCTTCCCTAATTGTTAAAAGTCACATGGAATGATTTTTAAACTACAAGATGGCTCAAGATGTTGGAATTTGTCCAGGGATGGGTGATCGTAGTGTTAATGAAGTTGAATGGGGATGGCAAGAAATAAGAGTAGAGTGAGGTGATCCATCAATGAAATAATACAAATAACTAGCTCTAGATCTGGACTAATCATCTTCAAGTTATGTGAATCTTATAATAAAAATGCATGACTGCTAAAGGTTACATTGTAGTTAAATGCATCAACAATTTTGGCAACATACATTAAGTTGACTAGAAAATTAGGGACAAAATGCACAAACTAGAGTTTAAGTTTTGGTAATAGAATCACACTTCCACATTATTGGATGGCTTTTACTGATCCATCTACAAGTATGATAGAGAAATTGGAATATAGCAATCAAATTCTAAAAGTAGGTTTCTCATACTAGTCATGTGTTGTGTAGCCCTAAAGTCAACTATATAGGAAAAGGTGTATGCTTCTATGGAGGACCACATATTACCTTGGTTGTAGGTCATAGCATTTTGCACAGACAGAGAGTCCAAATCCAATTTGTTATTGGGAGGCTTGCAGAATCTGCTCATACTCTATTGAGGAGATAGTAAGTGATAATGTGTTAACAGTTTTGGTGACATGAGCAATGCCTCCTCGTGCGCACTTGTAGGGATGGTCGTGCTTGTGGTAGGACTTCTCCTCAAGATGTCCCATTTTATTATGGAAGGTGCACTTGGGCCTGGGGGCACATCCATTTCCTCAGCCTCATGTTGTTGTTGCCATGACTAGATGTGTGTCAGATGAGATGGATGTACTTTATTGTGGATGTGTATATGATTGTTGTAGATGATAGAAGGCATCCTCTAATGTGGGGAACTGGTCGTCTGCCAAAATGATTCTATGGATCCAGGCAAAGGTAAATGTATGCCTTCTAAGAACTTTGCAATAATGAGGTCGACACTCTTCTTAGTTTTTTTATTGATCAACGCATATTCATCCTAGTTTTATTTGAATTTTTATCAAAATTTTCTATTCAAAATCCTCATTTTACTTTATAATTAGCTTCCATTTATTTTTACTAAGTTGTCTGTTAATTTTTAAGATTTTATCCAATCCTTGATTTTCATGAAGGTTTAAGCTTCAATCCCTACACAACATTATTGGAGCAGTGATCCCAACTTCATCGACATGGCCCATCGACCTATTACTCCCTGCCCTGAGGTGGGTTTTCATCTATCTAACTTATCATTGGTTATCACCATTCAACATTCTCATCTATCATGTATCAATGAGAATCATCGGTTCACATAGTTATTCCTTTCCATCGATTTTCAACTAATGAAAAGTCCTACTCATCAATCAAAGGTCTCCAACCATGAATTCACTGCACCACCTAAGAATGAAAGCATAGACATGACCTACTGGTGACATCCAAACATACATTACCAACTAATGAAACTACAATGTGTGCCTACCAATGAAAACTCGGATGCTACCTAGCAATGTGGTCATCAAGTGATGAAACACATTTGTAACACAAACCGATGAAGATCTTGCATGCTCATCAACCAATGACATTTTTGTTTCTCTAAATTGATGAAGCAAAGACCAAAGAGACTCCAACCTATTGATGAAAGTTCAAACTCTTGACTATCAGTGAAACTTCTGCACATTTTTTAACTAACGAGAATTCTAAGAGTCACATGACTCCTCATCTTCCTTCGGTCAAATGACACCCTTTTTGTATTCTCTGGGAGATGGAAATCCTAACCCTTGTCCTATAAAATACAATGTTGCAGCCTCCTTCTGGGCTTCTCTTCTCTAATTGTTAGTGCCTACACTCCATGCTCAGTCTCAAAAAATATAATCATCAACCATTGGTCATTTTCATTGATTGTCTTCATCACTGACCTCCGCTACACCAAGGATCAAGGTCCTGGTCTTGAAGGAGGCACGGACAAGGACATCCACTATCGCCACCATCATCTTTCCACATGTTATTTCCTCAGCCGCAAATCAAATCAGAGTAAGAAATATGGTGATGAAGAAGGGTCGCCTGAAAAAAACGATAGATGTATTTCCCTCATGCTTCATATCAGTCTCGTCTCTAGGCATGAAGCCTTTTTTCATACAAACCAATGTTTTATTCCTTCTACCCACTCATATGATGGCTATCTCTTCCCTTGTTCATGTCTATTATGATCTCGCTTTGAGGAGCAAGTAGTTTCTAATGCTAGGGGCATGGGAGTAGACTCACTACATACTTTTATTCTTTTACTACATCTAAATATGTGTGAACCTTCTTGCATTAGAACTAGTCATTTTATAGTTGTATGCTTGTTTGATCAACAGATTTACATGTTTACCATGATCCAAGGTGTATTGAACTTCAGACCCATGATTTAGGATATCCATTGTTTCTTATTAAATCTTTGATGAGAACTCCAGACATGTCTTTTTAGTGACATAGGGTATGTTGATATCTAGGCATCACAGTGGAAGCCTAGAGTGATATATGTATGATTTGAATCATAATTTTGGAAGGGTGGATTTACTCTGCCTTAGTGTTATTTCCTCATATTTGTTTGTGATGCAATGAGAGAGTGAATGTAGCCAATTTCAATGTAAAATCCACTCACCCTAATGTTTCCATCCAGTGATATTCTTAGCTTTAATTTAGTTTTTGTTATTACTCCTGGTATAATCAACAATCAACTACCTTTTATGTTAAATAATTTTTCTAGTTTGGTTAAGTATATCAATCATTCTTAAAAATGTTGTTTGTTAGGATTGATCCTAAACTATATTGTGATAAGGTTTATCCTCTTTTGGGTGGGTGTTTTGTACTATGATTTTTGCTAAAAAAGTAAAGATTTCATTCCTAGTGGTTTTATTATGCGATAAAATCCCACATCAAATTTTGGCATCATTCCTGGAGACAACAAAATTATTGATTGATTTAATCTAATTAGGATTAGTTGAGATTTTTTCTTCCTTTGATCATAGTGAAAGTCTCTTAAATCTAACTCACCTTCATCTAGATGACAAATTCCTTATTTTAGGCATTCATTTTAAATGGAGTTCTAACACCACAATGTGTACAAAGTTAAATATGGAACTACTACAACTATGACGTGTGGGGCTACCTAGGCTTGTCTCCATAGTTTAAGTTAATGCTAGACAAAACTATCTTAAAGAATGACATAGTACCTTCTTATCAATGTAGATTTGAGTTGAATTCAATCCACAATATTCTAAAGGCTGCTATGATGGGCCATGTAATGACAATAAATTTTCCAATGAGGCAAACTATAATCAATAATACTATGAGGGCTAAATGAAGAGCAATACTATAAATATTATCCTTCACCTATGATGAGTTATAGACTAGACATCCTCGATAAGATGCTAGTTGATAAATAAGATGATAGTAGAAGCTTATTGACTCAAATGGTTTAGCTTGTAGAGAAAATTGCTCAATCAGTTGAGGGGTTTGTGGGTCAACCACATGATTACCCAGAGTAGTTGGAGAAGTTGACAATGATGATTTTCTAAGAATATGATGATATCGATGTCATCCTAGAGACAACAATAGGCTCTAGTAATGATGCCACAATTTGAGGAAGTGAATCTGATATACAGCTTGATCATTTGTACTATGGCCTTCTCTATGTTTCAATCTTTGATATATCAATATCAAAAGTCTTAGTGGGAAAGTAACTGTAACATGGTTGCTGACCTAAAACTCTACCTCATATCCCCATTTACGACCCTATTCCAAACATTTACAATTATCAACCAACTTTGGTTGACTCTGTTCTAGAAGAGTAACAACCAACTTCAACTACATAATTGGTTGTTTTGAATGAGGAGGTGTAATTCTATACACTTCACTACAACCATTTTTGTGGCATATCAGGTGAATCCAGATGAGGAGCTATCACCACTTTAGGAAGTTTGCATGAATCCACTATATGACTATGATGTTTATTTTCCTATTCCAGTTCATTCTGAACTCATTGGTGAGTTGGGTACACTATACACAGCGGAACCAGAGCAACAACTTGAGTCAAGAGTGAATCCTAATGCCCCTATGGCTCTAATGTTGATTGGACAATTTTTTTAGGAGAACATACAGTTGTATAAAGATAATTTTAATGCTAAACTGACTCATGAGATGGTTCCTCCAAATTCAACACCACACCTACTTGCACATCAAGGTGATGTGGAGAAGACAAAGCTGGATCCTCCACGTAGTCTACCATAACTGACATCACTTGTGGCAGATTCATCACTTACTACCTTATCCACAATAAAACACAATCAATTGTCAGTCTTCTTGGATGAGCCAATCTAAAAGATACCACATGGGTACCAATCCTATTATGTGCCTTTGCTTCTAGATCCCCACACAGCATCAACACTTCCTATACTAATGACGGAGGATTTGTGAATCCTATTGGATGGTTTGTGAGGTGAAAAGCAATATCATTTTAAGCATCTAAAAAAACTCCTTTGAGTATACATAGCTACCCAATCATTGGTAGCACCATGGAACTCTTATGTTCAAGTCCCCAATCCTTGTCAACATTACTTTCAAATAGACCTCCTTTGAGTTTCTAGGACCATCTGGTTGAGCTCTGTGGATTTCTTTCCCTCCATTTAAATTAAAAATTTGCTCAGGGATGAGTAAATGTCTAAGTTTGGGATGGAAGGTACGTAGTACACATCTTGCTTCACCCACACCTTTTTATTATAAATTTTTCTTTTTATATTTTGGATCATATCATTGCATAATGCATAGCATTTAGTTAAAAATATAAAAAAAAATTAGATTAAATAAAGTGATTATCTAGTCGGCTTAGATTAAAATTCATATTTGCATTCGTGCATATTCTTCATCCAACTCCCCTTACTCATTGGGATACCTCACTACAACCATCCTTTAAAACAAATCAATGGCTAAAAATCACCCTACCCTAACATCATTTTTTTAATAAAGATGGCAAGTGTTTGAGGAACTAAGAGGGGGGAAATGCATAGTTCTTCTAACTACCTAGTGAAAATCATCATAGTTTTCCCCTATCATGCCATTATTTGAGGATAGTGATACCAAGAGAACTATCAGTGCATTTAATTGTTAATGAAATTAATTTTGATCTGACCCATCATCTACACTTCTTCTTACATCTTATTATCCTCCATCCACAAAAAAATTGGAAATATGTGCCAAACTCTATTTTTGGGGGGCACACCCCCTTTCTACTCTATTTGCTTCCTCCATACCCCTCTTTATGTAATAGGGGCATACCACTAAAAATAATAAAAGCATGTTAATGTAAAAAACAAACAAAGCCTGTTAAACAATCAGGACAAAAAGAAAAAATGCAATATTGAATTGAATAGAGGAGAGATATGCACTTCCCTTTTACACCCCTTCTCTCCAATTTATAATCAGAGACCCAATGAGTGTCTTATTTTGATATTATTTTTGCACACCCCAGTTTGGGATCATATGCATACTTGTTGATCTTGAGGAATATTCTAAACTCCCATGAAAATCTTAGACATGCTTCGTATTTGGGATTGTGCTGAGGAAATATTTTTGGGAAGCAACATCAGAAACGAAGACATAGATAGATTTGTTATGTGATCTCAGGAAGTTAGGGAGCATGGACATATCAGGTGATAGGGAAATGTCATGACGTGAAGATGAGGCAATGACAAGGGTTGAAAGTATTTACTTGAAAACTATTTTAGATTTATGTTACTCAAGCATGAGAAAAATTTAAGTTTGGGGTTATTCATCAAAACTGACGAGTTAGAAATTATTCAATGGTTGTGACAAGGTGACGATAGCATTATAGTACTTGTTTGGTGTTTTTCCCCTAACTAGGAGTGTGTCCTAGATCTTGTGAGTGTTCATTGCATTCTTTTCTTGCCTGAATTGTTGCACTTTGCCTCCCACGGGTCATTGACGCTCTTATAGAACATATATTTAGAAGAAATGAAGGTTTCCATGTTGTTCCACAGCTAGTTACTGACTTAGTTGTTTTTCCTCTTCCACTCAAGGGTGTTCTCGATAGACTTATCAATAAATTTTAACTCGGGATTCAAGTATTGTATAGATCAGATTCATTACGTAGTTATCTTCATTTAGTTTAAAAATGAAGGTTGGAGTATTGTCATTGTAGACAATAGTTTGATGTGTATTTTGCCTTCATACATGTTTTCAGAGAAGATCACACTACTAGAATCTTAGTGAATGAAAAGGCACATGTATAAAGCATGGTGTGATAGAGAAGAAATAATCAAAATGAAGCAAGGTGTGATAGAGACAAATGAAAAGATGTGTGGCTAAGCACTATTACAAGAAAGAAGCATTATAATAGGAAGACAGTGGATAATTATCTATTTTAGAAGTTGGAAGTAAGTATAAGAGAAGATATTTTGTTTTGGTTACAATTTTTTTTTTAAAGAATTACCATATGGCTATAAAGTGAGTGAAATCAATGCATTGTCAGATAAGAGGTAGCGACAAAGGCCAGCCTATCTATTGTTGCCATGCAGATGCAGTTGTGGCCTTGCAGTGGCAATGTAGCTATTGCTGCCATACAATGGTGTGGCAGTTGCGCAACACAGATGTTGTGTGGTGGTGTTTCCCCTAATGTTCGTCAGTGATGGACAGGCTTATTGCATGGGGGTGCTGCCCCACGGTGATGGTGGTAGTTGATGCTTGATGATGGGGATAGATAGGGCTACTACTCCATTTAAATAACTCTCAACAGTCTCCAAACATGTTATGATACCATGTGATAAACTTTGAGAGCAATCTTATTAATAAGAAAAAGAGTACAATGAGCCATATATAGATATGACTCTAGTGCAAAGTACATAAGGAACACATATGATAAACTAAACTATTGCTAATGGACTTAAATAGAAGTGTCCTTAATCCTAATGAAGTAAATAAGATAGAATAGTGTTTTCTCTGGCTATTCGAGAGGCGATTCATGAGGCCTTTTTTCCCTACCTAGCGCCGCCACTGGGATCACCCCAACTGGGGGAAATGAGGACGTAGCAATGATGGATCCAGAGGAAGTTCATCAACATGCACCGGTGTTGAAGGCGTCAAAAGAGAGTTTGCCATGTGGTGAGAAGAAGACCTTTAGGAAGATGCTACTTGAGAATCTTGGTGTGTCAGGTGAGGCATCTGAGAACTGGATGGATTTATCTGAAAATGAGTTCAGAATGGATGAATCAAGGAGGTTTCCATTAGATGTGTTATCCAAGAAGGCAAAAGAAGTGTTATCTAGGCCGTGGATCTATGCAGTTATCGTTAAGTTGGTAGAGGTGCAGATTTCCTACTCTATCCTAAGATCTAGAATCAGAGCTCTTTGGAAACCTTCATGACCTTTTAACATCATAGATTTGGAAGGGGGTTATTATATTCTGCAATTATCAAGTAAGGCAGACTATGATAGGGCTATGACCGAAGGCCCGTGAACTATCTTTGGTGCCTATTTGTCTATGAAATCTTGGTGCCCAAAGTTTGATCCCTCACAGAATACCACAGTAGTATGGATTAGAATTCCTAAGATGTCAATTGAGTTCTATGATAAGAGGGTCCTTACGGCTGTTGGAAATGTCATAGTCAGAACTATGAAAGTTGACGTCAGTATGAGAGAACAATAGCGAGGCAAATTTGCGAGACTGGCGGTTGAGATTAATCTCAATCAACCTCTAATGATAAAGATAGGTGTAGAAAGTAAAGAGTATGTTCTGATTTATGAAAATCTTCCAAGGTTGTGTTCTATCTATGGAATGATCAATAATGATGAGGCTGTATGTCCCAATAAGATGACAAATAAAGAAGTTGAAAAAGAAGGCCCACATAAGGAGACGGTAGAAAAAGCATGCTATGGAGATTAGATGTTAGTGTCTACGAGAAGAAATAGAAATCGAGGAAATTTCAACATAGGTACAGGAGGGCAAGGTAAAGAAAACAATAATCAATTTGAGATCCTTAGGAATGAGAACCAAATGGAGAATGATGAGAACCATTTTTTCCCCAAATATTCTGGACAGAAGAAGATTTGGATGAAGAGTAGGGATAAGGAGAACTCTACAAGAGCGTACCTTAAAAGTACATATTGAATACATGATAGAAAGGTGCTAACTCACATCATGGGGATGGTTATGATAAGGATAGTATTGTTGGTTATGGATCCAAGAATGTACAGTTGAGTGATGAGGTTTTCCACACAGTTGTAAATGTAGAAGGGGACAACATTGTGATTGGAAACTAGAAAAGTGGAAATAATGGACAAACCCTTTCACTGATGATAGTAATATTTCAAATTCTTCTAGTTCTTGGCAGGCCTAGACAAAAAGTCCAAAGAACTTCACTTTCTCTGCCTGTGACCCAACCCCATCTATAGATGTGGAGAGTTTAAACTTGAAACACAAACATGTTATATCAGTGGATCAGATTAAAAATAAGAGAAAGAAAAAGGTTGTGGAGGAATTGGAATCCTCATAAGGGGGAAGTGAGTAGGAGGGAGGTGTCTCTAATTAATATGCTTATGGATTTTTCTTGTCTAGTATGGAATTGCAGGGGGGTCACAAAGAAAAGTAGGAGACAAATCTTGAAAGAGATTAAGGGAAATTTCAAGCCGATGATAGCGGGGTTAGTTGAAGCTCAAGTTCATGGTGAGAGGGCAAATAAAATCATTAGAACTTTGGGTTACACAAATTCCTATAGAATTGAGGTGATTAGTAAATCGAGGGGTATTTGGATTCTTTAGAATGGGATTGACAGTAATATTAATATTCTAATTAATCATAGATAGTTCATGCATCTCCTCATTGAAGTGGGACATCGGAAATGGTTCATAACTCTTTTGTATGGAAGTCTGAAACTTGTTGCCAAAAAAATTATATGGAGAAGGCTGGAACAATTAAAAAGAGGTACCAAAGGATCTTGGGTTATCATAGGGGATTTTAATGCAATCATTAGTAGTGATGGGAGGAAAGGGTGCAAGACCTTCAACTCGTTGGATTGTAATAATTTTTCTATGATGATGACTAATTGCAACATCGTGGACTTCAACTTTGTGGAAGAAAATGTTACTTGGTGTAAGAAGCAGATTTTTTCCAGAATGGATAGAGCTTTGTGTAACAACTATTGGAACTTGCAATTATCTGATAGCTATATTAGGCAACTTCAACGTATGGGTTCAGAATATGCCCCTATTTTGTTGCGTTCTAAGAGAAAAACTAGGATTCAGTCTTCACATTTTCTTTTTCAAGTGGCTTGGCTAGCTCATGATAAGCTCCAAGATCTTGTTTACAATAATTGGAATAAGAGCCTGGATCTAGAGGAAGCTACTAAAGAATTTATCCTTATTCTCAAAAGATGGAATAGAGAATGCTTTGGCAATATCTTCTACGGGAAAAAAAAGCTTTGATGGAAGAATTGGAGGAAGTTCAAAAAGAGCAGGAAAGAAGTTAATCACCTAATTAGAAGGATATGAAGCTCAAATTTATAATGACCTTGAATCACTTCTTAGTCAAGAGGAAACTTATTGGGAACATAAGGAGAAAATTTACTGGATCAACCTGGGTGATTGAAATACTTCTTACTTTCATGTTTTTGCTATGGTCAAGAAAAGGAGGAGAATAAGAATGCTTAAAGACCTCTATGGGAAATGGATGGAGAATCCTGAGGATGTGAGAGATTTAATTACTAATCACTTTGAAGGTATTTTCCCATGTCATGTTAGCACTTCTAAGTTTCCTTATCTAACAAGTTGTGACCTTTATTTGTTGGGAATATTGAGAGGTTAAAAGCTTGTCCATATATTGAGGAAGTGAAGGAAGTAGTGTTTGATTTGGGAAGGTTGAGAGACCCTGGACTAGATGGAATGATTGTTGCATTCTACCAACATAATTGGGAAATAGTGGGAAATTATGTTTTCAAATATGTGATGAAGGTCTTTCAGGAGGATAGAATTTTGAGTCACTTGGCTCAAGCATTAATGGTGATCATCCCTAAAGTGGAAAATCTTGAGAGATGCAATCTGTTGCACCCCATTAGCTTGTGTAATATTATGTATAAAGTCATAACTTAGGTTATTGCTAATAGATGGAGTACCATCATGCCTAAACTAATATCTGAAGTTCAATTGCCCTTTGTTTAAGGTAGACAGATTATTGATAACATAGTGATGGTACATGAGGTGGTTGATACTATGAGGAAGAGAAAGGAAGGAAGAGGTCTTATGGCGATCAAAGTGGACCTTGAAAATGTGTATGATAAACTCAGTTGATATTTTATATAGGATACTATAAGAGATGCTATGATTCCTAAGAACATGAGCAATTCAATCATGTCCACCTTGAGACAAGGAGCTTTTAATTTTCTTTGGAATGATTCTCTAACCATAAACATTATTCCCAATAAGGGAGTAAGACAGGGAGACCCCTTTCACCATATATCTTTATTTATGCATGGAAATACTGACGCACCTGATCGATTCTTATCTTGAGCAAGGTGTTTGGAAACCCATCTCGTTGTCTAGGGGTGTACCTAAGTTGTCTCATTTATTCTTTGCGGATGATATGGTTTTGTTCTCTGAAGCCTCTGTGGGCTAGATAGAGTCTATTATTGAATGTTTGAAGGAGTTTGAGATTTGTTCTGGTCAGGTTATGTCTAAAGAAAAATCACATTTTTTCATCTATTGTATCTACAGAAGTTATACACTAGTACATAATCGGCCTTTAGTGTCGGTTTTTTAAGGCCTTTAGTGTTGGTTCTTAAGCGACACCTATGTGGGCGCCGCTAAAAGTCCAACTGTTACGTGTCGCTTCTCAAACTGATGCCAAAACCCTTCGTGTGCCACCGAAAATGCGCCGAAAATGCGCCAGCAGGGGGTATAGGCGTCGGTTATTAGGTTCGAAACTGATGCCACATACCTTCGTACCACAGAAAGGGCATCATCTGGGGCACTATCGGCGTCAGTTTCTTAGTGATAATCGATACCATCTCACCTGCTGCCACGGCCATGCTGACCAGCACGGCCGTGTTGTCTGGCCTCTAGGGAAATCGACGTCAGTTACTAGTAAGGCAACCGACACTGTTATCCTATGTCGTCGGTTTTATACAAATATCTGACGCCTGTTTTATGTCTAGTCCGCTGCCACGGCCGTGCTGGCCAGAACGGCCGTGTTGTCTGACCTCTAGGGAAATCGACATTGGTTACTAGTATGGAAACCGACATTGTAACCATATATCATCGGTTCTTTTCAAATAACCGACGTCGATGTTTTTATTTTTATTTTTTGTCTGTCAGTCTGCAGACCTGCTGTGGCTTCTTTTACGACATCCATTGATATCAGCCAACAACAGGCCACAAACTTGTAAAATTAACATGATGGAAAATATTATATATATGTGATTCACACTCATGTATAAGAACATTTAATTCATATTATTTTTTTTCATCACACGCATGTAGAAACCAGCAGTTCCATTTATTTCATCTCTTTTCACATTCAGACACATGTAGAAATATTCATGTATTGATGGTTTTCACACACAATTCATAAAAATTCATTCACATAGTCATCATTGTCATCATTGTCAACAAAATCATATATTCAAAGAGCCATGAAACAGCAAAAGAAGCCACAATGAAGGGAAGCATGATACAGATACAATACATAAAGTGCAGCACGCACAAATATTTCAGATTCATATAACAACATGACAGACTAACACATATATAGTGCATAATAACAGTAGTGCCGAATTTACATACAACACTATAGCTTATTACATATATATAGTGGGACTAAGGTGATAATCCCACCTGCTAAAATAGGTTACCGAAAACTACATGTTACGACTGGGAGGTCGTGATTCAGCAACTGTATGCATTAGCAGGAGGACAAATAGATTTTACCACGAGTTAACATTGAAGAAGGTCTACTCAGATAAACTTGTTTATCTCAGTGTAGGTTAGTAGACCTTCTTCAATGTTAACTCGTGGTGAAATCTATTTGTCCTCCTGCTAATGCATACGGTTGTTGAATCACGACCTCCCAGTCGTAACATGTAGTTTTCGGTAACCTATTTTAGCAGGTGGGATCGTCACCTTAACGTCAAGGTTACTCATTCACTCCATCAATTTATACCTTTACGCACCACATTTCAGACAATCTTTCATTAATATCAATGATTGTGTATTATTTCGGACAATTTATACCTTGACGCACCACATTTCGGACAATCTTTCATTTGGGCATGCGTGTATCTTCTTGGCCTCCATTCCCATTGGGCACAACAATTTCTTTAACCGGTATGTTGAGATCGGCAGCTCGTTTCCTTCAGGAAGAATTTCTTTCAACAAAGACAACAATGACGTGAAGCTTTTGTCACTCCATCGATTGTTAGCTTTTAGTTTATACAATCTCAACACAGCGCTAAGCTTCATAAACTTACAACCCGTGTATAATGGTATCTCATCATCATGCACAATGTTTCTAAACATGGGAGGTGGATCGGTGTGCTCTACCCCACAACTATCCAGCATCGCCTCAACGATGTCTATTGGAACTGGTTCATTCACATCTACATCATCGAAGGCAATTTCTTCTTCCACACAAGCACTGTTATCGACATCCACTGGTTTCAGGTTTGAAATCTCTCCATGCTAGTGCCATTCTGTATAGCCTTGTACAATCCCGTTGCACATGACATGACTTCTGATTTCATCACCAGTACTGACTTTCAAGTTGTTACTGCAATGCCTACATGGATAGTAGAACCTATCTCTAGGTTATTTCTTATGTTCCTCGGCAAATCTAACAAATTGATCAAGACCAGATATAAACTCTGGGGTGCAGCGATTGTGAATGGACATCCATGATCTATCCATTCTATGATCAAAGAGAAAATAAGTATATATTACAACACGATTAGGGTATAGGGTAAACATATTAGAGTTTATGGTTAAAACTTTAGGGTTTATACATGTGATGTCATTCTTAAATGTGTACCACCTATCCCATTCTTGAACACCTAATCTCACTAGTAAGTGTATAATGTGTATTGGGTTTTCAAGAAAATTTCAGCAGCATTTCCCCGTTGTTCTCCAAGTACATATGTACTTAGAGAACAAATGGGGAAATGCTGCCAAAATTTTCTTGAAAACCCAATACATATTATACACTTACATCCTAAGTGAGATTAGGTTTTCAAGAACAGTCCCAAACTGGGGACTATCCAAGATTTACTCCTAATGAGTAAATCTTGGACGGGTTTCTAGGCCAACAAATACAACACCAATTCCTTGTTCACAACCCCATTCACCACACAATTTCTTATAAAAACATTTGTGGACAGCCATAACAACATATCAATGCTTCCTAAATTAATCAACATTAATAGGTTATGAATGTTTAGATGCATTTAAATATAAAGCCCTAAATTTAAATAATGTGATGCATAAAAAATCATTAGATGAATGAGTAGATAAGTAAATACAAATTAGTATTTAAGTAAATACAAATCAGAAAAAGTGTAAGTACATATAATGATGTTATATATTTTTAGAAAAAGTGTAAGTACATATAATGATGTTATATATTTTCATACTAGTATTTTCTATAATTTGATGTATCTTGGTATTTCATAAAATGAGGTGACACTTATTATCTATTTGTTTAATCAACACTCATATTTAGTTTTATGAGTACATGACACTATGTTTGAAATACTTTTTAAAAGGATAAAAGAACATACTTATAATAAGGACCCAGGCACATTCTAATCATTTTGAAGTGAATCAGAAAATGAACAGGAGCATGGGTCCTATCCGCTAGTATCAAAGGAGAATTCATAAACCTCAAAACCACCAACATGGTTTCCAAACCTACAACCTCATCTTCTACAAGCTCACCTTCTACAAACCTTTAGAACATATACATCCAGAAAGTATCAATGATTGCACGTATCAATGGCTCACAAGCACTATTTGGCAAATTGTTTGGCTAAACCTAAAGTAGGCATACAAATTGTGGTCTTCCCTAAACTAATTGCATTGGATGTACTGAAAATGTCATGCCCCACACAATAAAGTTGTAACATCAAAAAAGTCAAACCTAAAACTGGAAATGCACACTACAAATTTTAGCACGATCGTGTATGAATGCAAAAAAATACTGAACTAAATTAGGATCAATCATAGGGATTGGTTAACTAAATTATCATTGACATCTACTTGTTTAAAAAATAGGTTAAGCCAAGGTCAACACACATTAACAACACACATTAAAAAATAGGTTAAGCCAAGGATCAAAAAATAGGTCGACGCTCCACGGGAAGTAAAAATTGTGTTACCAATTAGTTTTATAATTTGGTATGGCAATTTCAAATTGCCACTAATTAAAAATAAAAATGCCTTTAATGTTATGTCCTTTTTAGAAACTCTATAATAGGTGGTTTAGAGGCATTTTAATAAAAAAATGCTTGTATATTAGAAAGATAGTGGCTTTTTTTATAAAATCCATTAGAATAAATGCCACTGTTAGGCGATTTTGTTGTAGTGGACAATATTATATATATATATATATATATATATATATATATATATATATATATATATATATATATATATATATATATATATATATATATATATATATATATGTGTGTGTGTGTGTGTGTGTGTGTGTGTGTGTGTGTGTGTGTGTGTGTGTGTGTGTGTGTGTGTGTGTGTGTGTGGGATCCAATATAAGGTTTACAGGGAAGACACATATATACAAGGTTTATCTAGGATATATGTTAAAATTAAGCATTTTATTTTTGTCATATATTATTAATAACCAAGCCAATCATCAATTCTATTAAATAAACATTACATGTTTATAGGGATTATTTGTTAACATATGTTAAGGATGAATTGAGGATGCAAACCAAGTCAATTGGAGGCTTTACCTCTAGTAGTGGCAGTGGTGACGATAATGGCAAGCTCTGGTTCTGGCTGCTGCTGTTGGCGCTGGCTACTGGCACTGGCTTTGGCTCCGGCAGTAGGACTACTAGCACGGTGGCTACTGGCACTAGCTTTGGCTCCGGCAGTAGGACTATTAGCACTGGCGAGAGGAGGACCGGCTGGAGGAGAGGACCAACGACGGTGGCGGCTCCACGAACGGCGAGCTCCACGGAGGCGGCGAGCTCCACGAACGGCGACGAGCTCCACAAACGGCAAGCTCCATGACGGCGAAAAGCTCCACAGAGGCGGTGAGCTCCATGAACGGTGGTGATGGCAGCAGCTGTAGAACGGTGTCGGCGAGCAAGGAGATCGGCGGCGGCGAGTAAGGAGAATGCCAGAATCGCCAGACCCTAATAGCCGATTGCAATCACAGAGAGAAAGGGGAAGAGTCGGGCTCACTCACGTGATATTAAGTTAACATTCGGTGTCGGTTATTCAACACAACTGACACATAAAACTAACAGTGTCGGTTAACAATACAAACTGACACTTGTTCCAAATGATAATCGTCAGTTTTAACTAGAAATAAACCGACGTCTATCTACATACGCTGATTAAAAAATTGGTTCTCGATTAATAACCATAGTCATCGGTTGTTTTGAAAATCCGACGCTCAAAGGGTGTGAAAAATTTCCCGCGAAGAGCGCGGGAAAACCATAAGTGTCGGTCATTGATGTAAAACTGACGATCAAAATGTGCCCAATTTCTATTTCACGAATAACCTTTCATCGTCGGTTTTTTAGTTAATGACCGATGCCATATGTTAAATTTTTGGAGCTAATTTTTTTCACTGGAAATTTTGGATTTGGCGGTTAATTTTTGGCATCGGTGTGTTATTAAGTAACTGACACCGAATAAAAGCGATACCCGTGTCTGGTCACCCTTCACATATTGATGTTGGTTTATTTTATAAACCGATGCTTTATTATTTAGGTGTCGGTGTATTATTACAACTGACACCTTTAAAAGTGACGTTATAAGCCATTTCTGTAGTAGTTTTAGGAGAAGGATATGTTGAAAGGTAGGCATGCAATGCACTGAAGATTTGAAATGCCACCTTGGAACTCTAATTATTCATAAGAGAGTGAATAAAAGTACTTATGATTTTATTCTTGACAAAATGAAAGCTAAGATTAGTGCTTGGAAGGATAAGTATTTGTCCCTAACAAGTAGAATAATCCTCGCAAAAGTGCCTTGTGTTCTATCCCTTGCTACTTTATGCAAACTACAAAGCTTCCAGCTAGCATTTGTGATAAAATTGATAAGCATATTCATGACTTTAGATGGGGTGGAAATTTTGAGAAAAGGTGTATGCATCTTATTCCCTGGAATCATGTTTGTTTTCCTAAGGACAAAGGTGGTTTGGGTTCCATATCAGTTGTTGAGATGAATATTGCATTTGTAACATATCGAATTCTAGAATTTTGTCTTTTGACCCTATTTCCCATCTTTTCCTTTCATTTCTATCTGTATTGGCCTTTCTATTTAATTAATGGAATTTATAGTGGTTTAGTGAACATTTATTCACTAATTATACCAATGGAAGGGTTTATGCACAAATACCTCAGTGAAAGCTTAATTACCATAATTAAGTGTTCTAAACCTTAATCTAACTTTTTTATGTGATTTAAAAACATCAAATATGCCACATAACTCATTTTAGTGGTAATATGAAGATAAGAAACTTAATTGGATGAACAATTTAGATAATGGGTTGTTAATAGGCCATATGACATATCTCATAAAAATAAGTCTCAAAAGAGGAAAAAAACTTCAAATTCGAAATCTACATATCAAAATTAGCCTACATGTCAAATTTCATCTAATTTGGTCAACCTTGAAATATTAGGATAAGTTAAGGAGAGAGAAAATCAATAAAAGGCATAAGTAATTAATAATGTGATTTAATAAATTCAAAATAATGGAAAATTCATATTCTACACATCAAAGATAACTTGTGGATGAAGTTTGGTTTGATTTGGATGTTGTTTGTGCAAGTTATGCAATTTTAGGTACATTCTGGACTTTTATGCAATTTACCCAATTGGGAGGTTTTCTTTGCAAATTATCAACTGAATTTTAATCCTTAGATATTCCCTTACCATTAATGAGATTTTTAACCATTGTAGAACCTAGTTTCACCTTGGTTTGATGGTATTTCTTTCCAAGGGCATTATAGAGATTACCCTCTTTATAAAGATGCTTATCCTTAAAAGCTATCAACCAATGAGGTTATTTCTTTCTTGAAAAATGGTGAGGATGTCCTAGAAGGATCTATGGGCTCTTAGGACCAACTTTTGATATGCATTAAGCCTCTATGATCTATCCTCTTGCATGGCCATCAATCCCTAGGCTAAAGACACATGGAAAGTCCCTTAAGACTCCTCATGCTTCACCTCTTTCTATACATAGCCATGTATACCCCTTCCCAACTCACAATTTGAAAACTCTTGCTCTCCTTTTATTTCCTCTAGCTTAGATAATAGTTCCTTCTGTATTTGGCCATAAATTTGTTGTCCCAAGGTAATAGAGGGAGCCTACCTTGGTGAAGAAGGCTCCTAGGGCTTCCAAATTGCTCTATTAGGGTTTCTAAAGCTCCTCCTTGGTAATTTCGACCAAGATTAGTAAGTTTCCTCCCTTCCTTCCCTATTTTCATACTATTAGTATTCCTTAAACCCTATCACAGGTCGTAACCATTGACTTCCATGGTGAAACCCCACCTAGAACCCTAAAACACCTCATCTCTATGTTCTTTTGCTAGGGTTTATCACCTCTAAGTTGAGAAGGTGATCTTTATCCAAGAAAGGAGCTAGGCTTGGAGAAACCAGACCTTCTAAGCTCAGATCCTTGCTATTTGGACCTTCTTATCTTCCCTAGAGGTGAGTTTCATAACCCACTTCTCATATATTACTTGCTACATGCTTAGAATTCATGCATCTATGTTGAAAATCGATGATTTCCATCTCTTTTTACCATGCTCTTCTAAGGTTTTGATTTCTTGTTGTTTTACCTTCACTAGAAGCTCTAGTTTGGTTACCTATGCAACTTAAAACCAGATTTTGGTCGAATGGTGTTTTCTCCCTCTCCCTCTCTATTTAATTATCTCGATCGGTTTGATGATGTGGCAATTTCCTATTGGTCAGTATTGAAAATTTTATATCTTCTAAACCGCTTATCCAAATTTGACAAATAAATATGTTTTGGAATTGTAAAGTTAATCTCTATCTGATAAAAATATTTTAAAGGTTTGACGAAGGGTGATTTTTCTAAAACGAATTTAATGCATAAAATCCATAAAAATTACATCTTAATCATCATAACTCCAAAATTAACATAAATATATGTTTTCTTGATTAGGAAAACCTAATAAGTTTATTGGTGATGTTTTAAGAGTCTAAATCCGAATTTTTCTAAAAAGCTCAAAAATAGGGTTTCTATATATTAATGTGCACTATGTACTCTAATACATGTTAATACATTGAAAATAGGCAAAGTGGAACTTGGACTCAATTAATGTGGTGAAAGTTAGTAATTGATATCAGTAAGAGAGGTATGTGCTATGTATGTGCAATCCCTATTTATGTATGTGAAATCCCTCTTTATGCATGTGCATTTACACCTTAAGTTGGGAATAATTGTGCCTTAACCTATTTTTTTATAATGAGGCTTTATTAAACCCTATTTCATATACTCTTGAATCTTTTGCTATACTTGCCACATTAATCAATTTCAGAACATTATTCTTGGGTCTTGGAACCCCACCACCAAGTTGTAATTATATGATGATTTATCTTGCCACTTTAAAATTTCTTGAGCATGATGGTTTATTTGGCTATTTAAGTATAGTAGCGGTACTTATGTACAACCACCCACAGAGGGCATGTAAATAATCACACCTGGGGAACGTATTATTCTCCGTTAGGGAATGTGTTATTCCTCTCCTATAAAATTTGATAGGTGACTGGGAATGTATGAATTCTCCCCTCACATATAGGTTGAGGTTCAGTAGGTGCCTCAACCCTACTTAGTTAATGTAGTCCAATTAATATCATGCATGCTACTTATTATATGTTTTGTAATGGTAAGAATCTATTTTGTTATGTGCCTCATTCTCTTGGCCCTCTCATCTTATGATGATTCAATATATTTATGTTTCATATGATTTCCTTTTCTCTTGTACTTATCCATTATTTGACACATACCTTGTTTTCCTCTCCCTTTTGATGGGTGCTTTCCCAACCACCCAGGTGATGAGCAAGGTGATGAACAAGACAAGGAGTATATAGCTTTTGGCTTGGACTCAGTTGATGGAGATGTTGCTTGGAGACAAGATTGTAGTAGTCTAGACTTCCCTCTATCTAGATCCTGATTGTGTGTCTTGATGTAAACCCTCATGGGAGAATTTGATGTATTTTGTAAACCTTTTATTGAAATTGAATATAGTCAGTTATTTTTTATTCCGCTACTTTCTAATGGTCTTTTGTATACCAATGTTTAATAAGTTTGGAAAATTTATGCCCATTCCATCATACCTCTGAGAGTGTTTGGAATGGATGTCAATTCTTCAAAAAAAATTAGTAAAGAGGTGATTTCACCTCCTTACAACATGGTATCAGAGCCCACGGTAGTCGAAATCTGACTATTTCAGTTTTGTCTCCCTAATTAGAATCCATGCCTTACATAATTCCTTTAGGTGACATGGTTGCCCTACATTTGATCTATGAATGATGAAAGGTTGATTTAGGACCCTATAGTTCCACATTAGTATCATGATGAAGAAAACCATAAAATACTCATAACTAAAATATGCATAACTTAATGTTGTTGAGGTTTGGCTTTAGGCAACTATTAGGGCATGAAGTTGAATTAAAGGTGTCTAGAAAGGATCTGGTTCTGGGGGCTGGCAATATTTTCCTCCGTGCCACTTGTTTGGTTTATGAGGACTCCCAGATCCATATGATACCGGCCTGGCCTAAGCTGAAATGGATTGCCTGAAATAGTTTGCTTTTAGGAAATAGTGACCTTAGGCATCTATGTTGTATATCTTTGGGAACCCAAAGTTTTAGGTGTATGATGACTTGTTTGAGGATGGATACCAAGATAGTCTCCTTATGTCCCTTGGGGTCACATGTTTGGATAGTTTATCCCTAGAACCTAGACTATAAAGTTTGGGGTTGAGTGAGCTATCAGAGTGCACAGTGGAAGTGTGATGGATCTTGTACATGGTTTAGTTAGACTCATCCTTTAACCCTAGTGTAGTTTGGCTTGATAGTTTGAACCCTTTAAGGGGTGGAGTATAGTTAGTTTTATTATGTTGGGTGGTTAGATTTCAAGGACAAAATCCTCTTTAGGAGGATGGAGCCCTATGACATCTTGAAATCTATCTACACTATCTTTAGAAACCCTAACCCCATACTTAGGAGGTTGTTGTGTTTGAAACCTTAGTGGGGTCCAAACAAGTTATAGTTATACCCTAACGTGCTTGTTTATATATTAATGAACATATAATGATCATCTGAGGAATAATTTATATGTTCAAACCCTAATGAATACCTAATGCACATAATATGAGTAACTCACATATTAATACTAATGGATATGCATGGTGTTGCCCATGTCATAAACCAATAAACCCTAATAAAATGACAAGATAATTATAACCTAATCTTGGACTTAATACATGCTAAGTAAAATTTAGTGATCACATTAACCTGAACCCTAAGTTGTAATCATCTAACCTTAACATATACATCCTTAATGCCTTTCATGATACATTAATTACATTAGGTGTCATAATCAATTAACATACTTTGATACACATAAATGATATATATAATCATCGAATCACATATTAATCGAGTCATCAATATGAAATGCATGGTATGTTACCTTGTTATCTAATACACACACGATTAGTCACTTAATGTGAATCAATTTGTAATATGCCTCACCTTGATCATTAAAATACATGGAATGGCTTCAATATGAATATGAAGTGATTCGATTCACATAAATGTGCAAATCAATAATATAAATAAATATAATAAAATGATTAATGATGAAATAAATGTGAGCAATAAAGATAATGTGGTAATGAGATAACATTTAATATAAATATATGTAATTGATGTGACATAATTCGGATTGAATGAAGAATTAATGACAAATTGAATATTTCATGTAAAAAAATTCGTTATAACTTAATGTGGTGATAGTATAAGGATAATGAAGTCAAAGTTCAAAATATTAAGGATAATGATCAAGTATATTGAGGGAATTGAGTAACCCATAATTTTGCTAAAATTCTTAGTAAGATAAATAAGAAATATATATGTATATATATGATGTTTCATGGATGATAATAAAATATAACTTCCTTGGTAATAAAGTGATTATGAATGCCATAATTAAAATAATGGTAAATATCCTAAAAAGAATATCTAAATAATGGAACCAAGGTGATCCTTGAGAACCTATCCTATGTTGAGATGCTTGTGGAGTATATGTTGATGAATTGTTTGGTGGAAGTTAAGGTTGGAGAAATAACCTGATGTTTTGTGATGACATGTTGCACACTCACCCTTCCCTTCTTGCTTGTGATTTCAGGGACAAAATCCTCTTTAAGGGGTGGAGTGTTGTAACATACCGAATTCTAGAATTTTGTCTTTTGACCCTATTTCCCATCTTTTCCTTTCATTTCTATCCTTATTGGCCTTTCTATTTAATCAATGGAATTTATAGTGGTTTAGTGAACATTTATTCACTAATTATACCAATGGAAGGGTGTATGCACAAATACCTCAGTGAAAGCTTAATTACCATAATTAAGTGCTCTAAACCTTAATCTAACTTTTTGATGTGATTTGAAAACATAAAATATGCCACATAACTCATTTTAGTGGTAATATGAAGATAAGAAACTTAATTGGATGAACAATTTAGATAATGGGTTGTTAATGGGCCATATGAAATATCTCATAAAAAGAAGTCTCAAAAGAGGAAACAAACTTCAAATTCGAAATCTACATACCAAAATTAGCATCCATGTCGAATTTCATCTAATTTGGACCCCTTGAAATATTATGATAAGTTTAGGAGAGAGAAAATCAATAAAAGGCATAAGTAATTAATAATGTGGTTTTATAAATTCAAAATATGGAAATAATGGAAAATTCATATTCTACACATCAAAGATAACTTGTGGATGAAGTTTGGTTCGATTTGGATGTTATTTGTGCAAGTTATGCAATTTTAGGTACATTCTGGACTTTTATGCAATTTACCCAATTGGGAGGTTTTATTTGCAAATCATCAACTGAATTTTAATCCTTAGATATTCCCTTACTATTAAAAAGATTTTAAACCATTGGAGAACCTAGTTTCACCTTGGTTTGATGGTATTTCTTTCCAAAGGCATTATAGGAATTACCCTCTTTATAAAGATGCTTATCCTTAAAAGCTATCAACCAATGAGGTTATTTCTTTCTTGAAAAACGGTGGGGATGGCCTAGAAGGATCTATGGGCTCTTAGGACTGACTTTTGATATGTATGAAGCCTCTATGAGCTATCCTCTTGCATGGCCATCAATCCCTAGGCTAAAGACGCATGGAAAGTCCCTTAAGACTCCTCATGCTTCACCTCTTTCTATATATAGCCATGTATACCCCTTCCCAACTCACAATTTGAAAACTCTTGATCTCCTTTTATTTCCTCTAGATTAGATAATAGTTCCTTCTGTATTTGGCCACGAATTTGCTGTCCCAAGGTAATAGAGGGAGCCTACCTTGGTGAAGAAGGCTCCTAGGGCTTCCAAATTGCTCTATTAGGGTTTCTAAAGCTCCTCCTTGGTAATTTTGACCAAAATTAGTAAGTTTCATCCCTTCCTTCCCTATTTTCATACTATTAGTATTCCTTACACCCTATTATAGGTCGTAACCATGGACTTCCATGGTGAAACCCCGCCTAGAACCCTAAAACACCTCATCTCTATGCTCTTTTGCTAGGGTTTATCACCTCTAAGTTGAGAAGGTGATCTTTATCCAAGAAAGGAGCTAGGCTTGGAGCAACCAGACCTTCTATGCTCAGATCCTTGCTATTTGGACCTTCTTATCTTCCCTAGAGGTGAGTTTCATAACCCACTTCTCATATATTACTTGCTACATGCTTAGAATTCATGCATCTATGTTGAAAATCGATGATTTCCATCTCTTTTTACCATGCTCTTCTAAGGTTTTGATTTCTTGTTGTTTTACCTTATCTAGAAGCTATAGTTTGGTTACCTATGCAACTTAAAACCTGATCTTGGTCGAATGGTGTTTTCTCCCTCTCCCTCTCTCTTTAATTATCTCGATCGGTTTGATTATGTGGCAATTTCCTATTGGTCAATATTGAAAAATGTATATCTTCTAAACCGCTTATCCAAATTTGACAAATAAATATGTTTTGGAATTAGAAAATTAATATCTATCTAATAAAAATATTTTCGAGGTCTGATTTAATGGTTTGACGAAGGGTGATTTTTGTAAATCGAATTTAATGCATAAAATCCATAAAAATTACATCTTAATCATCATAACTCCAAAATTAACATAAATATATGTTTTCTTGATTAGGAAAACCTAATAAGTTTATTGGTGATGTTTTAAGAGTATAAATCCGAATTTTTCTAAAAAGCTCTAAAAATAGGGTTTCTATATATTAATGTGCACTATGTACTCTAATACATCTTAAGGCAAAGTGGAACTTAGACTCAATTAAAGTGGTGAAAGTTAGTAATTGATATCAGTAAGAGAGGTATGTGCTATGTATGTGCAATCCCTATTTATGTATGTGAAATCCCTCTTTATGCATGTGCATTTACACCTTAAGTTGGGAATAATTGTGCCTTAACCTATTTTTCTATAATGAGGCTTTATTAAACCCTATTTCATATACTCTTGAATCTTTTGCTATACTTGCCTCATAAATCAATTTCAGAACATTATTCTTGGGTCTTGGAACCCCACCACCAAGTTGTAATTATATGATGATTTATCTTGCCACTTTACTATTTCTTGAGCATGATGGTTTATTTGGCTATTTAACTATAGTAGTGGTACTTATGTACAACCACCCACAGAGGGTATGTAAATAATCGCCCTGGGGAATGTATTATTATCCCCTGGAGAATGTGCTATTCCTCCCCTATAAAATTTGAGAGGTGACTGGGAATGTATGAATTCTCCCCTCAACTATAGGTTGAGGTTCGGTAGGTGCCTCAACCCTACTTAGTTAATGTAGTCTAATTAATATCATGCATGCTACTTCTTATATGTTTTGTAATGGTAAGAATCTATTTTGTTATGTGCCTCATTCTCTTGGCCCTCTCATCTTATGATGATTCAATATATTTATGTTTCATATGATTTCCTTTTCTCTTGTACTTATCCATTATTTGACACATACCTTGTTTTCCTCTCCCTTTTGCTGGGTGCTTTCCCAACCACCCAGGTGATGAGCAAGGTGATGAACAAGACAAGGAGTATATATCTTTTGGCTTGGACTCAGTTGATGGAGATGTTTCTTGGATACAAGATTGTAGTAGTCTAGACTTCCCTCTATCTAGATCCTGATTGTGTGTCTTGATGTAAACCCTCATGGGAGAATTTGATGTATTTTGTAAACCGTTTATTGACATTGAATATAGTCAGTTATTTTTTATTCTGCTACTTTCTAATGGTCTTTTGTGTACCAATGTTTAATAAGTTGGGAAAATTTATGCCCATTCCATCATACCTCTGAGTGTGTTTGGAATGGATGTCAATTCTTCAAAAAAATTTAGTAAAGGGGTGATTTCACTCGCCTCTTTACAGCATTCATCATGAAGATCGGGTGGAAGCTTTTGTCCAATGATGACTCCTTATAGATTAGAGTATTGAGAGGAAAATATTGCAAACGTCATGACATTTGGATGGATGCTTCTCACATGGGAGATCCAGATTTTGGAAAGATTTGATGGGTGTTAAAGAACTAGTGAGGAAGGGACTTTGCTGGAACGTGGGGAATGCTAAGTCAATTAAGTTTTGGCTTGACCTATGGGTGGAAGAGGGGATGTTTATTGCGGACCTCTGTCGAGGTATCCTAACTGGGAGTGAGATGAGGTACAATTTAAGCAATTACGTTGATAAAGAGGGAAAGTGGAAAGTGGCATAATATCCAAACTTTTCTTCCCATGAGCATCCTTCTAAAGATTACATGTATTAAAGCATCAACACAAGGGGGGAGAAAGATGAATAGTTCTGGGCTCACAAAACAAATGGTAGTTTCACGGTTGCTCCCACATTCAATAAGGTAATCAGAAATACTGACCATATTCCTGCTAATACGATGTGGAACATTGTTTGAAATTGGAGGGGACAAGAATGAATAAAAACTATTCTTTAGGTGGTGATGCATGAGAAAATATTAACCAATAAAGAAAGGAAGAGAAGAGGGCCTACGGATAGTGAGCAATGTCAAATTTGTTTACAAGATATTTAAATTTGCACTCATGTTCTCACAGACTGTCACGTTGATAAAACTATCTGGAATAGTATTAACACAACAAACGTTTGCAGATCTTTTTTCCATCTTGACCTCAGAAAGTGGATCATTGAAAATGTCAGGAACTAGAATGAAGACTATGATTTGATTTTTAGGACTACGGTTTGGCGCATCTGGACTAACAATAATTATGCTATATTTAGGGAACAAATGCCTAATGAGTCCCTCTCCATTCAAACTATTTGTTGGGAAAAGGAATAGGATTCCGGCCCATGTCCTAATTGTATTTGGGCTTGAGTAGGAGTTGGTTTGTGCTGCCAATCCTAGTAGGAGTTAAATCCAATAGGAGAGAAGATGGCTCTCTATTTGCAACATTGGAAGTGGATTAGGAATTGGACTATGAATTGGAGTGGAATTCTTAATTGCTACTACATGTGATGGAGGCCTATAAATAGAGGCCCTAGGGGAGGCCATTGGGATCATCCCATCAGTTGTTCGTTGTTGGTGCCTTCTATGGTAGAAGAGCCAGAAAACAAGAACAACTGGTGGTGCTCTCTTTTGGTAAGAGAGGTTCAGCGACTTTGCCTTGAAGTGAAGTAGCAGCTAACAGTCAGCTACACATTGGTGGCACATCAAATACGATAGCGGATTTGAGCAGCGGAAGACGCACATCAGTTGGTGGCACTATGTTGGTGTTGCGGCAGAGACTACAACAGCAGTCCGTCCGTTTAGTGGAGGACGTGTTTGCTCTCTCAGGCGGAGAGAGTTCTTTGGTTGGAAGTCAAGGTACACAACCTCATCAGGAGTAGAGGCAGCCCGGTCAGCGGTTGCAGTGACAACAGGTAAGAGCACAATTGTATGTCTGATTCCCTACAATGACAAAGGTGTTGTGAGGAGAAAAAGATAAGTAGAATATTTTGTACATGTTTGGGTGTAATTCTATTCTTCTTATCTTTGTTCTCGTGTGGGGGGAGCGATCTGGATTTAGGGGTAATTAAATCTGGACAGTGTGAGTTGTAATCTTGATTACATAGTGCTTGTTGGTCGGTATTGCCCTGTGGTTTTTCTCTTCTCTTCTTGGGGAGAGTTGTCCACGTTAAATCTTGCGCTTTCAGTTTTGCAGAATACATCGCTTACACACCACAAATTCCTAACAAGTGGTATCAGAGCAAGGTTGGAAGTTTGAAGTGGAAGTGATAATGACATCTGAAGACGGGAAAGTGTGCATTGACAAGTTTGATGGCAAGGATTTCGGCTTCTAGAAGATGTAGATTGAAGATTATCTGTACCAGAAGAAATTGCATCAACCTCTGGCGGGGACTAAACCTGAATAGATGAAGTAGGAGTATTGGGATCTCCTTGATCGTCAGGCACTTGGGGTGGTCAGGTTGACATTGGCGTGGAATGTTGCATTCAACATAGCCAATGAGAAGACAACGGTGGGACTTCTGAAGATGCTATCAAATATGTACGAGAAGCCTACAGCTGCAAACAAGGTATATTTGATGTGTCGTTTGTTCAACCTGAAGATGAGCGAAGGAGCCTCGGTAGCAGATCACATCAATGAGTTTAACGTCATAATTACTCAACTAAACTCAGTGGAGATCGTGTTTGATGATGAAGTCAAAGCCCTTATCTTACTTTCCTCTTTGCCCGAGAGTTGGTCTGCTACGGTGACAGCAGTCGATAGTTTGTCAGGAAGCATGAAGCTGAAGCTTGATGATATTCAGGATTTGATTCTAAGTGAAGACATTCGTAGAAGGGAATGTAGAAAATCTGATTCTTCAGGTTCAGCTCTATACGTTGAAGGTAGAGGAAGAAATCAGAGTCGCAATCACAGTTCTAATCGTGGGAAGTCAAAGACAAAGAGTAAAGAATGTTACTGTTGCGGAAAAGTTGGACACTTCAAGAAGGATTGTAAGATCTGGAAGAAGGTGTCATAAGAACTTGCCAAAGAACATGAGGATGATGACCAGAGCAATACAGTTGTCATTGCAGAAGATCTAATATTGACAGTCCAAGAGCAGGGTTTGAACACAGATGATGGTGTTGAGTGGGCTATAGACACAGGAGTGACATGTCATGTTGCAACTCATAGGAAGTTCTTCACAAAATATAAGAGAGGGAACTTTGGCAATGTGAGGATGGGGAATGTTAGCTACTCAAAGATCATTGGGATTGGTGACGTCTGTGTCAAAATAGATGTTGGGTGTACTATCATGCTCAAGGATGTTCGTCATGTTCCAGACTTGAGGCTTAGTGTAATTTCTGGTTCCTTGTTGGATAGGAGCGGATATGATCTCAGGTTCGGTGGTGGCATGTGCAAAGTAACAAAAGGATGTTTGGTGATAGCTCGAGGCAGACTGTGTTGTGATCTATATAAAACCACATTGAGAGTGTACAAAGAGAAGGTTCAGGAAGTCAAGAAGCCAACGCCAGTTCAAAAGAGATGATGAGGACTTGGAAGTACTCCTACAGATAGCCGTAGGTCTGAGCTGCAGGATTCTCTTAGTGATGTCAGTAAGGGTAAAAAGGTAAGTTTCTACAAGCATCAAGACGACTCCCAGTTAGAGAAGATTGCTCCAAAGACTTCTTCTAGACAATGTGCACATGAGGAAGAAGGATAATATAGTGAACATGTAGTTGATGCATATAGAATGGAGGATCAGACTCTTGATGTGGGGTTACATCGATAGGGGGAGTGTCAAAGGAAGGTTTCTGAGTCTTACTACAGAAGGTCAGAAACACAATTTTCATCTAGGATGGCTCGACAGACCGGTCAACGGGAGCAAAGAAAGTTCCAGACGTGGGCATGGAAAGAGAAGCGGCATTGTCAGGATACTTCTTCTCAGTTGCTTGGCAATAAAGTGAAGTCAGAGTGGTACTTCAAGAAAAAGGGATGAAAAGGACAAGATGCTGACATGCTTGAGGAGAATGACCACCTATCGGAATCCATCACAGGTGGTGATGGAATCCAGAAGTTACTATGGATGATTACTGAAGACAAAGTCTCCCTCATGGGCTGGAGGGGGAGATTGTTGGGAAAAGGAATAGGATTCCAACCCATGTCCTAATTGTATTTGGGCTTGAGTAGGAGTTGGTTTGTGTTTCCAATCCTAGTAGGAGTTAAATCCAATAGGAGAGAAGATGGCACTCTATTTGCAACATTGGAAGTGGATTAGGAATTAGACTATGAATTGGAGTGGAATTCTTAATTGCTACTACATGTGATGGAGGCCTATAAATAGAGGCCCTGGGGGAGGCTATTGGGATCATCTCATCAGTTGTTTGTTGTTGGTGCCTTATGTGGTAGAAGAGACAAAAAAATAAGAACAACTAGTGGTGCTCTTTTCGGTAAGAGAGGATCAGCGACTTTTCCTTGAAGCGATGTAGCGGTTGACAGTCAGTGACACATTGGTGGTGCATCAACTGCAACAGCGGATCCGAGCAGCGGAAGACGCACATCAGTTGGTGGCACTACGTTGGTGTTGCTGCAGTGACTACGATAGCAGTTCGTCCGTTCAGCGGAGAACGTGTTTGCTCTCTCAGGGGGAGAGAGTTTTTTGGTTGGCAGGCGAGGTAACAACCTCGTCAGGAGTAGAGGCGGCTCGGTCAGCGGTTGCAGGCAAGAGCACAACTATGTGTCTGATTCCCTACAACGACAGAGGTGTTGTGAAGAGAAAAAGATAAGTGGGATATTTTGTACACGTTTGGGTGTAATTCTATTCTTTCTATCTTTGTTCTCGTGTGGGGGGAGCGATCCGGATTTAGGGGTAATTAAATATGGACGGTGTGAGTTGTAATCTTGATTACATAGTGTTTGTTGGTCGATATTGTCCTGTGGCTTTTCTCTTCTCGTCTTGGGGAGAGTTTTCCACGTTAAATCTTGCACTTTCAGTTTTGCAGAATATGTCGTTACACACCACAAATTCCTAAGACTATTAAGGCTCGGGTGAATGATATTAAAAGTGGTATAAACAGGAAGTTGGGTAGGAATGACAGGAAAATTCATACTATCATTTTAGTTGGTTGTGTACCGCCTCCTGGTGGAAACTTAATACTGACAGAGCGATGAATAAATTTGATGGTTTGTCAATGGTTGTTGGTGTTTTCAGAGATGAACATGGACAGTGGAGTGGAGGTTTCATTTACAAGATTGACAGTTGTTTAATCCTAAAAGCTGAATTTTGGGCTATTGTGGAAGGTTTGAACATCGCCTGGAACAAAGGTCTTAAAAATGTGATCATTGAGTCTGATTCTAAGTTGGTTGTTGATGCTATTATGGATGTTCTAAAGCTGGAGAATGATTGTAAGCCCCTTCAGGAATTTTTCTACAAGAGATTGGTGTATCAAGTTCAACACGTCTTTCGGGAAGGAAATCAGGTTGTTGATCATCTTGCTCACCCGCCTAATGACTGGAAATTAGGATGTCACATTCCGGAGGATGCTCCAGAATGGTGTAAGGAAATCCTAGAGTTTTATAGACAAGGTCTTAAGGTTTGTCGTTGGAATAAAATGCATTCCGTTTTTGCTCGCACGGAGAGGGCCGGATGAATGAAATTACCTCTGGACTTTCCTTATAGAAAAATAAGATAGAATTACTTATCACACTATTATTGTAGGTATAGAAGAAAGTGTTATCATATGTTAAACTACTTGTAAGCCGTTAAGTTTAACACAAATTCAGGTCCGGCGGCCACCGATAAATTCTAGGACTCCAGCAGTGCTCATGATAGACAAGTCATAAGATAATCACTAAATTGTGATTGCGGCGCTAACAATTTCTCTATATTTGGCGTGTTATATACTACGTTGTAAGCTGGAATGGATCTACGAGCTGGAGTTTTTTAATGGTGTTCATTGTCCGATCTTACCGACGAAAACAAAACAACAAAAGAATATACATACATTGGTAAACATCAATTTTTGGTAGTTAGATGGGTGTCACCTACCTACATATTCATGTGGGTCTCGCTAGAGCCTAAGACTAAACAAACTTGGTTGGATTTCGGTCCAATGAGTGTTATTTCTTCTGCTCGGTCTAAACTGGTTCGATCTAAAGGCACCTACCCAGTAAATATATCTTTTAACAGCAGCCCGCCTATCAATCTGAATAATCTGACTCATCCACAAGTGTTATGGCACGTGCACGAAAATTGACATTCGGCGTTCCACCAAAGACAACTCATTTTGCGAGCGCTTGATTATTGGGAAGTGGGAATCAATGGACTCGTTGTCCATGTATCATATGGCTGGTTCAATTCGAGCCTTTTAGTTGTCTTGGATCTGCTTTCTCTGAAATCATATCTAATCCGAACTCGAATAGTTTAAACAAGTTTTCAGTTTAACAAATTTGACCCGGATCTTGAAAATCATATGAGTTTGGTCCGAGTTTAGACTTTAGACTCAAATTGAAACAATAAACCTAAAATTGACATCTATAAATTCAAATAAAAACAAATATTATAATTTGACCCTGCCCAATATCATAATGAATTATTAAAACATCCATAATTAAAATTTATTTTTGACAATTCTACATAATTGTATATTAATATATAACAATTTTAGATTAGATATTTTCATTATATTAGTATATACTTTTATATGATTTATTTTTCTAATCCTTAAAATTCTAGCCCAAACTATATTATGTTTGTATGTGTTTTGATCATGTTTCAAGTTTCTTTAATTGAGATATGTTCACTATACTTTATTATTCTCAACGATTAGATAGGTCATAGCTCGATTTTTTGTGTTGAAACCTAAAAGTACTTGAAAGTTGGATCATATTCAATGTTTCAGCCGAGAATCCATATTTTACAAGTTTATAACCTAATTTTACCAACTCAAAATAAAACATAATCAACCCAAACTATACCATTTTTTATTTTTTTTATTATGTTTTAAATCAGTTTATTTAAAATATATTCACTTTACTTTATTATTCTCAAAGAACAGACAAATCAGTTTTTCGTGTTTAATGTTCTGGATCGTCAGGTCAAAACCGGCAAACGTGAAAGTATTTAAAGTTGGGTCATAGTCAATGGTTTCAATCCAAAAATGCATCTTGTACAAGTTCATGATTTAGTTTTACCAACGTATAATAGAACATGATCCCCCCAAACCGCATTGCCACCCCTGCCTCCTCGACATGCATACATTACTGGATCCTGGACTCGCATCACAAACCGGCGACAATCCAAGTTAAACCAAAAAGTTACGCCAGTTGAGCCACTCGGGTAACATAACCCCACGACGTGATTGGTAACCCAATACGTTGTCATTTGCTTGAAATAAAATTGACACACATCTCTAGATTCGATTGTTTAATTTGATTGGATATGTTCATGCAAATAAAGTACGATGTCGAGCACGTAAATACACGTAGCGAGGCAGTGCATCATCCCCTTTCTTTCCATGCCTTTCTTTCCATCTTAATAGCTCGCAAGCTAGTGACATATCAAGCTTGAACGCTGACGGGGGCCAAGGCTTTACAAGAGTCGGTGTCGGAACACATCGCTTAGCATTAGAGTAAACCTCATGTTAGATTATACCAAAGGCTACATACCAAGTTATCCCTACTTAGCGTAAGTGTAAATTTCTTGTTAGATTATATCAAAAGCTACATACTACGAGACACAAATTAGGATGCATCTGTAAAAGATCTAATTTCTTGGAACCGAGGCTTATTATTTTTTTACGTTGGAGTAAGCACATAACTGAATAAAAAAATTCCTTAAATTTTAAAAATTATTTGGGTTAAAACAAAAACTACAAGCCAAACTTTGTAAAATGACAAACCAGACCAAAACCAAATCAAACTAATATATAAAAGACAGTTGTTTTGCTCTCTCAAAAAAAAAAAGACAGTTGTTTTGAGGCATTTCTCAGAAAACCACAGTATTTGTCATCATATTTAGCTATGCACATCATAATTGACATGCAACTGCAAAGAATGAAGTTAGGAAATGGAATCTTAAACCTACAGTGTAGGCCATATATCAATATAATTGAACTATGATACACATGCTTAGCTCTATTCTCTGATTCAAAACTTTGATTTTGTTGTTAAAACAGTCAAAAATAGTTGAATAACTGCCCATCGATAAGTATATCACTAACCTACACACAAAAAATATGCATCAATGTTAACTCGTTTAAACCCTCGCAGCCTCTAATCGCACCGAACTAAACCAATGTTTAATAGTTAAAATAAATTTACAGTTGAACCAAATAAACTAAACCAAACTAGTACATTCGATTCAATTGATTGTTTCTTACCATGCCCTAACAACAATCCACAAGGAAATTAGATTACCAACTGCTAAGCAATCACACATCTCAAGCATAACCTAGCAATTAAGAGAGATAAACTTGAGTTTCAAACAATACAAAATGAGATTAGATTACCGACAATAAAGATAATTGAGTTATTTTTGCTTATGACCAGTTGAGACAACAGATGGACTAAAAATTGTTAGTAGTTACTAAAAAGTTAATTATTGCCATAATTGGGAGAGCCAGTGTGGATTTATGTTCATATCCTTCTTTTCCCACGCATCTCTTAGGTAATCTACTGCCATACAAATATCCATCTCGGCAACAAAACTTGCTATTCTCTCAAGCTACCTTTTGAAACAATCTAGTGTTTTGAAACATGATTCATGCATACATTCTAATCTTGAAAACGACAGAAAACCTTGAATCCATAAATAGCACTTTATTGTTAATAAATAAAACATGACCTCCAAGTCCCTCGATGGACATTCTAAAGCATACAAAGTGACCAATAGCAATTTCAAAACAGTATACTTCTCAGAATATGTGTTTATCTCACTCAACTCATCTTGCCTACCATACTACAAGTTAAAATGTAAGATTGATAAAGATACATCTGTACCAACTTTTCCAATCTTGACGTGTTGCTTGAGAACATCGAATCTTTTGTAGAGGAATTCAAAGGCCTGCCAATGGAGGAGCTTGAACATAGGCAAGGGGAAAATGCTGTGGTCAGATCTAATTTCCTCTTCAGACATGGCATGACAAATCGTGACAGACAAAATAATAAACGAGTATATACAAATGGACACCTATCATTCGTTTCAAGACAGGAGGCTAGAATACATGCAGGAATTAAGCAAAACTAATATCACCACGCAAAAGGATTCGCTCCAAGCAAGAAAATCTCACTCTCCGAATCTCTGATCCACTGACAAACTCGATTACAAGCTTTTATTGCTGCTGCCTGCAACAGAAACAGAATATCTAGCTCAGAACCAGGTAGAAAAATCAAAAAGTGAAGAGAAATCTACTTGAGGTGCAGGTGTAACATCATTTTATATTTGCCTTCTCGGTCTGGATTTAGGTAACATGCAATGCCTATTATTGTATTACTTGAGCTATATAAGACTGGATTAGAGAGAATTGCGTGGCAAGAAAACAATGCAAGATGTGCAAATTTGATAAGACAACACTGATTTATTGATTGTCTTTGTAGGAGAAACACACTGAAAGAAGATCCATAAGAAAATGTGTACACATGGGTCAAAACTTCAACCCCTATGTTAAGAACCAGATATCGGCGAACTCTTCCCTCCGCCCAACACAGCAACACCACTAAGTAAACAGCATAACATGAGCAAACCTTGGGTTAGTGTGTTAGGTCAATTTTTCTTTTACACTCTGCTCCACACAGCACAAGAACAAAGTAAACAGTGATCTTAGGGCAATTTTAGCAAGTCAATTTTCCTTATGGATAACTTTAGTATTATTTATTATGTAGGAGCCTCTTTTTATTTCTTGTGTCTCCATACACGAATTGGGTTCAGTGTTCATTAATGGATTGCGAACTTTAATCAAAACATGATAATAGAGCAGGTTAAACTTTTATCTAGGCTGACTGCCTGCCACCTGTATTCAATCATTATGTTAGTGAACACTCTGTCACAACCCAGTCGCGTGCGGTTTATTTCCGACATGACCAAACTGCTTGCCAGCATAGTAACAAAAGTATCCGAATTTTACGAAAAATCGGCGATTTTTCATGAAGTTATAGGCTCCCGGTTTTTCATGAAGTTATAGGCTCATATTCGTCACGATTAATACACCAACTGCCGATTTTTCACAACTTTTCACGATTTATCCCGCTTTTTCGCGATTTATACGATTTTTCACGATTCTTTGAGACTTTTCACGTTTTTTCTCTTATAAGTCGCTTGCTCTTTTTTTACCAAACCATGTACAAAATTTTTGATACACAATAAACCTCCAACCCCCCACTCCTCTAGACAGTTCATGCTATTACTCAACTATTTTTTACTTCTTTTCCTACCTTTTCACTCACTAAGATTGTATGTCTTGTGACCGTAATAGTTACATGCATCAGATATGTACATATATACATATATTTATCTATATATACACATACATACATACATACACATACATACATACATATATATGAGTATATACTTGTAAAACCGACTTATTCTCGATTATTTCCGAATAGCTGACCGAACTTTGACTGAAATTTATCGATCTTTTCACGACTTTTCTCGATTTTTTCCGAATTTCGATTTTTTCCGGCCAACCTAAAAATTGCCGAATCCCGAACTTGTCACTATGCTTGCCAGCAGTACCACCAATTGGTGTAGCACCAACCTTCATGTTCACTGCTCATGAGAACTCATTTCTCAACGGCAGGTTGTTCCTCGATCTTTTTGGGATCACCCAAGTATTTAGATCTTTTAACAATGGGGCAGATCTACACACTGACTATTACTTGATTGAGCACATACCTACTTCTCCATACCTAGTTTCCCCTCATTTGTCATTTCAAGCTAATAAGGGGAACATTTTGTCTCCCCTCTATGTGCTAATGGCCAATACACCTATACTGCCTTTTATCTAGGCTGACTGCCTGCAACCTGTATTCAATCATTATGTTAGTGAACACTCTGTCACAACCCAGTCGCGTGCAGTTTATTGCCGACATGGCCAAACTGCTTGCCAGCAGTACCACCAATTGGTGTAGCACCAGTCTTCATGTTCACTGCTCATGAGAACTCATTCTCAACGGCAGGTTGGTCCCTCGATCTTTTTGGGATCACCCAAGTATTTAGATCTTTTAACGATGGGGCAGATCTACACACTGACTATTACTTGA
Organism: Alisma plantago-aquatica; assembly: GCA_963693085.1. Taxonomy (NCBI): domain Eukaryota; kingdom Viridiplantae; phylum Streptophyta; class Magnoliopsida; order Alismatales; family Alismataceae; genus Alisma; species Alisma plantago-aquatica. The sequence continues at coordinate 1,950,266,256 of OY856409.1, forward strand.
TTGAGCACATACCTACTTCTCCATACCTAGTTTCCCCTCATCTGTCATTTCAAGCTAATAAGGGGAACATTTTGTCTCCCCTCTATGTGCTAAAGGCCAATACACCTATACTTCCTTTCTGCATAGCTGCCAGAGTGCCTACATAACTGCTTGAAGGTTTGTGCGTGTCTATATGCCTGCATCATGTGTCTGATTATCAACAAACATGCCCAAGTGCTGCTACAACTGCATCTTCATCTGCATCATGAGGTTAAATGGCAAAACTAATACAAAGCGGACTCGATTGTTCAGATTCATGTTCACCCCAATTGTGTTGTTTCATTACAATAAATCCGACTTTAAGAAAGGTAGGGAGGAATGTGGTGAAAATTGTTTGGTCTGTTGAACCCTGAACTCCATGTCACCCACTCATAATCATTTCAGTGATCATGGACAACCTAGTTCATGTCAAGAAGTTAGTTTTCAGTTCTAAATTGATAATTGTTTTCATCCACCACCATTTTTTTTGTTGGCAATATGAGATGGCTCAAGTACTCAGAGGTAATCTAGACAGAAAAAGGGTGATAGTATTTGCAATCAACTACTTGGCCTTACAAATCATTCAATCAAAAACGATTGACATAGAAGGCGTGTATGTAGAGTGGACTTTTAATCAGGGAAATGCAAACGGACTACTTACTTCATGGAGCAAAATGTTAAACTTCTCATATTAGTTGATGGAGATATGAGGTGATGCCCTAATACAGGAGTGTCCTGATAGTTATTGTTAGATTGAAACATAGTTGTCTAGGCAAAGGCATTGGCCTCCCGAACTAGGGTGCCTACATGCTCCCCGCACCTTTAAGTTTAAATATTTTGATGCATATTTCACATATAAATTATAGTTTAAGAGAATACATCTTTTACCATATAAGTTGATTTACCATAAACATATTTAGTCCTGGATTCATCTAGTACACAACTTACATGACCCCCACTAAACCCACTGTCCTAATTTTACCCAAATTCAAACAGTAGATTTGGCCTAAATCAGACTTAACTTGCTGTAGTTGATTTCTAAATCAACCTGATTTGATCTATTTCAAACCTACATCGACATAGCCCAATCCAACTATTGACTCAATTTGGTCCTATGAAGCCTTGGGCACAAACTGATCCACTTAAGGGCCTCTACATATAGGTTAAGATCATTGGCATAAGGTGTGCGCCAAGACGCGCCTGGGCAGCCATGCCTAGGCATCAAGATGCCCCAAGGTCAAGGTGGATGCACCTCCACTCACGCCTTGACCTATATGCCTCCTTGGGTGTTTTATGTGTTTTTAGACCAATATATGAGTATGGAAATTAGTTCCCAATGTCCTAAGATTCAAATCAAGTACAATAGTCTATGTTTTATGCACAACGTCATTATTATAAGAAATGAATACCCTCAGTAATCAGTGCTTGGTTATTCTTACATCTGATTTTTATGGTGAGGTCGTATATGTATACTGAATCCCTTCTTGCTAACCATTAGGAACTTCTAATACCCATATTAGCAGCAAATGCAAGTAAATAAATTGAGAATCAACCAAAATATAGAAATTTGTTTGCTATGCTACCAAAAAGCAAAGTTATACTTTTCTTAGTCAAGTCCAACATTAATATATGGAAGATACTGAACTTGTTTATAGCCCCTTTTGTATATATTTGGAACCTCATATACCCATACTATTGATCAGCTGGATGTACTTTGATTACGTTTCTACATGGTGTTGGCATTATAAGAGCGACATCATATATATATATATATATATATATATATATATATATATATATATATATATATATATATATACACACACACACATCTATATATACATATACATATACATACATATATATAAATACACACACACAGATGTATGTATGTCCAAATATAACTATAAAATAAATGTATGTATCTATGCATACGACAATAAAATTGTATACATCCAAGATTAACTATACAATATATGTGAGTAATTTTGCCGCCTTGACGTCTTAACAAGTATGGTTGGGATTCTTTCAAGACTAGCAAACGCCTTAACAACTACGGGGCCAATGAACAATAATTAGTTTTGTGAAAATTAGTTGGAAACACAATGCTTTTGCCACAGTTGCAAAAGCATGTTCATCATATAATTTTATTGTAGAATCCATGTTATACAAGATTACAAGTACAAATAACAACTACTAATTATTTTATTTTTTGTACAAAAACTCATTTTCTCAATCAGAGGTTCACTACTCAAAAAACTATGCTTCCAATCAGATCTTATGAGTGGTTTTAGACAAGCAACAACAAGCTTAAGTAGGGGAGGACATAATCATAACGAATCAGCTGAGCAGTTGAGGTTTATTTTAAAAAAGTGGTCTTGTTGGAATATTCTTTTGTGGTTGTATCTCAAGTGAGATTCTTGCTCATTGTTTCTGCAGTTGAGGCTTTCAGCATCCCAATATAGTGGAGGTCAACAATCATGGCAACAGTTGAGAATGACGAATCTAGAATGACACGGGGTGCATAGCATTGACGAAAAATAGTTCTTCATGTTTTATCTCATGTGATGGAATGCGGTAAAAGATAGGAACGTTTTAAACTCTGTTCATTCAGAAAGAAGTAATAAGTGTAGGGAGCAGTGCTGAACTGATCTTTTTTTTTATCGTTAAGCGTGCTACTCATTACTTTCAAAATCCATGTACAAGCATAGTTGCCAAGGCGGCTAGGCGGTCAGCATGTCCCAAGCGACGCCTAGCCCGCCTAGGCGGGCGCCTAGGCTGTTCTGGGCGTTTTTTGTTTTTGTATTTTTTTCAGTATGTTAATCTGTTTCTTATTATACATATATACTACATATAGTACCATATAGGAAACATAAAAAGAGGGCAGAATGAGGCTATGACAGCAGTAGCAGAAGATGGTAGTAGGAAGAAAAAAGGGAAGTAATATCAACAAGCCTGCAACAGTAATTGGAGCAGGAAATGTAGAAAGAAATAAAAGAAAACAGGGAAAAAATGTGGGAAGAGGTTGTAACTCAATAGAGAGGAAATGGAGGAAGCGAAAGAAAAGAAAAGAAATATTAACAACAGCAGCAACATCACGAGGAACAGGTGACGTAACAGAGGAAAATAGAAAGTACAACATCAGCAACATTACGAAGCATAGGTGATGTAAAAGAGAATTAGAAGAAAACAGAATTTTAAAAAAAACACAGAAGTAGTAGGATTTAGGAGGAGATATAGGAGGAATAAATCACAAAAAACGCAGCAACAGTAGGATTAGGAATAAAATGCAGGAGAAAGGATAAAAGGAGAAGAGAAAAAGAAGCAAGAACAACAGACATATAAGTAAAAAAAAATTAACAAACAAGCGATGACGACTTACCAATTTGGCCCAAATCAGATATGCTTTCCCCTGATTTTCCAAAATTTGACCTGATTTTGCCTAAATCAGAGCTATTTCAACCATAAATTGACTCAAGGTGATCCTAATTTGACCAAATCCAGACTTGATTCATGCTAATTTAACCTTTAAATGGCTTAATTCGGGCCGAAAAGACCTTAGATGCCCATATATCGCATGTAGGTTGGGTGCCTAGTTTGAGGCGCCTTGCCTAGCGCCTAGGCGGCACCTACACGGGTGCCTTGATAACTAAGTGTACAAGTTGTGGGTAAGCCCAATAAAAAAAACGCCTATCTATACAAGTATAGGCTATCTATTTCACTGCACATCTTCTTCCAAAGATTCTGACTATTAGGAAGTTTCTCTTCAAAAATGGCAGAGTTTCTGGCGAACCTGATAGAGTATACACTTGCAAAGCATCTGACTCTTATCATCCCCAATTCCCAGAATGTCATCGAATCCTTTAGGCGTGGTCCCAATCTGGTTCCTAGCTCTTTCCCACGGGGATAAGGAGAGCCTGCAGCACCAGAGAATATGCTCAGTACACTCTTCTTCTTCCATACACAAACTGCACCTAGAAGCCATTTGGATTCCCCTACGTTTTCTTCTATCATCAGTCAGCAAACTTTGATGAAAGATTTTCCAGGAGTGGATAGCATATCTTCTAGGCGTTCTGGCCTTCCAGACCCAGCTAGCCCAACTGTTCTTTTGGTTCTTCACTCAACAGAATTCCCAAGCACCTCTGAGGGTGTTCTCCTCAAGCCCATTAAAATGGCAGCAATCAGTACCTGAATTGTTTTGCAAATCTGCAGCAGATCTGACGTGCCTCTAGTCTCTGATATTGCCCAATTATTGTTATTGATAATGGTGCTAAGTTTCTGGTTACTTTCAAAACCAATCTTGAATCTTAGGCCTTCACTTATACATTCTTTAAGCATCTTGCCATTGACCCAGGGCCCCCCCCCAGAGGGAGATATTTTACCATCCCCTATTCTGAATCTCACACGATAGCTAATGCTCTCCTTGAAATTCATAAGCTGTCTCCAGTACCAGCTCTGGTTAGGTTTCATAGAACATGACCAGACAGATTTCTCTAAGGTACCTACTATGAGTCCATCTTACCCAGAGGGATTCTTTGTTATTAGCAGTATCCCACAGGTTACACAAGAGACCTGCATGGATCCAATCTGATAATTTTCTAATACCAAGGCCTCCTTCATCCTTAGGCCTGCATATTGTATCCCAATCAACCGTATGAAAGTGCTTCTCTTTTTCGTTGTCCCCCCAAAGGAAGTTTCTGAAGAGCTTTTCTATATCCCGTTCTGTAGCTTTAGGTATGGGAAAAGTACATGTTCAAAATAGATGATAGGCTGAGAGAGTTGAGATCAACAGTTCAACCCTTCCTACCATCAATAACATCTTGGATTTCCAGGACTTCAGTTTAGTTTTAATTTTATCCACCAGAGGATTGCACATAGCTTTAGTTAACCTACCAGAGAAGAGAGGGAGACCAAGATAACGGACAGGAAAATCAGTTTTCTCCCATGACCTCCTAGAGATTATGATCTGCCTTTTTGCTAAGGAATAATTGACTCTTGCTTGGATTCAAATGGAGACCAGAGTACAAGCTAAACTGATGTAAGCTTTGTTTAACACCTTCCGACATTCTTCTTGTCTGCTTTGGTAGACACCAACAAATCATCTGCAAATAAGATGTGCGAGATGCACATCCCTCTAGAACTGATAGGATCAATAATGTTCTTTTTTTCTACATCATTTAGGATAGCTGAGAGCACTTGCATACCTAGGACGAAGAGGTAGGGAGCCAAAGGGTCCCCTTGCCTTATGCCCCTTGAGGACTTGATGATAGGAGTGGGACATCCATTCACCAGTATCTGAAAGGATACTGAGTTAAGGCATTCATCAACCCACTTTAACTAGCACTTAGGAAATCCCATCTTAGACATAATCTTAAGAATGTATTCCCTCTTAATAGTGTCATAGGCCTTGCTGAGATCAGCCCTAAGGCATAATTTAGCCTTGCCAACAGGAATCATGAAGTCTGAGATAAGTTCATTTGCCATAAGTATCGCATCAAATATTTTTCTCCCTTTAACATATGCACTCTGATTAATGTTGATCAGATCAGGAAGAATGTCTTTCAATTTGTTGGCCATTATTTTAGTAATGATTTTTTAGATGAAGTTACATAGCCTTTGTAGGTTGTTGGATCTTTGGGATCAAAGTTATGTATGTTTTTTTTGCCTCCTTAAGCATGCGACCCTTGCAGAAAATGTTTTTAACTGCTTTAGTTACATCCCCAGAAATGGTGGTCCATGTTCTTTTGAAAAAATGGGCATTGAATCCATCAGGCCCTGGAGTTTTGTCTTCATTGGAAAACTTGATGACATTATAAATTTCTTCTTCTGTAACTTCTCTAGATATATTGTGCTTTTGTTGCTCATTTAGTTTAGGTAACTCATAAGGGAAATCCTTCTCCATACTTCTATCTCCCCCGTTGAAAATACATTCATAGTGTTTCACAAATTGTTCAGTAATTTCCTTCTCTGTGGTATGTCCACTATCAACTTCCAGGTATTTGATCAGATTTCTATTCCTCCTTGTTTGAAGTGAGGCACAGAAGAACTTGGAGTTCATATCACCATTCTTTAACCACATAACCCTCGATTTTTGCTTGAACATTGACTCTTCAGTGTGTCTGGCTTGTTGTGCTTCTTTACTTGTTTGTTTGGCTATCTCCCAGAGGGTTTCATTTTCAGGGTGTTCATCAGCCTCGGCCTGGGCTCTAAGTGCTTCTTTTTCCTTGGTTTTTGCAGCTTCCAGCAGATCCCCTGATTTCTCCCAGTTTTACCATTGAAGAGCAATTTTAGTTTGTCTCAGCTTCTGACATACTTTGTACATTGGACAACCACTGACCTCTGTATTCCAAGCTTTGGATATCGTATCTTGGAAGCCTAGAAGGCTAGCCCAAGCATTGAAATACCGAAAAGGATAATTAGTCTTCTTTTCCCAATTCTCCAAGTGTAACATCTGCATATAATGATCACTATGGATTGTAGGTCTGATCTCTGGCCACAGGTCTGATGTTGATCATTGAACTGAATTTGGCAAAAGGCTCAATCTAATTTGCTTCTCGTATTATTGCTCCCAGTTTGTTGATTATTCCATGCGTAGAATGGACTTTTAGCTGGTATTTCAATCAGGTGCAGAGCTTGAACTGCATCATTGAATTCATCCATCGACCTTCATGAAGGGTTAGATTTACCCATTCTCTCATTGTTGTTCTCATTGCATTAAAATCTCCTATGATACACCATGGGTGGATGATAGTGTTTTTAATGCTCTGCAAGTCCTTCCACAGATTGATTCTTTTAGTATCTTCATTTTCGGCATAGATGACAGTGATTTCAGAGCTAAAATCCTGCCCTTAGATGCGAGTATGGATGTGCTGCCTAGATTGGTTAACAATATCAATCTTAATCGACGGGTCATCCCATAGAATAATGATCCTTGACTTATGACGGGAGTTAGCATTATCAATCCAGGTTACACCCGGTCTCACCCTATTAATCATCTTAGGTATACTCTTTCTTTTGATTTTAGTTTCCACAAGGAACACGATATCAGCTCGTGCCTTGTTGATTTCAGCTCGGACCACATCCTGCTTACCAAATTGAGTAAGTCCACGGATGTTCCAAGCTAAGATGGTAGGGAGACTAACCATTAGCACCTCTGCTGCCGATTGTATCGTTATCAGTCTCAGCATTGGTTCTATGGTTTTTGTTACTGAACTGATCTTATTTATGTGCATGAAAATGTGATTGAGTTCCACAAAGTTGAGGCACACCCAGTGAATTAAAAAACGGCCAGGCGGGCTGCTTAAGCGCCCATGACCCCCAGCCGCTTAAGTTTGCCATTAATCGCCCGCTTAATCATTTTGAACAAAATCGCCTGCTTTTTGCCCGCCTCACCCGCTTTTTTCCCGCTTTTTGCCCGTTTTTTTCCCACTTTTGTTTTAAAATCCTAATGTAAGCATCTAACATTAATTAATTACATAGCCAAGTAGTGTTGACTATAATATACGAAACTTGTATACATTAAATGTTCTATGATATAGCTAGTCCTAATTTAGAATGCATACTTTGTGTGTAAGCTGTAATAATTGGGTACTTCTGTAATGCATCTAAGTAAATATCCGATTGCTCTATTATACTAGTAATGCATGATTAGTTTTACTGATTTCCTTGCTGGTTTCAGTGATTAATGATTGGTACTGCTGGTTAGTATTACTTTAGTGATTACTTTAATTCAATAATTCATAGTTTGTTATATACAATTACTGATCTGCTTGCTGATTTTAGTGATTAGAGATGTTGATTAATAGTAAGTATTGATGAATACTTAGTTAATTACTGATTTGCTGATTAGATATGTACAGAAGTTCCTTATAAATATATTTTTTAAATACACATACATGTAATTTTGTATAAAAATATATAAAATTTAGACACCCGCTTTTTCAAAAATCGCCCGCTTAATCGCCCGCCTACCGCTTAATCGGTTACAGGGTGTCGTCCGCACGCCTCCCGCTTCCCGCTTTCTAATACATTGGGCACACCCAACTGATACCTACATTTTTATGAAGATGAAGGCCTGAATAAGCCATTACTGGAATGGATAAATGAAGATCAATACTCTCATTTTAGTCAATGCACATGACAAGTCAAATCCATATCATGATGGCATATTAATTTGCATCTAAGGATGACATCATGTAGACTTTGTTAGAATATAGGAGTGTTTTATTAGTGTATATGGGCTCTAGTCTATCAGGCCCATTAGTGTCTAAACACCTAATCCTTTAGGGTTTTTATCTGTGTCCTTGTACTTGCCTCCTCTTCGATGTATAGGAGAGTGGTTTGTCTACTCTATCAGGCCCATTAGTGTCTAAACACCTAATCCATTAGGGTTTTTATCTGTGTTCTTGTACGTGCCTCCTCTTCGATGTATAGGAGAGTGGTTTGTGCATCTATTAGTAAGAAACATATAGGAAAATTCCCATTATCTCATCTTCTGCCATCATACTTGTCAAGGCGCTCGCCTAGGCGGCCGCCTAAGCGGCAAGGCATCCAGGGCTGCGCCTAGGCGAGGACGCTTTATTTATAATGCTACAGTGACCTAGTTTTGTGGGTCTGGTTGTATATTCACTTATTTTAATGTTTGATATGGCTACACCAATGTTCAAAATTAATAGTGTTGCCTATTTTATGTGCCAAATATCACTTTTAATTGGATCTAATACTCTTTTTTGGGTTTGACTGGATCTAATACTCTCTTTATGTTTGACTGGATCTAATAATCTTAGTACACATCAATGTTCTGAAATGCGTTATGCGGTATGCGTTCGGTCAGGGTACCGCATAGAGTATAAGCGGAATGCGGGAGCATAAGCGGGGCATATGCGTTTTTGGATTTTTTTTTTAAATAAATTCTATATTTATACATGTATATGTAATCAAAAAATATAATCACAATCATAAATTTCATACTATTTAGTTTTGTAGCCTAATAGCCCAAAATGTACCAATGGATCATTACATTATGGAAGAAGAAACACATTTTCCAATCATCAATAAGAATAATCAACCAACAAAAGCCTAAGTTTATATAATGTACTAGAATATACAAGTAACAAAACACACTAACACATGCAGTTCGTAGCAGAACATTTATTGGATGAACACTATAAGAAAAACCACAGTAACAACACATGGTACTTCAAAGTAGAAATAGAAAAAGAACATCAAAAACAAAATCAAAACATCAAAATGATATGAAGAAATCAAGTCACTGATAAATAGAGAAAAAAAAGTCATAGGGAATATAAATTACTCCCTAGACAACACACAAATTTGATACTTTGTAAAAGAAAATATCATATCCAATTAATATCTGCAATAGGTTCCCCTTTTATACAAGACAAAATTAGAATTGTTGCAAGTGCAACATTTTCTAATCTTAGAGAAAAATAGAAGAGAAAAAAAAGAGCAAAGGAAAGAGCATAATGAAACTTTAACAATTGTAAAATGTAATAAAATATTTTGCACCACTCATTCAAAATAGAATTATTTCCGAGGTAGCAAAATTTCAATATCTGATCTTAAACCAGCTATATAGAAGAAGTTGTCATTTAATTTGGTTGATTTTATTTGAGGTTTATTTTTTACTTAAGTCACCAAATGAAATGTGAGGCCTAAGCGGCCGCATATGCGGACCACATGCCGCATATTCGGTCCATGCCCAAAAATAGCATTGCATAGCTATATGCAGAGCGGCTGAGGGCCGCATACGCATATGCGGCCGCATAAGCGGCCTCATGCGGGGCATATGAGAACATTGGTACACATTTGATTTTTCTTAGTTTGTACCTTCAATTCAGATTGTATTAAGTAGTTATGCTCTCTTACATTCTTTATAATAATTCTTTTCGTGTCCTTGACATTATTGACAATGATAATATATTAGAAATGTAATTGGTTATTTTTTCATACAATAATATATATATATATATGGGGAGATCGACCATAAATTTGTAGATAACTACATATATAACTATACAATGTGTGTATATGAGTGGGGGAAACCCATGACACATGTATATATACATAAATTATTTTTTTAAAGGTCCCTTAAGCGACGCCTTGGCGTCCAGCCCCAACGTTGTGTCGCATTGCCACCTTAACAAGTATGTCAGACTGACATACTTGAACCTAAACCTCGACAAGATATTGCTAATATGGAAATCAATGGAAGAAATTTAAAAGGATCGCACCTTTGTTGCTAGTGAAAACAAGAGGCACTCTTGTTCTGCATGCAAGTCAATATCAAAGTCAAATGATGGTGAAAGCCATGGTGCAAGTGAAGGCTAACAAGATGATGATGATAATCATCATTGTACCCCATGGTTGTACGTGTGGCCGCCTAGGCGTGCCTGGACAGGCCCCCAGCCCGCAAACCACAGCCTCAAATAGGTGTTAAAACTTAGGATGCCTCAGCGATCCACCTAGGCACCAAGGCAGCCCGCCTGGGCATTACATGGGCATGGGTTAGTGGGCTTTAAGAAAAATAAAAAAGTCTAGCTTGATCGTTAAGTTAGTCATTCTTTGTTTCCCTCCCCTAACAACACATGTGACTCCACAACAACGACGCTAGCATCTCCTTTTCTCTTACTTTCTCACCCTCACCATCTCCCATTCATCGCCTCCTCTCCTACATGTGCTTGGACTTGGGCGTGGATAGAAGGAACACGAGCCGACTATCACTGCATGTGTCTAGAAGGTAAGTAACTCTTCTATCTTTTTTACTATTGTCTCCCCTCTTCTGCCTCCCTCTTCGTCCTCCCTCACCATCTCTTATTCTTCCCCTCCTCTCCCAGGCGTGCTTGGACTTGGACATGGACTGAAGGAGTATGAGTTGACTATCACTACATGCGTCTAGAAGGTAACTCATCTATTGTTTTAGTGTCGTCTTCCCTCCCTTGCCACCTCTTCGTCCTCCCCTCCTCTTCCCCTGCCTCCTCTTCCCCTGCTTCCTTTTTTACTGATGTCAACCTCCTCCCCTGCCTCCTCTTCCTCCCCCCTACCTCCTTTTCCCCTTCTTTCATTCTTACTATCATCAGTTCCTCTTCCCTTTTTATTGTCAGCAACCTCCTCTTCTTTTTTATTGTCAAGTCCTTGGTAAGGTGAAAGACTCTTTGTATTGGATAGGTAAGTCCTTTGGTGGTCTTGTGGTGTAACTCTTATTGGTGAATATATAGAGAAAAGTACTTACAAAGTCCTAGAAGTTGACCTCTCTAGGTAGTGGACTAACTCTCTCCTAGTTTGGAGAGTGGAACCACTCTAAACGACTTTGTCAAGTACTTGTTCCTTTTTCTCTCATCCTTGCTATGTTTGTTAGTTAGGACTTCAAATTGCACTTAAGCTATTGATTTTGATTGATATAATTTGAAGGTCTAATCTATCTTGTGAGAATTTTTGAAGCTTTATTCACCTCCCTCTAGAGCCCTAGATCCAACAGTATGGATGGCTATATATAAACATATATTTAGTTTTTTAATTAGATTTGATGAAATTTATCAATTTTCATCATGAGATCACTATTTTGAGCTTAATTTTTGTCAAAGATGCGTAGAAGTTTGGCTGTAAAAATCCTCAATGTTTCCACAAACTTCCACTTCCACACCTGTCGAAGTCAAATTGAAGTCCAAGTCCTGTTCCATGGAAACATGCACTACTTTCATATTTCTTTCCAGATTTATCAAACTTGAATTGAAAAGTCGCATGAGTTCTTTCTTCTTAATAAATAAGCTAGGATACCATATTTATATAAAATACCGCCCTCCAACCCGCTAAGTACAAGATTCAATATAGACTAATTGAACAGTGAATTAGCAAAAACTCCCAAAAAGGCATTTCGAATCTTTGTTAAGGACCAACATTTTGTCCTCTCAGGCGAATTGCAATGCTATTCTTTTCTTAAATATTCCCATTTCCCTAATGATCTTGAGTCAAAAATGATTGTGAAGATCCAACAATCAGATTTTTTCTCATTATTCTTTCCTCTCTTCTTTTCTACCTCCATGACTACCACACAAAGAGAAAAACATGATCTACTGATGGAGGATATCTCTTTACAAAGATTCTTAATGGCTGTGGTCGGGTGCACAGCGAAAATGTAAATTAGGTGCCTGATTACCCACAAAAAAATGATAGTGTATGCTTACGAATTTTCAATAAACTAACATCGAAGAAGAAGTTGCCAAACCTTATCAGCAAGAGGATCAAATGCAGCATAGAGCTCGAAATCTTGAGTTATCCAACATAGTAGGACTGCATTGCAGATCAAATACAACGGATCAAAACAGTAAACTAAGACATCATGCGTATCAAAGTGCTAAGACATCATGCGTATAAAAGTATTCAACATATAGAGCAAAGATGCTGCTTAGTATTACAAAACATGAGACGCACAATGAGTGTAACTATAGAAGAAAGAAAAACAACAAAAAAGAATCACACAAAAATAGTGGCAATAATAAATTCTAGATTTTGTTCATTAATAGTCGTTAAGGAAGTGTATTGATGCCTACAAAAGTCTATGCTGGCAATTCTGAAGGCTCCTTAAATATCATGGTGCACAGGCAAATTAAGTCACCTTTCACTATAATCCTACTATTAAGATCATGTCTGAAACAAACTGCAGGTCAGAAGAGCTAAGAATCTATATTCTAATTTAGCAGTGTCTGGCAAAACAGCACGAATGACAAGATTATATGATGGTGTCCTAACAGAATTTGAGATTTCCAAAGAAAAAGAATGTAAATTTCATCATAATTGCATCTCGAAACCAAAGCCAAATACATTTCTACCGGTGTTTTAAAAAAAGGGTTCATCCGGCCACATATGCAGTTTGGACCCTTGCCCGAACCGCATATGGGAAATCAGTGCCTAAAATGGACCATGGCCACATATAAGGCTGGATAGCTGCATATAAGGCGGTTAATCCCCGATTTTGGAATGGTCAAATGCTAAGCTAGCAATTTTATAACGTCACCCCCTATTCTTCATGTAACTAAAACCACCACCTACATTTCCTTGTTTTTTACATTGCATTCATCTATGGTTGTTATACATTTAGCTCATGATTGCATATTTTTATATATTTAAGTTGTGTTTGATTCCATATTTGTATGATTGCATCTCAATATGTAATTCTACAAATTAAATATATAATTGTATGATTCTCGTATATTTATATAAATATAATAATTTGAAAAATCCAAAACAGCATATACCCCAGCATACTGCATATACTCTATTCAGTGACCTCTCCGAACGTACAACGCATGCCAATTTTTAAAACTATACGATTTGAGCTTTTCTAATCAATTTCTTCATTTTGGATATTAACATTCCCGTTTGTGTCAACAGTCTAATAATCCAGCCAAAGCAAGATTGACAGCAAATCCATGGATTTTAAGCTCCCATGAGCATTTCCAGCAGCAGCAAGAAAGCAATGACTCCAAATCCACACTCTATAGACCCTGTGGTCCATTGAGGATTCATGGTCTCTTTGACTCCTTTGGTAAAGCAGAAGCATGCTCCCATGTCCATCCCCCCTCCCCCAATCCACTGACCGGTCGGTCTTGTGTAGCATAAGATTCGCTCCTGGATCAGCAGTAGCTTTGCTTTCACTGAGAATCTCATGATCTCTTTGACTCCCTTTGCAATCCAGAAGCATGCTCCCATGAGCGGTGGACAGTCCGTAACCCCCCCCCCCCCCCGAACCTGACTAGCAAGTGGAATCCCCAGGTTGAAGGGGAAGAGCAAGTTGCTTCTCCCAGATTTACAACCCCTTCCGTCTCAAAGCATCATTATCCAGCCATCATCTACTGCCCAGGATCAAGCAGTAGTTAATGTTGCTAGCGTACCCAGCTGGAGGCATAAAATGAGCATGACCGCCAAGATATTTTGTATGTTATGCCATTAGAAACGACACCTGCAACTGCATATTGCCTACACAAGCATACGGCCAAGGAAAATGATTTACAAGTTTAACCAAGACTATGCAATTCGTCACTATCAGACGTAGAAAACACATTGGGAGATATATGCTAATGTAAAATAAACTTCGCTGGAGCCAATATGAATCAATCAACTTATCAATGGCAAACAAGGAGGACAAAGTTCTCGAGCTTCAGCTAGCTGTGTAAACTATAATTATTTTTATCGATGCAACTGTTGGCGACTCATGACTCCAAGAAAGTTGTTATAAGTTATAACTTGTAAAGTCCGTTCCTTAGTGTACCGGTGGGGTCAGGAAGACCTCCTAAGCCCGATGCATAAATTGTGGCTTTATGTCTATATAGTCTGCTTGCAAAATTGAGAAGGGAATAATAGTAAATAATTTAAGAGATAAAAAAATCAATATATAAATCTAAATCGAGAGTTAACCTTATAGCATAGCCCCCAAAATGAAATCCCAATAAAAAGCATTAAATAACAAATAACAAAATGTGCAACATAAGTATTAAACACAAAATAAATGATAGGCAGCACACAAATAGACAACAATGTATTTTAAACATCAGATACTATCAAAGAACATGAAATCCATATATATGCACCAACACCCACAAAAAATGATCCAAGGCGACATATAGGCAATGCGTACCCCCTTGGAATGCCTTTTCACCCGGGTGTGTGCCTTAACAAGTATGCAAGCAAGCCACTTAAATATGACCTTCAGAGGCCCTTTATGTTATTGGTTGACGTTTGCATTTTAGTGCTATATGGATGGGTAAAGACGGTTGTGTGGCAATGGAATATAGGACTTCACAAGACACGAAGGTGGTAAGATAACGAAGAAAAAATCGAACAGGCCTGTATAGATACTATAATGTAGAAATAAAATATTGTATTAGTGTCTAACCATAATTTTCATCTTTCCGAAATTGTGTTTTGTGCGGTCCAGTTTCTCTGTCATGCATGGATATATATAATTTTTGATAAGCTCTGAACAATCTGCAAATAGATATTAAAAAATTACATTAATCTGGAACTTAAAAACCTCAAAACAAATTGGGTATTTAAAAAATTACTGGATGAGGCATGTCCTAAACATAGCTAAAGAATGTTTTGACATTCAAACAATTATGGAGCTTAGTAACTCACCTTTTTTGTTGCTTGATATTGTTAATAGGAGGAGAAAATTCGGAACACACATATTGGTCCAGATAAATACTTCGATATATGAAATGCCATAGTCCAGCTGGGCCACCCAACCCTGTCTGCTTTGCTCTCTCTACGGACACTCTACTAGAAGAGTCAACTGGAACGTTTTCAACATATAGACCACCTTCAAGCATGGACCTCTGAACTTCACTAAGGACATTCGACTTTACTAGAACGTTTTCAATCTGAACCCTGTATGAAGGAACACAGACACAAGTTTTACTTTAAAGAGGGGTCTTCAAAAAAGCATCAACATCTAGTTCAAATAATTAGCAACAGTATGTTAAAGTACCTATTCTCATCTGTAATTCAGATAAGATTGTGAACTTTATCTATACCTAAGAAGTACAGATCCTAAAGTAGGGTTTACAGTAAACTGGGTACTACAACACATTTTGATGCTAACAAGTAGTTGTTCGTTAGATAAGATACTCTCTGCAACAGAAGGTTGCACCTGGGAGATGACAGCCAGATAAGATTGTGAACTTTATTTATACCTAAGTAGTACAGATCTTAAAGTAGGGCTTACAGTAAACTGGGTACTACAACAACACATTTTGATGCTAACAAGTAGTAGTTCCTTAGATAAGATACTCTCTGCAACAGAAGGTTGCACCTGGGAGATGACAGCCGGATGAAGAACAATATTTAATAACCAATGTTTTCCCTGAATTAGTCTACAAACACCATCCAGAAACAGATATGCAATGCTTCAGTTTATTCATATCAACAATTCTGTTAGCAGTTTAGATATAACTTGACAACAGGAACATTCACCAAGCACTTTCATTTGAGAAAAAGGGTTGAAAGAAGATAGTGTGTCAACTTATTCGCAGGGGTCGCCTTGATCCTCTTCCGCTACAGTGATGCTTATTAGTTAATATCCATAAGAACTAGTGTTGCAAGATACCATGCCAGTATGTCACTGATATAGTATACAGTATAACAGAATCTAAATGACCATGTACTCAATTTGTACTACATAGTAATTAATAACCATACATGGAAAATTGGAAATAGATTATACCGATGCTAAAGTGGTATTTGTTCAATTAAGCTCATATTAAATTCACAAAAGGTACACAAAAAAACCTAAATGCATGACGTGCTTATGCCGTAAGTCATTGGTGTCAAGGAAGAAAACACCAAGGCAACCTGGGTTGCATTAGTCAGTTGGCCAATTCATTTTGCCACCCACCCCCTAACCTCAATATAGCTTGCATCTAGTATAACGAATAACACATGCATTTGCATTCATTACACCTTCAAATTTAGTGATAAAAATTCAACAAGGATTTTAGTTTTATCTGATCATATTAGTAAATTTAATTTTTTCAGCATCATGGTTTTATTAAAACCACCTTGAGGTGAGGCTATCTTGTTTGTGCCTTGAGGCTTACGCCTTGATGTCCTAAACTGAGGGTTAGGCTTCAAAATGTTTGTGCCTCAGTTCTGAATGATAATGTTTTTATTTTAACCACCGGCTTTTGTACTTTTGAGACTATTACACACTTTCTTTGAAGGTTTTCTACTCAAGAGTTGTTACAATTATTTATCACCCTCGGTCTTTGATTAACGTAATTTTAATACTCATTATTTGAATTAGACATGAATCTTTATTCAGAAATTTATTTTTGTGTCATTTCCAACTAATGTTTGTTCTTTGTTCCCACAAATTCAAAATTATGATTCCCCTATTTTTCTTCATTTAATACGATATTTGAATCTAATTCCCAACTAATGTTGTCAAGGCGTCCGCCTAGATGCACCTAAGCATTGGGCAGGGCACCTAAACTTGGGCATCCAGGCCCTGAGGTAAACTGAGTGGGATCCTAAGGCCTTTAGGCCAAATTAGCATGAATTGGGTCTGAAGTAGATCAAATTGGATCAACTTCAGGGTAAAATTAGGCCTAATTTGGGCAAATTAGATCTGATTTTGGGAAAACATGTCAGATTTTGGGAAAACATGACTGATTTGAGGTGATTAGGTCTGACTTGGGTAGATTAGATCTTACTATAGGCCTCATCTAGGTCAATATAGGGCACATCAGGGGTAGTTAGGTGTGGTCAAGTCATGCCATGCCAAATTAGGTTTAATCAAGGCCAAATTAGAAAAGCTAGGTCAAATTAGGTCAAGTTTAGAGCAAGTTAGGTCAATTGGGACTAATTAGGTTTAGTTTCAGACATGTTAAGGTGTGATTTAGGTCAAGTTATGATTGATACAACTTAGATATAACCAAATTTTAATATACATAGTGATTGATAGTAATTAGGTTTAGTTTAGAGCAAGTTAGGTCAATTGGGACTAATTAGGTTTAGTTTCAGACATGTTAAGGTGTGATTTAGGTCAAGTTATGATTGATACAACTTAGATATAACCAAATTTTAATATACATAGTGATTGATAGTATTTGAATATAGCAAAATATATACGTAAATTCAACCATATATTTGAAAGAAGAAAAAAGATCAAAAATGCCTAGAAACGCCTAGGCCCGTAGCCGCCTAGACAAGTATATTTTAAAAAAATGATGATTTATTCATCCCATCGTCTGGGTTCGATCCTACGATCTCTTGGTCATACAACAAAACTTTTACCAACTGAGTGCCACATCTTTGTCCCTAGACAAGTACATCGATATCTCATTATTTTGGTAAAATAAAAAATATGATTATGTGGTCCAGATTGTTCACTTTGCTGTGAAATCTTAATCCACACTCACCCTTGTTAAACTAATATAAAAAAAATTGTTTTTTCATATAGAATATTATATTGTACACAATTATATATATAAATCTATAGACAAATACATAAATAAATATAAATATGTTATATATGTATCATCATCATCATCATCATCTAAGCCTCAATCCCAACTATGTTGGGGAAATATGTTATATATGTATAAATTTATTTATTTGTGAATGCCACTTACATATTTCAAGGTTTATGCCTAAACACCTAAAGGCTTACGTGTCGCCTCACTACCACAAAAATGTCTTTGTACGCCTCACACACAACATCAGGTCTACACATGTATTATACATTTGAAAGTTATATTTACACCTATACACTAGGTGTACAAATAATTGCATAAGATGTATGGTTCATTAGGACCGTTGAGCTCTTTTAACATCCAAGTTTTAAGATTACTAAATCATATGGTTTATTGAATTATTCCAGAATCTCCACATATATATATTCTGGTGGTATGTACATTATATCTTATATTTAAAATGGACTGAAAGTGGGGTATGTATGTCCTTTGCTCCTGTCCTTAACCCTCTTTGGAGGCTTTGCCTTCTTTATACTGAAGAATTCCAAAGACTCATAAGGTCATATTGCCACAGGTTGCGGGGTACTAACCAACA